>JBBBDQ010000122.1:3685000-4115000 GCA_037127315.1 Ascarosepion bandense | reverse complement strand
TCTTCAGTATTAATTTTCTATTCGTCTCGATACTTTCCAAAACATCATTACTCACATGCTCGACCCATGATATCCGCAGCATTGATTACGATAAAGCTTTTGATTGTGTGCCACACACTTGGACACTTTAGAATTTGGAAACGTTCACATACCATTAGTGTTATTTATTTATTTTTTTTAATATAACATAGAACTGTGGGAAACCACATTCTACATAAATCACTCAAAGCATCTGCCAGGATGATGAAGGGAATCATTCAAGGAGCCTCGTTGTCACCCTTTCTATTCTCCTTGTCCTCAATTCCATATTCTCATGAACAAAAATGGTTAACTATGTATGCAAATAATATTTCTTTGAATATCCAAAGAGGAATCATTCAAGGGGACTTGCTGTCGCCCCTTTCTGTTCTCTCTGTTCTGAATTCCGCATTTGCATGAACAAAATAGTAGTAGCTTTATATATACAAATTAAAATGAAGAAAGTGTTTTATAAACTATCCTTCAGGGATGATATCAAACTCTTTGCTAAAATTGACAATGATATATCAACACGAGCACATCAATAAATAATAAATGAAAAACAATCCAAAATACAGAAACAACACGAATAAATAGATACTACCACACACAACCAAATGCACACAAACACATACTTAAAAAAAGTCCCATGTACACGCAATATACGCAAACCCTTACATCACCATATAAAGTCAAAAGTGAAAAAAAATTAAAAAAAGCTATATATATGTATACATACATACACACACACACACACACACACACACACACATATATATATATATATATATATATATATATATATATATATGATATGTCAATTCTCATTGAAAAATAATCTGTTTACAGGAATACGGTAATAATCCAACCATATGCCCTTATAATCTCATTGAAATTGAAGTATTATTTTTTACCTGAAAATAATATTTTCATAGACAATCCATTTTCTCTCTACGGATTCCTGACAATACCTGATAATGGAAGCAAAACACAATGTGGGGATAATGAGAGTAAACAACTGCGACTGCGTACGATGTCTTATTTGTCGTCGAAATGAGAGTTATTGATTTATACTCAATCAACACTGAAGCATTTGACAGGCTTTTTTGAAAGCTAATTATCATGACTCTTCTACAGCGAATATCAGATTGTGTATTATCCAATCAGAAAGTCCTGATCAAACCGAACGCGTTAAGGAAAAAAATGGAATTCATCAACTGAAGAGAAGAACACAATCGTCGATTGTTACTTGCTTAGAAACATGCGAGAAAATAATCTGCAAAATGAACCGAGTAATTAGTTCGGAAACAAATGCTTGTAAAAAGGTAAAATTAATTGGAAATCAAGTGAGATCATTAATCAAAAATAGACAGATAATCTAGAAAACAGATTCATATGAACAAGGACACAACGGTAAATCTACATATACGTACATGTTTGAGCTAAAAGAAAGAGGGATAAGAAAATACATTAGCAGCTAAATTGAGAATTCCATCTGAAGTTGTTTATATTCAATTCGTTTATTCCTTTTAAAGGAAATTCTTTATCATTTAATTTTTTTTAGCATCATACACAAAGGATTGATTTCATGACACTATGCTTGAGATAAATGATATTTGTAATTAAACAAAACCATCTCCACTTGTTTCCATCATTATTGACATATATAGCTAGTACTAATTGTGAACACTTGATGACTAGTACAGATTAAGACATACAATTCGTAAATTGATCATTTCGTAAGCAAACCTGTATTAATTTTTATTTTTGTTAGACTTTTCACTGTTTCTATAGTATCTCTACACATTGTTTTAAAACTATAGCTTTATCCGCTGCTGGAGCAAAATTTTTCGTACAACCGGCAAATAGCCACTCTACCAGATGTGCGTTGTGGTGCAGTGGATATCGATTCGGAACGACAAATCGGGGAGCCGAGTTCGAATTCAGGTTGAATTCCTTGCATTCACTTACGCACAAATACCTTGGGAAAGGTATTAATCTGTCTCTTCCCTCCAGTTATGGGTTAAATAATAGAACAGATTGGGTTCTATAGCCTGATCGGCAACTAGTCTACCGTAGAAAGCAATGGCAACCTACTGCGGGATAATCTTTTGCCCAGTCAGTCATGTCTCTTTCGAGACATGATCGCCCAAAGCGTGTATCACGTATGGCACTTAACTGACTGACCAGATGCGGAGGAGTCACGTTCAGATAGCCGCATATGCCAATTCGAGTTCAGGCTAGGAAAGTCACACTGTTGAGTCTAGACATATCTTCACATGGGCAAGAATTATATTATATAATTATATATAACCATTAAAATCAAATTCACGATATAAGACGCGTAACTAGCTTTTTTTTTACTTTTATCTTTTCTAATAATTAAAAAAAAAGTGTAAAAGAATAGCGATATGGAATACACACAGAATTACGCATTTTTATTTTATTTTCGCCTTTTTCATTTCTCTTTTGTTTCCTCACTTTTTCTCTCCGATATATATATATATATATATATATATATATATATATATATATATATATATATATATAATGTCTTACATGTGATAAGTGTTCTATTTAAGTGAATAGAGTGGAGATAATATATATTTGTCTGTCGTCAATTTTACTCATCGATGTGTTAATTGAACTGAAATATATTAATTCAAAAATGATTTCCAAATGCAAATTTATGATTATGAATGTGGTCTCTGATTTTGATTCTACAAAATATTTTTGGAGAATCTGTTGAGTGTTTATCTAATGAAAAGCAACATCTTCAAAAACTGAATCTTTAAGCACTTAACAGGATTATAATCTCTATTTTTCTTTTTCTATTTTTTTTTTACTTTTTCCGATAAATTAATCTCTGTAAAATTACAAGCCTATGATCTGATATGCTTTTTTGCTTTTACTTTGGATTTACAAAACTTGAGTTGCTGTCAGTACCATTTGCATGTGCCTTCGCATTGTTTTTTAGTGTCAATCTGCTGAAAATTATTTATTCCTGAGAGTCTCTTCTATTTGCTGAGTACGTTGTGTTTTATACTTCACCGTATTTAATAAGAAAATTCTGAAGTCTATTGAAACCTTTTTTTCGGTAGTGAATGTTTGAATATCTCAGCTGAAGATAAGAACTGAAGCAAACGAAACGTTGGGCTCCCAAAACTATTTAATTATACCTTAGGCAGAGTGTATGAAGTATATGAAATTTTATTTCCAATGATATTGATAATTAAAACCAGAAAAAACTTACATTATTAGGGCATAAAAGCTGCGGCCAAAGATCATTCCACCTATGACTTCCAGGCTTACCTCAGATATTATGTTAATGTATTATCTAGATGAATCCACCATTTCTACTAATGTCTTAACTTTATGTAGAAGTTGTTCTTCCGCATCCTGTATAATGAGGAAAAAATACTTGGAGGATTTAAAACACAAAAGATCTGCTGGATTCAATAGTAACTAATGGAAATAGTGAATAGCCTAAATTTTCAGTGATTGGATAAAAAAAAAGCGGTGGTACATCAACAGCAGCAAAAAAGGAAGAAAATATATCGTGAGACATATTTGTATAATTTTATTGAGAAGATATCACATGGAAAATGTATGAGTCCCATTTTCCCTCATATTAGCTAATTAAACAATTTATGTGTTTTAAGACAATGAAAGAATGCCACTATTCTTCAACAGTACGTATTCTTCAAACAGCATGAAAAAGATGGAAAAAACAATTACAGGATGATGTCTTCAAATGAAGGACAAACTATTAGGGTTAGACAAGATGAAAGTCAGTCATGTGATTGCAGATCGATTCACGACTGGTTTGAAGGCATTTCATATAATCATAAAAACCCAATACAAACAGTTAAATTTATTGGTCTGTATATACTGATTTGTGGTTGCCTTTCTTCACTTACAATAATGACCTTCCACAATTTCAAGTTATTTGTAGCTCTTAACAAATGTTAGGTTTTTGTTGTCTCTCTACAAAATTTTCCAATATCCATTAACTCGTGTACATCATGCGTTGTTTTCTTTTTCTCTTTAGCATACATGTCATCTAAGTATCAAATTTTCTATGTCTTCCTTCCTTCACTATTTCCCCTAAGAATTTCAACTGTCTTATTCTGTTTATAATTATAAGTGTTCTTTGTGTTTAAATTTTCAACATGCTGATGCATTTGATTCGTTAAATCAATCTGTAGAACCAGATCATCCTTTGCTTCAAGTCTCTTTTTCATCTTTCGGGAGATATCCAGCATTCACTGACATACAGGAAGAGTGGTATCACGTAACAGTTTACTACACTTTCACACTCCTTAAACAGCACAGACTCCGCTGGTTAGTCCATGTCAACCGCATGCCAGACGGTCGCATTTCAAATGCCCTCCTGTATGGAGAGCAAGCATCTGAAAGAAGACCCACTGGGCGGCCACTAATGCAGTATCGTGACATCATAAAACGCGATATGAAAGCCGTAGGTATCAATACGAAGTTATGGAAGAGCATGGCAATCAACCGGTTCAAATGGAGAAGAACTCTAGCTCAAAAACTTAAATCAAGGTAGGAGAAACTAATACAAGTCGCTATGGAGAGGCAAATTCACAGAAAGCAAAATCTCTAGTGCTAGCTAATTCAACTGTCAAAAGAAGTCAATCTGATAGAAAATCCGATGAAATTACTTTGTGCGGAGTTTTTGGAAGATTTTTACAACGGTATAAATTTGCTAGTTTTATTTTTTTTTATTGAAGGGGTTTCGGTTAACTTCCTTTTGTCAGGCTTTGTGGTGCCCCAAGGTTTTGTCATATGTGTGGATGGAGAAAACGTCTCTTCTTACTAAGGATACCGGGTTGGCAGTTTTCATGTTGCTGCTTCATGACGTGTAGTTCAAAATCCGATCATTACCCTAACGTCTGACAACAGTCGCATAATATCGGTGTTCTTGCAGTACCATATTGCACATAATACAGTGTCACTGCAAGCAACTCAGGTTTGCAACCATGATGCCAAACTATATATACTAGTCTTCACCACTTCTATTCTCTAAAATGTTACATCTGACGAGCGACACCCATTATTGCCTCGGTCTCTCCATACAAAACAAAAAAACTCACCTTAACTATAAGCAATTAAAGACATGAAAACAAGCCAATCCTATAAAAAATATGTTGATGGCTAAACCCCTCGACATTACTTTTTCCAACATTTGGGGTATTCGTAACGAATTTGCAATTTCTCTTCGAAAATTACCCGAAAAACCTAGCTCTCGGTGAGAGTAATCTTAGCACTACAATCCCCTCCTCTGATTTCTTGTTTTATAGCTACTAATATTCACATGCATAGTCTGTGAATTTATGTCTTGTTTATGTCTAGTGAACTCTTGAATCTTCAGACCTTTTTTAAATGTGGCGCAAACTATCTCACTAAACTCAGTCAGATATCCCTTCATTTTCTACCGCTTACTTCCTACTCATGATATTATATCTGATGACATTTCATTTCCCTTATTCCGTTTGGAAAAATATTTTTTTCGTTGATTTATGTCCATCATGCCAAATTGCTTAAACACTTTTTAAAAGTCTTGCTGGCGTCTAAAACATGAAAATCTCTTCACGCACTTTCCCAGTAGCCCAGAAGCGCACGCTTCAATTCTAGATAACGTCTTTAACTCTATCTTGAATCATGATGTGGTATGCAGCGCATAACTTTTGGCTACTCCCATCATGTGGCGTAGAAAAAGGTATCTTTCCACTCTGCCACCAGACAAGAACCTACTAAGAGTATATATTTCTGTTATCAATGTGAAGGTTGAATATAGTTCACAGATATCCTTCATGACGTAACTTGGAACGAAAATTTAATCTTTCTGTGCAAAATCCGCCTCTGAGATTGTACAATAAGTGAAAGCCGTAATGGAAGATTTTCTCTCCCACAAAGATATTCCAAGTAAAATCAAGTTCATTTTTTTGGTTACCCTTGGCATGCGCGGCCGCTATTACCCACAAGAATAACTTTTTCTGGTTGTACGCATTGTTGTCTGAACTGTTAATGAGTGCATGAGTATCTTAAATAAAACAAAGTTATGGTTTGCTGATAGAATGGAGCATCGCGCAATTTCGGCATTATATATTTAATGGCGATTCTGCAAACGAACTCCTCTCTGAGAAACAATATGGTTTCTGTTTCACCAGGTCTAACGTTGATAAGTTAACGGCCATCCCTGTATATGTACATCAGGCTCTTGATTCTAATGGCAAAGTTTGAGATTTGGCTCTAAATATCTCGAAGGTGTTTTACATGTTTTGACATGCTTCCCTTCTATACAAGCTTTATAACATAACTCAATAAGTCATCAATATAGTACTGTTATAGAGTGATACACCATCTCTTCTCCAAAATTTCGATGACATTTTTGTAGAGCGGTGTGTCTTTGCCCTCAAAATACACCCCTGTTTCCGATTTAACTTTTTTATTAGAACCAGATCTCTTTCCATGGAGCATTCATTTGAGGTCTGAAAACAGCCAGTAGTCATTGGAGGTAAAATCTGGAGAATAGCGGGATGCGGAAGAAATTCGCAGTTCAATTCATGTAGTTTTCTAATAGTTCTGGTAAAAGATAACATTTTTCATCCTCATTTGTTGCCGTCTTTTAGAGATTTCTTTATTTAAATGCACCAGTAATGCAATATGATATTCGCTATTGATAGTTCTTTCTCTTAAGTAATCGATGAACAAAATACATCGTACATCCCAAAATACGGAGGCTAAAAGCTTTTTCTGCTAAGGTTGGTGTTGTTAGTCGTTTGGGGGGTTTTCACCTGATGCTGTTTACTCAGCTAACTGCCGATTTGTTTCCAGAATGAAGTGGTGGATCAATGTTTTATTCATTGTTATATATTTACTCAAAACTATTACTTGTTACATGAAAATAGTTGCAAACAACGCACTAAATCGTCGTCACGCTCTAGTTTTTATTGATTGGGAGCAAACGCGTCACCCTATTTAAAGAAAGGTTTGTCACTGATAAATGTTCTGCCTAAAGGGTTTATACAATATTATCTGATATTATCAACTCCTCTGCTATCTCACGTAACTTCAATTTACGATTGGTCAAAACGGGTTTGTGGACTTTTTAGTGCTTTCCTGAAGATTTGCCGATTTTGGGTGACCTGAGCGTTCAGCATCATTTTTGTATGTGAACTGTGTTTAATCTCAGCATAACACCTCTTAAACATTGTTCTGAACAAAGCAGTGACCAAGTAACACTTTTCAAGCCATTGATTTGCTTGAACAGTATTTTCTCTCTAAGAAAGCGATGATTTATCAACACAAGAATTCAAGATTTTCTCATTGTTTTTTAAAATTTGCAACGGTAGCTTTACTGAAATAACCGTAAGAAAATTTGTGTCACTGTGCCAGACCAGAATGTCTTTCTCTTGAGAAAATATCTTGCACATTTATAAGTCTGCCATTTACCGCGCATTAAATATTTTTCCATATCTTAACAAGTACTCATGCTATTTAACTCAAGGTTCCTGACAAAAACCAAAAAATGATCAGGATTTTAATCGATCCTGATTTAGCATATCGACTTTGATCACATTCGCACTGACGTTACGTCGGTTCCTGTTGTCTTTTCTACATTTTCATGGCAACTGCTCTTGATAAACATTTTTCTATGGTGCTCCAACCACTTGAATTTACTTGTTTAACTTTGGTATCCCAACATTTTACAGTTTAAGCAGTTAAATGTAACTAACACTTCTACTCCAAAAGTCTCTTTTATCTCAATTCCCGCCTGTGGAATTCACTTCAATTTCAATGAATCTCTGATAAATACAATGTCAAAAATTTAAATGTAACGTCAACTATCATCTTGTATCTTCTTTTAACCTGTTTACCTTTTCTGTTTGCTTAATACCCAACATACCTAGTCATTTTGCTCATTTTCAGTTTTTGTAACCCCGTTCGTGCTAGACATAGTGCCGCTTTGCTTGTAGTGAAATGATAAATAAATCACAACGATTTGTACTTTAAGAGGCGAAAGTGTTCAGGAATTTTAACTCATTTATTTTATTTATGGCATATCAACTTTCTACGTTTTATATAAAATTAATTTTTGTAGATTTTATTGTCTTTTTGGACAATGGTTTATGCTGACACAGTTTCTATTAATTAACCTATATCTAGTTAAATAAATGACATTCATACTTGCACGTGAATATAACGAATCGATGAAAATTTGAACTCGTCTATCCAATTTGTAATTTCAAATTCTTATCCAACAGACCATCCACACCTACGTTGTCACCAAGTTTAAGTACTGAACAGACTCGATTCTGCTTAACTTTGAGAATCTTAAGAGAACCGGTTTTTAAACTTGATAGGCTGCGGAAGGAATCTGGACAGTCTGTTCTATTAGTTACAATTATAGACAGTAAGCTCGTTTAGTGAAAATTTCAGCTTATCAAAGAAGCTAAAAGGGACGAGGGATGAATTGCCACCGTGTTCATGAGAATTTCGTAGCTGTAATGGTTTAAGCTGGTGAGAAAAATAAATCGTTAACATATTTGCCATAATAATAGCGATAGATAAGTGAAAGTCTAGCAACCTTTGCTCGTTGGACGGTTTCAGAATAAAAAATAATTAATCTTTTAATCTTATTGCTATTTGAACTATGTCAAGGTTGGACAATACAAATTCCCCAACACTAACCAATATATCCCAACAATACACTATTTGACGCTTGCAAACCTACAGTAAGAATGAGTTATTTTCTTTAAAATTTGAAAGTTATGACACGAATATATAACTTCTATTTGAAGTCTAGAAACAGATTTATATCCAATAGTTGTTGAATCTCTTTGAGATTATGCAGGCTCATCAGTATTGGGAGAAAATTAAGACTTACTCGGTGGTGGTGTTACGTTAGTATGTTTTTTGACCACATATTTGAAATATGCTTTGACAATGTTTGAAATAATATCATTATCTAAATGCCATCCTGTGTATTTGTTTATTCAGAGCAAAACGATAATAACCATTCTTTGTGTCTTCACATGTGTCTCATGATTTTAACAACAATGCATACTAGAAATTATCCTGTGTTATTGTTAGTGGTAAAAAAATAGTACGAGAATGTTTTGAGAGAAATCGGTGAATATATGTATAATTGTTTCAAATAACGGTGAATTATTCATGTATCTTATTAAAGCATTACTTGAAAATTACCTGAAGTTGACGTAGTTTTTTTGATAATTACGCTGTCGTGTCCACTAAATTAAATAATAAAGTATGGAACATATTTCACACATTAAAACAAATTCTCCTGTTAATTATAAATTTAATTACAAACTTATTAATTCTAAGCATGAGAACATTTTCAGTCAATAATAGCTTCGCAAACATTTAAACACGCTTACAAAATATTAATAAACCAATTACATGCAATAAAATGCTTACATATTGAAATACACCAATTAAACTGTACAATACAAAACCATAGAATGCAAATCAGTAAGATCGTTTTATTAGTAATCATAATTTAGGTAGATACCTCTAAGTTATCGATCAAAGGTAGTAGTAAATTCTTTTCAATGCTAATTTCTACTCCTGCAGCTTCCTCTCTCGCACTTCCCGCCTGTGGAACTCACTCCCGTATTCTTGCTTTCCTGACGGCTACGACCTCCAGAAATTTAAAAGCAAAGTTAATACTCACCTACTAACCACTGGACTCTAGCTCTCTCCCCTGTATAATCTTCACGTTCTCTCCGCCCATGTATCTGTCATTGCACCTGCTTTCTCAGCTTTCTATTGTTCCTTTCTAACTAACTTGTACTCCTCACTCTTTTCTAATTAATCTTTCTACATTTATGTAATCCCCTGCACATCAGCGGCGTTTCTGCCTTGCTCGGGGTGAAATGATTAAAAAAAAAAAAAAATTAGAATAAATAAAATGATCTGGCATCAAATTATTAGGGAAAATGTATAAATATAAAAGAAAACCCGACTTAAAAAAAGAGACTCATAAATAGCATGTCATTCTAGCTGTTGATATCAAAGAAACATTCATCCCCACACGCAAATGCAAACAACACTGTCGAACTTACATAGAGATCGCCTCAGACTATGGCAGCACTGTCCACAGAAAGAACTAAATTCAACCTACTCCTTTTTATCCACGATACTTTTTGTTTCTTTTTAATCATCTCACCCCAAGCAAGTCATTCCACTGCCACTATTGCGCATGGGGCTACATAGGGGAAGGTAAAGAGAAGGAGTGGTTAGACATAGGGAATGTCAGGAGGAAGGTGACAGATGAGTAAGGATAGCGAGGATGAGGGTTGGGCAGATGGGAAGAGTTTTTGATAGATTGGGAGCAGGTTAATGTGTTAGACGGTGTCTATTAACCTTACATTTAAACTCCTGGAGATTGTAGCCGTCGGGAAGCAATCGTGTGAAAGAGAATTCCACAGTTGGGAAGTGCGAGGAAAGAAACTGTTGGAGTAGAAGTTACGGCTGCATTTTATCGGTTTCACTGTAAAAGAGTGGGATCTAGTTACTAATCTACTATCTCGTTCAAATTCGTATTTAGGGGGCACCAGTGATCTAAGTTCATCGGAGGAGAAGCCGTAAAAGATACTACTAGGCATACATGCACATAGTGATTCATTCTCACAAATACACGTATAAACACATTTTACTTGTTTTCACAATAAAATTTATATTCTGTCAAAGAACAGACTTAACCCAAAAATGACATTATCGATAAAATACTTTCGACCAACTTCTTGTATATCCGTTGTTATACAAAATTAATGTTATTTGTTATAACTACGTTGTCTTTTCCTACTAAATTTTATTGTTTCAATGTCAGTCGTCGGATTATTCTAAACAAGCAAATTACCAGAAGTTCCTCATCAATTTTTTATGTTATTTTATCGAATCCCGAGACTCCGAATTTAGACGTTTAACAAAAACATGAGTAGAAACATTCCTACTTATTCATACCACCTCTAATGTAAGCAACATGGTTTGAGCAAAATCAAGTGTATTCATGATACATTCTAAGTTTAGGCCACTGAGATTTGTAAACATATAAATACGAGGATACGTCTTACATAGTTTCCATTTTAGTTGAACAAACTTTCTTTTGATTCCCAAAACTTTTTCCTTTGTCGATGTGTTATCAACATTTTCTTATATAGAACGAAAAGACACATTGCATCTTCTAAACATACAAATGGACATTTACTGCTTTAATGCATAACTCTTGGAATCTGCTGTGTAGATCTTTCCAACTTAATCCAACGCATTTTGACTTTGAACATTGTCATATACAATCGTTCTTCACCATCAGTCATGATATATTTCGGGAAGGATTATGCCTTCGTCATAATCATTGGTTCACCAAAACGGCAGTTACTTATAAATAAATGTCATAAAGATTCTTTTAATTTTCATCCCCAAAACTTTTCAAAATATCTTCCGACTGACTGAGACGCCGATAATGCGATCTAATTACAACAAAGAAATGCTTGGGCACTTGAAATGTTATCATCGGAATTACTGTAGAGTCCCAATTATTCATTTTCTGAAATCAGATTTTCTTTTTCTGAGATATTGTGCCAACTAAGCCTAAATTTCTCTGTTTTTTTCTGAGAACCGTGTTCGAATATCAGTTGACATCGTTATAATTACTTACACTCATGTGGAATCTATGAATTCAGTGATTAGATTTCAGTTTTGGATTAAATAGAAGGATAGATCAAGAACGTGCAACTTACTTGATGACCAGTCTCGGAGAAAGATAATCCCTAAATTCACGATCATTACAAACGACCAAAATCTTTGGTGCTCAGTAATGATGAGGAGAATAAGAGAAAATGCATCCTAATAATACACTGAAATATTTTTATTACAATCAAGGATGATTTTTTATTTTTATTAGTGAACTCACGAATAAACTGATCAGTATGAGTTCATGGAAAAAAGACCCACATATTTCTGTTTATCTTTCCTCTTAGGTAATAGGAATTAGACATAAGGAAAATAAAAAGGACTTTCCTTTCTATGCCGATTGCAACAAACTCAAATTCTCCTAGGGTATATATTTCTCGTCATGGTTACTAATAGGTTAGATTAAAATGAGATATCGAAATCTAACCAAATGAACTGCTTCGAGGTGGCGAAAAGACATTTGCAATTTGGGCATTTGCGTCGAGGAAAATTGAGTTCCAGACCATTGCAAACTAAGAAATGTGTGTCCGAAGATAATTTCGTGCATCTGATAATTTTTTGATGTTACCATATTTTTTTAAGAATTACTAATTTCAAACGACTTTTAATTATTCTAAAAAGCCAAGAAAAAAGTTAACATAACTCGGTCATCAAAATTAACAAAAAAAGAGCATTATGGCGCTATTATGTAGGTATACTCTTGAAAACCGAATAGATTTCTTACAAGACATAATCCACAATATTCATAACGTGGTTAATTTCTGAAACAACAATAATTTTCAAATCTTTGAAATATTTTGAAAACGTTATTCTGTCAATGTATTTATAACACAAATAAACCTGCATTTTTTTATTTTATTCATTTTATTTATTTTTAATTAATTTACGATTATTACCTACGTTTGTTTCCAAAATTTATGTGAATTGACATTAAAGACCTTAAAAAATTATCTGAGGTACAGAATTATCGAGGAACGCATTTTGCAAGCAACGCAAAAGTCCTGGTATGCAATTTTCCTGGTATAATCTCGTACGCAATAGTCCAAGACGCAAATGAACGGTACGTAACTGTCCTAGTAGATTCTTGAGGTGGTACCGTTCCTTGCCTTAGGAGTTAAAGAGGCAAGACCAACAAGAGAGTAGATGGTTTGAATTAAGAAATTATCTTCTTCTAGAGAGAAGATGGTATAGTGAGGCCAAGACCACATGCCCCACTTCCCCTCTGGCGCATAGACATGATCCAAACAAACAGATTTAATTACATTGGCAGATTGCTTGGGAATATATACAAAAATCTTGACTAATGTTCTTAAATACCTTAAACTCATGGATATGTTTTAAATGGATGTCATCTATGGTGCTATACATGTTCAAAAATATCTAAACTGTCAGCAGTATATAATTGTTGTCCCGTATAAATGCGTAAATTGGCTTCGTGAGAATGTAGTATTTAAGTTTTACGAGGACCCACTAACTGCTTTGTGGTTGTTTCCTCTTGGAACGAGTCTAAAACAACTTTTGTAAAAACCTTTTTAAGGTCTTAAAGTCAATTTGAATATGCTCATTACAAAATCTGTTTTGGCCTTCAGCATAGAATTCAGAGATATATTTGTGATAATATCATACAAGGGAGGTATAACATTAATTATTTTTACCATTCTTAGCTTTTAAAATCGCCCATTGTTTGACAATAATTTTAAATTATTAATAAAATTTTCTGGTGAAAACATATAAGCTGAGTCACATTTTTCAGTTGTCGCTCTTTTTTCCATAGCGCTCTATTTAGTTTTTAATAAAACAAACCTTATAAAATTTTAGGAATTAATATTCCAACGAGAAATGAGAAATCAGGGAATGAATCATTTTTTTCATAATTAAATTCAATCAATAACTTCTCACTATCAAATTGTGGAAATACTGTTTGAATGGTTCAACTAATTCAAATAATTAACTCATTAATGAAGTTAATAATGACATTCTCAAGAAAATAAATGAGCCTATTTCGAAAAAATATGCAAGAAACCGAAATATAATCATAAATATTTTTATTTCATTAATAAAATAGTATAACAACCATTTGACTGAGGCGTTTTGATACAATCCGATTAAGAGACATAAAAACGAAATGAGTTTCATGTGATAATTTGTATAAAATTCTACTAAATATTTAAATTAATGGTCAACAATTTCAATTATATCATATATTATTACACACATACAACTATATGAATGTAATATATTCTCAGGACATGTGAGATTATGGCTTTGTACAATTATCTGTATTTTCCGAGTTTTTAGTAAAGTTTACATTTTTGCTATCTATCCTAATCCAACTTTAGCCAACCAATTACACCAACACTATATGTAAGGTAGACACTTCAACCTGTTGTAATGATTAGTAAGCTTGTCCTGTTAGAATAATTATGACTCAATATTGTGTTCGATATTTTCCTCATACTTTTGGTCGTGTCCCATACTTTCAGTCTTGTCACATCTAAGCTATGCTTATAAACTCGCAACTTGTTATTTAGGTTGACCCCATTTTTGTTTACCTCTTTTGAATTAAGTATCCCGTGAGTTTCAAATTTGCTAAGCTTTCTTTCTATATTGTTTTCCCTAGAAATTTCAGTTGTCAATTTTTGATGAAGTTTATAATTATTCTTTTTATTCTCTTTGTCACTAATACTTGGTCTATGTTTATAATACCGTATATTAATAATTGTTGTGCGAAGAGGAATCCTTACACTCTCTGTGTTTACACCTTCACGCAGTTCCTTTCTATTTGCATGTAGATGGTGTGTTCTAAAAAATGTATTATTCAAAAATGTCTCCCAAATAAATAAAGTTTTCCAATCAATTTAAACAGTTTGTAACGTTACACAATATCGACGTTTTTCCCATATACATGAATATCTTTTCGGCTTATAATACGTAGCTTTTTCCATGTTTCTCGACGAAAATGAACAGAAAGAATTTCTAAATAGTAATTTGTAATTTTTGTAATTTAACACTTTAAATGATCAAAGGATTATGTTTAAGATGCGAAACGATCCGTTATGTTGCTTTATTGATTTCTATTTCCAAGTTGTTTATATGTGAAATTGTAATGTGTGGGAATAAGCTAAGTGAAATCATAATAAATATAGGTCTAAGGAAGAAGTTCTGAAATAGTAAATTGCTACAAAATGATGTCTGAATAGTCTTCTAGATAGAGTAATGATTGTAACTGGGATAACAAGAATTTCGCCTCAACATCTGCCAATATACCAAAATAAGCCTTTGTAGGCATATAACAGACTCCATTTAAACAGTATTTTTGCATATGAATAATATATTTTTTCGAAAATTCTGGAATCAGATCCCACAAACTTCTTCAGTCGAACCTATTTTTGTGTATATATTTATCCAGCGTTATTGTTCTAAACATATTATCAGATGATAACAGAAAGAAAAACAAATTACTATGGACATAATTTATATGTGCCATATCCATTCCGTACCTGGGTGTTCATGGTTCACTACAATTATCTGTCCTTTCTATTACTTAGCAATATTTATAATCTTGCTACCTCCAGAATTTCATGTTCTGGAAACTATCAACACAAGCTCATTAGCATTTATATTCGTGGCTTACTAAGGTTTTCAAAGTCTACTTTACCGAGAATCTTCAGTTCTCTATTTTTTATGTTAATTATATGTATCATTTTGCTTATATTTTTCATAAAATTTCATGATGCTCACCTGTACAGAAGATTGTATTATCAGCATCCTTCAGGAAAGTTTTTTTTTGCATCAGTATTTTTCTTTATCTGTGAGCAGATTGTAAAACATATATTATCATAGAGAGACATATATTATATTATAATGCAGTAAAACACATCAAGGATGTTAGCTTTATCAGCTTTCTTAATTTATATTTCAGGATGGTTGCATAATTCTTTGAGGCAAACTTCAGTGAAGTCTTTAAAATTTAGAAGAATATATATTCTTATCATTTCTCTATTTTATAGATTCTGACTTAAGTAGATCACGGTGTTCTGGTTCTGTAGTAATTGCTGCTGTTTATAGTGTTTAATTATATTTTAGTATAATGTGTAAATCTCAATTTTTTATGTAGACCATTATATCTTTTGTATATATGGCAATTAGGTGGGATGTAAAGTAGTTTCTTTTGGCTGTCGGTTAATTCAAGGCTGACTACAACTCAAAAATAGTTACAATTACTTGATGATCACACCAAATTAAAGAACATACCAATAACCGTACAACTTAGCTGAAAGCAAAAATTAATAAATTAATCACTGTCAACAATACAGAGTAAGACAACATAAAACTTACCAAAAATTCAGGAGCTATAAATCAGGATGCATTTATGGTTCTATTTATGTTCATCACCATAACATTCCACTTCATATTATATCACAAATACCCTCTCCTATATACCAACTAAATAAATCGCTGAAACAATTAATTAAACCATACATACCTAACAAATACAGCATTAAATCATAACTTGAGTTCATACAAATATTAAAAACTAAAAAACCTAATAATGAAACCATAACATCATTTCATGTTTAAAATATATCCAATAATGAGAAAACATTGACATTATTATAAAAATATGTATAATAATAATTCTCTGGCTCCACTGAAAATTAAACCTTAAATACTAAACAAAACTACTTTTAACCTGTACCACCGAAGCCCCATCCATGTTCACAGAAATAATATATAGTAAATCGGGACAGTATTTCAATGGGTTTAGTTCTCAGTCCAACCTTCAGCAACTTCTACTTGGCCAAACTAGAAAAATCACCACTAAAACACTCCATCTACGTTCGAAATGTTGATGATATTCTTATATTACTTAAAAATACAGATAAAAAATTAGAACTCAAGAAGTTTCAAAAGAATTCTGTTGTCAGTTTCACATACTAACTTAACAAAAATAACAAATTCCCTTTCCTTGATATTTTAATAGACACAAGCAAGAACACACTACCTCCCATATAAAAAACAACCAAAACCTCTTGCACTTTCAGCTATAAGAATGAATACCCTAACTAGTATCAAATTTTTCACACAATTTAATTAACCGAGCACAAATGAAATCAGCACCACAAAATATATATTTTTCTGAACTAAAACAAAATTAAACAGACTCTTATGATTTCCCAGACTACACTGTAGATGAACAAAAAAAAACAATATTTAAAAAATCTCAGCACACATCAAACAACATATGGTACTTCCGCAAAAGACTAAACCTGTCAAACTCTATTATTGCAACAAGATCCATGATAACTATAAACAGGATGAAAGAGTAAAAAACATCTCATTCGTACTAATATATCTAACGTTGATTCTAAAAAAATTAAAATTAACAATATATTAAAAAAAAGTACAATAGCACTAATATAATATGCGTAATAACTCCACCCCACCAACTGATGTGTTACGTAAAACCAACATTATATAAAGGATTTTATTACAAATAAGTAGACACGATGTTTGCAATTTATTTAATATGACATGTCTAAAAAAATTTTTTCTGCCTCCATACAGAAATTGTATATATATATATATATATATAGATAGATAGATATAGATAGAAAATATTATATATATATATACATAGATAGATAGAGATATAGAAAATATGATATATATATATATATATATAGAGAGAGAGAGAGAGAGATAGATAGATAGATAGATATAGATATAGAAAATATTATATATATATATATATATATATATATATATATATATATATATATATATATATTCTCCTAAGTCTGTGGCATAACTCGGTTTTTTTTTAGTTACACAGTCATCAAGTGCATATTACGAAATGATCGTTTTGATGTTCATGGGAGTTAACTTCTATAAAGTAAACGGATTTAATTTATCAAAAGTAAAATTTAAATAGACAAAAATTGCCTGGAGATTAAACATTATAAACATCAAAATTAAAATTTTAAAAAAGGAAATAGTAAATGCAGAGAAATTAATTCAAAGAGGCATGATTCGTAATATTAAATTTAATATTTTCTAGGAAATGCACGAGGAAAATAAGGAAATAAGAAAGAAAAAGCAAACGAATACAAGAATCTGTATAAATCAAAATTTTTAAATTTAACTAAATAATTTTGCTATGACATCATGCGTTCAGACATTTGCTTTTATGTTAAGTATATTAGGGTTATTTATCTCAGTTATGATTAAAACTTTTCTACAAAACATGAGTTACATATTCCACGTTTACCATTTTAAATTTGGTTTTAGCGACGATATTCTTGGAATTACTTTGGTTTTTCTTTTTTGTTTCTTTTTCGAAACATTGATTGATAAAGCGGTGTATTTGCTGTATTTACTGATGTGCTTTTTGGTGCAGTGGATAGCGACCGGGAACGGCGAATAGGCGTGCCAAGTTCGAATTCCAGCTGAATTCCTAGCATTCAATTTCGCACAAATTCCCTTGGAAAAGTTATTAATCCGCCTATTCCCTCCATTTATTAGTTAAATAATAGTCCAGTTTGGGTTCTGGCAACCAGTCTACCGCAGAAGGCAATGGCAACCTACTACGGGATAATGGGCTGCCCAATCAGTCAGGTCTCTTTCGAAACATGATCACCCAATGCGTGTATCACGTATGGCACTTAACTGACTGACTGATTTTAACTCATTAGTATTTGTGCTAATATAGAATTTAATATCATCATTATTTAAATGGATGCAAACCCTATAAATAATACTTTCGAACATGCACTCGCCATTCAGTGGATACGTTTTATATTTTTGGCTGTTTCAATTATCTTTAGAAGGGTCACTATTATTATTAGTAGAATGCTTATAATAGTGATACGTTTTCATGAGTAATTTATTATGTTCTATTCTATTTATAGTGATCATTAGAAAATCAAAGATATCACGTCATTTATAAAATCTATATTATGGCCTGCTTTCTATTTCTGTCACAACCCAAGTCGGATTTTCAAGGGTGTAAACATCGGAATTCCTAGATATTTCAAAAATGGTCCTTTTTTTTATAACTCTATTTGTGATTGAGGTGGAGATGTTGGAAAATGTCATTAATTGGGTATAATTAATATTTTTTTAAATATTTTGATATTGTTTGAAGATATGATTTTGAATTATGAGTTTTTCTATTAAATGTGCTTATTTTGCCGATGGAGATGCCTAATTATTAGACGTGTGGAATTTATATTATCGATTACTATTGTTGTGGTTGAAATTATGTAGTCAATAAAGAAGGTTATATGTATTTTTTATGCATTTGACAATTTTATTTAGTTATTTTGGAGACTGTGAAGTAAGATGTACTATTAATTTTTTTATTAATTATAAGATTACTCAAGTAAATCTGTCGTTATTGAATGTTTGTAGTTCAATTATATCATTATATATATATATATATATATATATATATATATATATATACACACAAATATATGTATGTATGTGTGTATGTTTATATATGTGTTCACATGTGTGGCGTATGTATATACATGTGTGTATGCGTATATATGTATGTGTGTATGTGTATAAATACTTATTTAAAGAAAAATATGTAAAGGATATATATATTTTTGTTTAGAGGTTATTATGTATACGTGTATTTGTATGTGTATGTAATTCTGTGCATGTATGTGTGCATGTGTATCTATCTATATCTATCTATATATATATTTGTATAATTATATATATGTATATATGGATGTGTATGTGTATGTAGGTTCTTACGTTTATTATTATTATGTTATTGCTATTATTTTCGTTTCCAATAGTAGTAGTAATAATAATATTATTATTATATTTTGTGTTAATAATCTATATATATATATATATATATATATATATATATATATATATATATTGTGTTTATTTTTATTATTATTATTATTATTATTATTTTCATAATATTATTTTATTACCATTATTTAGGTTATATTTATTATAATAATAACATTATTTTTATTATTATTGTGTTATTTTCGAAAAATCTTTATATATGTATTCATTTTTATACATATTTTTATTTTTTATGTTTTTATATTTTTTTTACAAATGTTCTTTGTAAAACTATAATAACAGCTACGTTCGTATGCAAAAAACACGAAACCTTGATGATTTTTATTCTTTCGCCGTTCGTATTTTTATTGTACACCCAGGAAATAGGCCTAATGAAAATATAAAAAGCAACATGTCAGATATTGGTTTCTGCATTGATAGAGCATTACAAAATTGATTTCACCCATTCCCCAATTGAGTTCTGCTTGTAGATATTATTTGCCTCCATAAGGAGCATTATATCGCCTTCATTTCCTTGTACACTCTTTAACTTGTGCCTATGAATCAGTCACTTTACGTAAGTTATTAGTTGAATAGCCATACTTGCCTGTGGAAAAATCATTGTTTTCTCTAAATAGTTTAGTAAAATATATTCTGACTAAAAATATGGAATAAATGAAATATATCTCAGCTTTGAATAACCAACCAAAGTTTAAGAAAACGTAAAAAATCAAAACAATCACTACCCCGCTCAATATCAGTTTTATGATTCAATCTTGGTGATAGAAAACCATCATCATGAGATCTTCTTTCAGAATATTAACATTATTTCAAAATACTTAAATGGAGAGAAATGTAAGCAATTATATATATATTAGTCATCCACTAACAAGTCTGTTTCGCTGTATAACTGATCATCAGTGTGAATAGATACCCACTTGTTTCTAGCCAGGATCGAAACTCGATAAATTTGATGTCACTAGAAGTCTCTACTTCCTAAGCCATGGGTGCATGTAATGAGAGAGTAGAAATACTAGCGTGTTATATATAAACGGTGTATACACACGCCAGTCTCAGGAATAACTCAATTCATTACCAAAGAGTAACCCGTATATTGCAGAAGTGTTAACTGTTTTTATAATTTTCCTCTCCAGAGAGGTCAATCTCAAAGAAAACATAATATATTTGTCATCCACACACAAGCTTGATTTGCTGTATCACAGCTCATGCGTGGTTAGATATTTACATACTTCTGGCAGGGATCGAAACTCTGCCGATTTGGTTCACAATTCTGTTTGGGTTACCCACTTTCATAAATCATTCTCATTAGCAATTATTTTCTTTTTATATGATGAGTACGAGTGAGATTTTCAAGTATGTACAGCAGTTTCATTTGAACAATATCCAAGTTATTGCTAATGGATATAATTTATATGAACTAAAGTTGCATGCATACATTTCTTAAGAAATGGGTTCAAATAAAATGAACCTTATATGCTTCATATATATGAAGGTTAAGTTCTCTCCATTCGTTTTGAACTTTTTATCTTTTCCACTAAAGCAAGCAGGCTTCTTTATTCGAAATGGAGACCTTGAAAATGTTAATACAAATATAGTATAGCTGAAAAATAATTAGAGAAAATAAAACATGACTTAAATTTTCAGGGAAAGACTCAATCCCTGACATAGTTATATATACACACATGTGGCTCCCATACACTTAACTTTCACTCCCCCAATCACACTAACAAATATTCTCATTCACATTTGTCAATGTTCCTTTTGTGAGATCACTCTTTCTCTCTCTCTCTCTCTCTCTCTCTCTCTCTCTATATATATATATATATATATATATATATATATATATATATATATAAATATATATATATATTTTTATATATATGTCACTTGGTGTTTGAAGAGAGTGACGCGAGTGATGAAAGCGTACATTCTCAGTTACTTTTAAAGTTCATAATTTATGTTTTCTGCAGACATTTAATTGTTTACTTATTTAAACTTTTATATAATTGTTATAGTTCATTTTATTTTTTCTGTATTTATTATGATTTTGAATGTAAACACTCGTTATTTGAAGTTAAAACCATTAGATTATGTTTAGAGATTTTTTTAGTCTTGTGATATATCATGTGTTTGTATGTATTGAAATCGGTATTTGGTTTCATTTCGCAATTCGGAAATGTGTTCTGATGTTTCTTTTGATGGATTGAGAACAATTGATATTTTCTTTAAAGAATCTTAATCACATATCTAACTTCATACAAAACATGTAATAAAAGCTAAAAACAACGAAAATAACACTTCTTTTAATAACCAGTGGCCTATATATGCAGTACATGAATGGAGGAGTAAAATGTTATCAAATGATCGCCTGAGGCGTGAAATAGATAAACATCTAAAAATGATTGTCCATTATTTCTTGCGAAAAACTTTCCTGACGACAGTGACACTGTTCTTCTCTTATACAACCTACCTAATCAGCAGCAAGTGAACAAACGTTTACTCTATTTGTTTATTGCATTTCCTTGTTACAAATCCAGCTTAGATGCCGTGTCACATTCAATAATATTTGTTAAACTATTTAATTGGTATGAAATTAGTCATAGTGTCTACCCTAAATTTATCATATCACTTCAGTATATTGAATTATGTAAGTCCAATCTTTTCAAACACCACGTTGCATGAATTAGTTATAACAGATTATGTAGGAGATAATGAGATTGAATTTCAGATATATGTGCTGCAGGAATAGATTTGCGCATTACATTAAAAAGACTACAAAACGTAAATATTAATATGACAGATTAATATGAGAGATTTTCTTAAATAGCCTAGACAGATGCTTATATGGATAGCATTCATGGCATCCAACTTGTTCAGAAATGACTGTATTATCATATATATACACAACCCTCTTCACAAAACTGTGATTAAAAATAATTTCAGGTTTTCAAGACTAAAATCTAGCACCAGTGCAATGAAATCTGAATATCTTCCTAATGAAAGCAGTTAACTTGAATATTAATATGAACGAAGCATTGCACTTGACAACGTTATCTGTGCATTAAAAATTTGTACTCATGTGATATTAATTTCCAATTTACTAATCTGTATATTAGATAATTCAATCTATATATATATATATATATATATATATATATATATATATATATATATATATATATATATATTCTCATTTCTAAAAAAAAGTCACCTGAGGATGAAGCCAAAACATAATGGGCTGGCTTCGAAACATGAGAAATTACTTTGTATCGTGATATTATGAATTTAAAAACATTGTAACAACCATTACAGTACAGTATATATATATATATATATATATATATATATATATATATATATATATATATAACTTTATGGTACAGATTCAGGGCACAGTGAAAACAATAATATCACTATTGTCCATCCACATTTTCTCTGACTGTCTCCGGCAAGTAGCGCCTATATCGTGCCACCGGATCCAGATGGAATGGGAAGAAAGAGAATGAGTCTGTCAACCATGTGAAACTTTCTCTCACTTAAATCTAATTAAAGAGCAAGTCATGACTTCTACTCAAGAAACTCGTGGAATTCTTCGACTGTATATATATTCCTTATTGAGGGATTTTTCAATGATTTCGAAAGTGATTTAAATTGTTTTCTATCAATAATCTGTTCTTTTTAAGAATTTGGGGATACTATTTGAATTTGGTGTGTATGTGTGTGCGTGTGTGTGTGTACGTAACATAATAATAAAAAGAAAACACTTCCAGTCCGAAAACACATCTACATTCGAAATAAAAACGGAACTGAACTGCAACTCGAAAAATGTAGTTTACGTTCTAAAATGCGATAAATGCGCAATAACATAAGTGAAGGCTACACAATGCCTGAAGAAATGTGTAGCTTTCCACAAAAACAACATCAAAATAGCAAACAACAGGAATTCGAATGTGTCCCAGCATTTACATGTATGCTGTGGAGGTAAATTCAGAGTAATACCTATTTACCAAAATGCAGATTATGACACACTCATAATGCAGGAAAAAATATTCATACAAAATACAAGATTTCACTCAACAACACAACATGAAAAGCTTAAAACCCACACACAGACACACGAAAAATTCACACACACATAAATTTAAATAATAACCCCAAAGTAATAAAAAAACAAAATGACCCATGAAAACAATTTTAATGCATAAAAACGAAATAAAAAACGCTCTCTGACACACACACACACAGACACACACACACACACACAGACACACACACACACACACACACACACCAAATTTAAATAGTATCTCCAAAGCAATAAAACGGACTAGTTTACCGATAGAAAACAATTTTAAATCAAGTTCGCAATCAGTGTAAAATTCCTCGATAAGGAATGCGCAAGAAGAAACCTAAAGTGATAATGTGAAACCCCCTACCCCAACACCACTTCAACCTAGTTGTCACCACTTGACTTATATATTTATACACGATACCTTGGCCATCAGAAAACCAAACGGATCTCGATACGTAAAGTCACAAGTTTATCCCCCGAAGAGAGTTAACTTTAGACTCGAAACAAGTGTAGCGTCACAAATACCATTAAGGACACCTAATGTATCATAATATGTATAATAACCCACAACAATAAATCTTCACTTGAAACAAGACTTTCAAGGCGTCTCACACTTTTTATTAACTTTGAGTGATTATGAAGGATTTCGTAGCAAAAATCTTAAATAATACAATTTCATTTTCTTTTTCATTTCCTACAATGCATTCAGATTCCCGAGAACCAAAAGCAAATAGTATAACGCTCAAAAGTATTGTGTTCCTCATTTTGCTTACTCTCCTGAAATCGCTACATCTTACAATAATCTCTTTTAATTATTGCAATATTTAGACGGAAATTAAATCATTATGAATACGTTAAAACAGATATTGAGCATTTGTTTACATCGAAACCTGAAATAATTTTGCATTCCAGAATTTGTTGAATAAATAATATTATATTATCCATAATGAGTGGGGATATTAGTTCGAATAAATATATTGATTAAAACTAAAGAAATATGTGTTTCTATTCCATACGTTAAGACAGAACGTTATTTCTAACGTAAAATATCTTGAAATATGTTTTAACTTTTGTTCTGCTAATGTAAATGTAAACATTCCTTTTTAAATCAAATTATATATAAAACAAAAAAGATAACATCAGAACATATCAATGAAGGACTTCATTTCCTTCAAAAGATAAAATAATTCTAATTCTCTTAAAGTATATTTGTTTATCGCAAATAATATTAATGCTATCAAACAAACCGGTATATCTGTTTTGCCTCGATTGCTATTTTCGTTTGCCGTAGTTGTGGCTCGTTACTTTCCCCACCGTTGTGAACTGATGTAACAATACCAGCATGAATATCTTGGCTATGTTTCGTAGGAATCTTTTCTGAAAATGTTGTAGATTATTCAGATAATGAAACAATTACACTAGTCAAAATAGAAAAAATGAAATGGATTCGAGGCAGAAAACATCATTTTTTTACCTAATTTGAGGGAGCTGGATGTGAAACTGACCTTACTTTTTTTTTTAGTTGGTTAACGTTTTTTCAGTAAAAAAATTTTTCATTTGTTTTCTGTGTATATGATATTGACCTATACTGATTTCTCCCAAAGTAAAACCATAAAAATCATCTCTATCTGTAGTTAATCTAACAGACATTGTTATGAGATTAATTTTCTCAATACAAATTAGACCCTAACATATTAAAAATAACTCATTTGAATAAA
Organism: Ascarosepion bandense; assembly: GCA_037127315.1. Taxonomy (NCBI): domain Eukaryota; kingdom Metazoa; phylum Mollusca; class Cephalopoda; order Sepiida; family Sepiidae; genus Ascarosepion; species Ascarosepion bandense. The sequence continues at coordinate 4,089,611 of JBBBDQ010000122.1, read as the reverse complement.
TCATAACCAACAAGCTTTTTCCTCACATAATTGGCTAACAGAAGAAAGAAAAACTTCATGGATATAAGGATTATGGGAAGATATTTATCTTTCTTGATTGTAGGTCATGTTAAATGTTATTTAAGTCCATTTTGATACGCCAGAAATAGTCAGCAATCATTTGTTTGTCTGACTGTCTCTGATAGCGCTCTTCTATTCTTTTGATTTCCTGACGAATTCGTTTTTCTTGGTCATCACTCACATCACCACAATTGTCAGGATATGTATCTAGATGTCTATGTAGCAAGTAAACTCTAATACTCGTAATAATGTGTACGTCCTGTAGAATTTTCCACAGCATTACCAGTAACTCTTTGTAGTTTTCGGACTGAAGATTGACTAAAAGATTTTTCATCACTTCAAATAGCGATGTCTAATTCCATGGTCGAACTATTTACTTCCTTTGTCGACTAACTTGAGAAACTATTTGATTAAACCCTATTTCATATGCAAAACAGTGAAAATATTTTTCTGTCGGAACTAGCGATGCATTAATAATGTTCTTTTCCCCAAACTTTAACTCTCCAAATGGCTATTTTTCCTTTTTCAGTGTCATTTTTGTATTACTATCTCATAGAGACAAATAAAACAAAACAAAAACAAAAAATAATACATTTTCAAGTTTGGTGGGTCAATTAGTTCACTAAGCAGGAAATTTGCAATTTTCAGATCGATATTTTATACTCATCTATATTCGATTTTGTCAATCTGTTCCATAACCTGTTTGCTGGCATCATGTTTCCTTCAGTGTTATTGAATAACTTACAGGTATTGTCGCATACGTTTTGGTATTATGTAGCAAAACATATTTCTAACTAAGTTTTGAACTAAACATAAAACACTCTGCTTTCACTAGGACTGAATTCATCAAAATAGAACACTCTTAACCTCACTGCAATGAACAAGATCGATGTTCACATTAAAGAATGGTACAAAGTCGGTATCCCTATTTCGATAAAATGTTACCTTTTTGCTAACACGTATTTTTCGTAGAGGCCAAACATTCTGCTGATTCTTTGCTTAGATTTAAGTCTCGAAACAAGTTATTCTGTGAATTTTGGTTAAACTGTTCTGTAACCGTCTCAGATACACAGTCATGACCGTTTACGCTGTGTCTCCCATTTACATCAGCATCAGACTCGTCACTTTCTACAAATTTCCAAAATTTTTGTGAAATCTAGGATTATCCAATCATCTGAATGCAGCACCGATCGAATAGTAAAATGCAGGCTGTGATAGTCGATAGATCTGTGTTTTTTTTGTGGGGTGATCAGTCGCTCAATACTGACTGAACAGAATTAACATTCATCAGAGTTATTCTTTGGCTACGACAAATCATAAGAATACCAATTCTGAGCGATTTTCGAGTAGCTGAATTCCACTGTCACATGTGTTTCAACCATGTCTTAAAACAATTTGAGGTTTGCATCATTTTTCTCAATCTCGCAGATCGACGTGAAACTAATTACAATATGTGTTCTTGTAAATGTCAAATATCGGTTTTCAGTTGACTTTAAGTGTCAACGAACTCGCCGCATGTGAAGCAAAATCAGAATTATTTTGCATCTTCTCGTCGAATCTATGTCATTTTACATGTATTTCTATGATGAAAAAAGAACATGAGTTAGTTGAGCCTGTGCATTACACTTTACGTATTCACATTTAGATAATTTGATCTTTCCTAAGTTCTATGAAAAGCCTCGTAAAACTGTCAATAACGAAAGACGGAAAGAGTGATTAGCCTTGTTCTACTTTGTACCTTATTCAATTTTATTTTACAGAAACACTATTTTCACGAAAAATTGGAAAAATTCAGTACTTCTAGTTTTAAAGTTTTTACTCAAAAACACGTTTTTCTTATAATAATATTTTATTTCAGGTAGCTGAAACAAATTGCTCGGCATGCCTGAAAATTGTTGGGTTTCTACAACATTGAATATCTGTTGTAATTTGCCAAGATCGTAAATCAATCTTTTTTTTTCAAAATGGGAAATTTAAATATCGTAAAATTTGTAGCTAACTATGAAAGTCTGAGAGCCTTTTCATAACCAGTATTATCAAATTGTCTAAAAAAATATGTTTTGTTGCTAGAGACCAAAAATCGTGTTGACCAATGTTATCTATATTTTTAGGGGAAGATGTCACTTCTAGCATTGAAAATAAAATAACCAATTCTAGACTAATAATTTAATCTTTAATTAATACATCTAAACAATCTTAATGCAGTCAAAATACGATCAATGAAAACTGAACGTTTTTGGCTTAATATGATGCTAATATGATGAAGGGAGCAATTATTTGTGTGAAATATAGGGTATATGGTGAATGAGGCAAAGTCCTGAATTTCAAGACGGTGAGCTTCTGCAGCGGCGTTCTAACATAAAGCAGAAGTGAACCTCGTCGATTAACCAGTCGCACTTTGATTAGCTGAATGTGAATTACATCTACTTAAAGTCAGTAATCTCTAGCAAACATTCTCTGGTAAAATTCCAGGAAGTTCTAATAGATAACGTCATTAATGGACCACCAGCCAGTCGCCATAAACCTCTTTTGATTCAACTTATTTTTTAATATGCTTGAGTTCTTCATCATTATCATGCGATTGAGCATATCGTTAAAGCTTATCATAATGGATCATTACTCAGACCTCAAAATCTCTTACGATTTGGCATTAAATGACATCATACGAAACCTATATATAGAGATATTGCACCTTGCCAATTTTGCACAGATTATATGATATTGTTGAAAACAGTGATATTATCTGAAACATTTCTCTAATACGTTGTTGTGTTCTTTTTTCGTATACACTTTCCAAATGTAGATTGTCACTTGCAGAACAACAACCTCTAACACCATGGTTTTCAAGCCTCGTGTCTTCACTGTAGAACTTCGAAAAACCAGCTGCAGTATCCAATAAGATTTGGATTCTTCATGTCAGTCTCTGTTAATGTTATCAGGATACTAAACAAGTAAACTCATGTTTTTTTAATGTTCAAGATGAGGGGTATATAATCTTTTTAAATTTAACTTATGAAAGATATTCAAATATATTTAACAAAGAGCCAAATTAATAATTAAGAATTAGTTATATATATGTGTGCAACTTTTATAAGAATACATTGGAACAAAAGTAAATGGGACGCACTAAAATCTTGCATTATTTTCACAACAACCTTAGATATATATATATATATATATATATATATATATATATATATATATATATATATATATCGTCTATAATTGTAAATACTATAATGAACATAATGTTTATAAAGGATTATTAGAGATTATTTTCGATAAATATATGCCAATTTCCTTCCATTGCATAATTTAAGAGTTTACTAGATATGGAGTTTACTGAAATCCATTTTTTATTAGTTTTTGTTTAATTTCTCTCATGATTCTCTTTTATGGTTATCCTTATCATGTCGGCAGCGGTTTCAGAATTTGACGACTGCACATCTGCAGAATGTACTTCCTAGTGAAGAGTCCTGTGAATGACGATAAAGTACATTCATGTCCTTAGTTTGATGATAGACTGCATCCGTCAGCAACGTTTTTACTTGATTTTTTTCGGGAGCATAGAACCACCTCTTAATTGCTGGAGTTCCCAGGTCTAATTTTACCCAGAGTGGTAGCTCTTGTCAGGGTCCCAGCTATGGACAAAAAGGAACCTACAAACATGGGTCAATGCACTATGAAAGTATACAAATATTTTTTATAGTGAAATTTCCAACAATACTTTCTTTAGAGAAGATAATATACAGGCAATACATTTTTGAAGAAACAAATATGACCAGCACTATATTTAAGAAAAAACAAATTCCAACATAACAGCATGTATTAAATTTTTAGTACATATTTAAATAAAAAATTAATTGCAATATAATTCTTGAAGAAAAAATATATTTACCAGTAATACATGTGATTTTCGACAAAACCCCTTCCATCAAAATACGTCAAAGGAACCTGATCAACAAGCTAATTTATGAAAAAAGAATATATGCATTTTATTAATACGAATCTCTTGTAAAACATATTATCAGCATTAAATGAACCATTGAAATTCATATGCCTTAAGACAAAACGAAACAGACCTTCTTTCATTTTAAAGGCTCTTTTGAAAATTACAACTATTTTTTTCAAAATTGGACTAAATCATCCTTCTCACTGTAAAGGAACATTAAGAAAAATACCCTAAAAACCCACAGAGAATAATATACCGGTAAGCAACACGCAAACACAAGCTGAAACTCTCAGTCAATTTTAGTATTTGTTTACGATTTGGTTAAAAAAATTAGCATCTCTCTATAACAGCGTAAAGGAGACGCTTTTTCCCAAAGTGTGTCCCTCGCACGGGAAAGAAAGACAAGAGAAACATATGTCTATGGACCGTTATCCTGCGACTGTGCGCAACAAAGAAAGACTTAACTTAGTGACATGGAACGTCAGGACGCTCAAAAACTGTGGACAACTGGAGAATGTCAAGCAGGAGATGAAACAGACTGAACATCAATATTCTGGGAATATGCAAAGCCAGATGGCCAAACAATGGAGACTTCAGAAGCGACAACCACAGGATAATATACACAAGTGGTAAAAATAACGAAAAGTGGTCGGCTTAATACTGGAATAAGAAATGAAGAAATGCGTTCTGGGACACTGCTAGTTCTCTGGAAGTGTTCTCTTTTTCAAACTGAAAGAGAGACCATTCAACATAGCAATTGTAGTTGTCTATGCACCAACAAAGCAAAGCACTGAGGAAGATCGAGAATCTATTTACTCCACTCTAGCCAATGCAAAGTCTCAATGTAAAAGCCAAAAAATTATAATCATCCTGGGAAATTTAAATGCCAAAGTAGGTAAAGAGGAGAGAAGGTATGACAACTTGCAACTTTGCATTAGGAATCCGCAACAAACGAGGAGAAAAATGGGTCTAATGGTGCACAGCAAATGACCATGTAATAAATAACATCTGGTTTCAAGAACATCCACTACGTCTATTGACATGGAGAAGCCAAGAAGGCGACACGATAAACTAGGTAGACTACAAAACCACAAACAGAAGATTCAGAAGCGCAGTGGTTCGATGCAAAGGCGCCAAATGCGGAAGTAACGATGTCCCAGTCATTTGCAAACAAATATCATATATATATATATATATATATATATATATATATATATATATATATGTATATATATATATATATCATATATATATATATCATATATTTATATATCATATATATATATATCATGAATATATATATCATATATATATCATATATATATATATATATATATATATATATATATTATATTATATTTTTTCTTGGATAAAATAATTAAAGCCTGTATGTATCTTCTGGGCAGTGTAGATTCATTGTATTTGATGAGTGTTGTAGGTATTATGCCATGGATAAAACCATTTTCATAATTTATTAGATTATTTCTAAAAAAAATCACCTGAGGATGAAGCCAAAACATAATAGGCTGGCTTCGAAACATGAGAAATTCTTTGTGTAGTGATACTTTGAATTTAAAAACATTGTAACAACCATTACAGTATAACGCTCTACATTTGTATCGAGCACTCTTTATAAAAGTAAATGCATGAACAAAAAGGTAAATATACCTACGAGTTCAACAACTTAGTTACAATATATATATATATATATATATATATATATATATATATATATAATTATGAATTAATTGTACATTGCAAAACGGAAATTTCTGTGTTTCTAGATAGATTCTTTTCATCAGGCAATTTTGAATGTTGATTGTTCTAGTTGAATTCGTTGCATTCTCTTAAGCACCTTGGAATAGGTATTGGTTTATCTCTTCTCCTGCCATGTATAGAGTGATTATGAGAGATTAGGTTTTACAGCCCTTTTTTGCAAACGGTCTACCACAAAAAGAAATGGAATCCTTCAACTAGAAAATTTTCTGCATAGTCAGCCATGGATCGAAAGATGATCACCCATGCGTTCATCATCAATAGCATTCAACTGACTGAGAGAATCTCACAAACCAATCTTAAACATTTGATTTTCATAAGACTTTCATATTTGTCGTACGCTGTTATTCGAATCAATTAGCATAAACTAGCGCATTTTTGCAGTATTCTATATCAGATTAATTCAACTATCTGATATATTTTAATTATCAAACTAATGATCAGATATTTCAATCTCATGGAATCATAGCTAAGTTTAACTAAGAACATTGTTCGTTTCCACGTTTTCGCCTGTTAATGTGCTAAATTTAAATACAAAAAAAATCATCGTTTTGCTATTTATTTATGTATGCGAGAAGATATAAGATTTTGTAAAACCTTGGATCCATTTCGTTTGTATATATATATATATATATATATATATATATATATGTGTGTGTGTGTGTGTGTGTGTGTGTGGTGGACCTAGGATATGTCCGGAAGAAAAACACGAACACGGGTATTAGTGAAACATATTTAACGACAGAACAAATACAGTGTGTTACACGTCAGTCGGACTGCCAAGTATTAGACCGGATGACTCAATTCAACTCAACAGCGAGAGGCATATTCTCCCGGTATTCATAATAATAGGAAGAGTTCATTATAGTCCAAAACAGGTAGGTCCCATAACACACACCCCTTCTCTCCCAAGCTTACTCCGCAGGAGTCTCAATATCGTCTCTTTTTAGGATTGATAACGATAAGCTCCGTGAACTTTTTCCGTTTTCTTTTAGATTGTCGCGGTTCTTGGGCTGCTTGAGGATATCTGGATGTCAAAGGTGTTGTGCATCGTATCCATAACTTCTTCCCGGGGATTACTTTTGGAGTCATCCAACAGACTTTTCTTGATTTTATTTAGGTATTTCTTATGAGAGAGCTGAGCGCCTTGGATTATGTAAACCATATTTCCAATCCTCTTTTCTATCGTGCCAGGTTCCCAGAAAGATGTGTTATTTTTAAACATCTTGTAGAATATTTTCCCCTTGTCTGTATTATTTTCTTAGTACAATAGTTTTATTTGTTTAGGCAGATATTTGTTAAAAACGGATCTTATTTTACGCGCAAACAGTATTTCTGCCGGAGATTGTGAAGATGGCACGTTAACGTTTGACGTGATCCTGTACACGTGTAAGAAGTGCTACATGTCCTTTTCCGTGTGGGTGCCGCAAGCTTTTCTCAAAGAGCTTTTTAGGGTGTAAACAGAACGTTCTGCTCGGCAATTCGGCATCGGGTGGTATTGTGGTTTTGTTATGTTTTATCTGGAAAGTCTCTCAGAATTCTTTAAATTCGGTTGACGTATATTAAAATCTATTGTCACTGACCAAGCAATCTACTACCCCAAAATGGGTGAACAATTTGTCAGGTATTTTATAGTTACCTTCGTAGTTTTTTTTTTTTTATCGGAACACTTTCGGCCATTTTGAAAAACCATTTACTACAATTAGATAGTAAAAAGCCTCTAACGGACCCGCAAAATCCACGTAAATCCTTGACCAAGGTCGGTCCGGCTTTGGCCACGGCTTATATGCGACAGGGATGTTTTGCCACTAAGGCATAGCCCTTGCATGTGTCCACAATATTTACGATGTCTTGGTCTATTTTAGGCCAGTACACGTAGATGAGCATTATACTTTTTATCATTGTTTTTCGCTGATGCTCAACATGAAAATCCTTCAGGATTCTCTTCTGTGGGGTTTGTGGAATGACGACTCTCTCGCTGTATAGGAGTACATCGTCACAGAGAAAATCTGTCTGAAATGTGTTGGTCTTTCTCTGAAATCATTTTTATTTTTTTTTGAGTTAATGAATTCATTATTGAGGGCTTCATATATCATTTCCTGTAGGGTCACAGGAAGTTCTCCAATAGTGCCAACCAACAAAGGTTTTATTTTCCCCTCCGTTCGTAGTGAAACGATCACGCAATATTCTAAAGGTTCACTATATTTTCACTATGTTTTGGAACCAGTCTTGATAGTCCGTCAGCGTGAAATATTTTTTGAGAGGAGGTATTCCAATTTGAAATTGTAAATTAGAAGAATTGTCCCCCACCTCAGCAGTTTGTTTGCCGTATAAACGGGTAGACCTTTTTTTAACCGAAAATGCTGAGTAGCGGTTTATGATCCGTTTGTAGTGTGAAAAATCTTCCGTGTATGAAACGGTGAAATCACGTGACTGCGAAAATCTTTCCTAATGCTTCTTTTTCTTTTTGGAAATAATATTTCTCCGCTGAGAGCAGGGTCCTTTAATGCAAGAGCGATAGCCTTTTGCTTTCTATCTGGCAATTTATGAAAGATGCACGCCCCTATTTCGTATGAGCTTGCGTCGCTAGCAGCTATAATCTCGAGGTTAAGGTCAAAGTGTGTAAAGAATAAGTTCAACGTTTGTGTTTTGATAGTTATATCGAGGGTCAACTGGCATTTGGGTGCCCATTTCAAAAACTTAGCTTTTTTTAAAAGCTCGTTCAGCGGCGCACGGCTGTTATGCATTTTGGCATAAATACTTGATAATAGTCTGCTAATCCCAAGAAGCTCTATAGCTCTGTGATGTTTTCAGGAGCCGGTATGTCCTTAATTGCAGTGGCCCTTTCTGGGTCCAGTCACCTGTCGTCTTTACCTATGATATGACCCAGATGTTTGATTTCTTTCATGAAGAAGTCACTTTTACCTTTTTGTATTTTGAAACCATAGCCCTGTGATTGTAGAAACTCTTTATGGACGTCTTTCCGTTGTTGTTCCAAGTTTTTACTGTTTATTAAGATGCCATCTAGGTAAGCAATTGCATAATCAACTTCCCCCAGCATGTTTTCCATAACTTGCCGAAAAAACAACGACCTTGATCCCGAACGCAAACCTTTCAAATGTGTATAAACCCCTATGTGTGTTTATACATAATAATCTTGACTCAACTCATATTCTTCCGGTATTCGTATTAATAGGAAGAGTTCATTATAGTCTAAAACGGGTAGATCCCATAACTATATATATATATATATATATATATATATATATATATATATATAACTGACCAGAGAATAAAATAGCTCTGTACATCCCACATAAAGTAAACATAAACCTGAATATTTTGATAGTATAATTAGAAATTAGAATTCAAATTAGAAGTCAGTAAATCTAGATTAAAATATATAGTAATCTAAAAATTCTATCATATTGCTGTTAGATAAAACACCTGAAATTTTCCCAAGAAAACGTAAAAAGAATGTATATACCACTTGTACGACAACCATAAGTTCAAAAAAACGATACAAGAAGAAAAAATACAAGTTTGAATAAATGGAAATAACAGTATCAAACAATTAACAAAAAATGACAAAAATACTTAATTGTTTAAGAAATCAATGTCCCCTTAATATTGAAAATGAAATTAATGAATCCAAACATTTCTGTGAGATATTCTAAGTTGTCCACATAAAAATTCACTGTATCACCCAAGTTTGAAAGCTCAAGCTGAGAGATTTGTTGACACCATAAAAAGAGGGTTAGAATGGCATACGGGATACCAACATAGAAAGTACTGCAACAGTTTTTACAGGTGTATAGGTTTACCCCAAATAACAACACCATCTGGACTGTTACTGGCGGAGGTGATGTTTGCGAGAAAAATAAAATTAGCATTCGACAAATTACTGCCAAACAAAACAAAAACAGCCAACGACATTAATACCAAAGAGGACCTTCAATCAAGGAGAAAGAGTATATTATAAAATGTTTAAAAACAATATATCCAACTGGGAAGACGCTATAATAACTTATAGGTTCGGAAATATGCTATACATGATTCAAGGACCAGAATATATACACAGAAGGCACATAATCAAAATAAGAAAAAGGTGGTATAAAGAAACCAACATGCCATCACAAGAAAAAGAAACTATGGGCCCGATCTTTGATACATTCGAGTTACAAAGACCCCAAACAGTGCCGGAAACTAAAGAATCTGGTAGCAAAAGGAAGTTCACCGAACATTTGATGATAAATCACAAAAAGAAGATATATTAAAAGTTCCCTACATACAGAAAAAACGTGGGAGTCGGGTGTCATGTTGACATCACCCATTCAACGGATCAAACACTTTCTACAGCTACATATTCTTCCATCACAAAAGAGAGCTGAGATCAAGAGATCAGATCATAGAGTAAGAGCTCAGAGTCAATCATCAGTAGAACGCAGAACGATAGGCAGAAATATCCAAGACTTCTACTGTATTACAATTGCATGTCCCAAATTCTAGTATTCACTTCCTAAACAGTATTTATTGTTATACGGACAGAGTTTCACGTATATGTATTTTGCTATATTAATATATGTTCGTTATTTCCTATTTTAGTTGTTGTTGTTGTTGATGTTGTTGCTGCTGCTGCTGCTGTTGTTGTTGTTGCTGTTGTTGTTGTATTATTATTATCATTATTATTATTATTATTATTATTATTTCTTGTTGGACTCTTAACCGAGTCCGCGACAAATAGAAATCAAGAAAAACTGATCTAAGACAGAAGAATAAGTTAGTCAGATCGTGACTTTGATAGGGATTCAATTTATGGTGAAAAACACGTTCAGAGATATCTAAATTGCCAACTCTATACTAACGTTTCGTACGATCAATGTTGCTTTTTGATCGAGTTAGGTGTGATGATCTTGGCAAAAATCAAACTTCTTTCAATATTGTGAACTGGCGCTACAGAATCTCAAAAAGTTTTGTATCAAATAACAAAAAGCACATCTCTTGAAACTGCCACATTCAGCAACAACAAAAAATACATAGCTTGTGTAATACGAAGAGAAAATAATGATATAAGAAGATGTTAACATTACGCACAACTTCAAATTATATTTTTGGAAGCAAACCCTTTTCAGTATTCGACACAGATAAAAGCAACCTGACTGAAGAAACCCTTTTTTCTAAAAAAATATTTTAAGAGGATGTAATCATTTTAAACACAAAATGTGCTGTCTGTTCGTTTAATGAATTATAAATATTTTTGTGTAGAGAAACGACCACAGAATACTCTGAAAGAATGATGCTAGATTCGTGAAAGTTTGCATGCATTTATTGTAACTCTACTTATTGGTGATGCATTATTTTGTACCAGGTGAACTGACATCTGACTGTAAAAAGAAGACTGATTATCTTGTTGATCAATAAAGTTATCAACCGCGCATATGAAGTCATCATCACTGCGATAATAGTTTCCTAATCACCCGTTGTTTTTTTTTTAGAAAATAGATGATATATAAGTTCAAAGAATAGGTGGGTTTATACCACAAGCTTACCACATTTATGAACAGCGTTCATTTACCACATTTATGAAAAGCCTTCATTGAAACCCAGAACATGTGCGTTTGAGTATTCTCCTGATAAATCAAGGCACCTTCGTCAATTTTCTTGGGCGTTTGCTCTTCATAAACATTCTTAAGTGATTCATCAATTTGGCATAGTACTCTCTGTTGATAGTATAATGCTTTTGAAGATAATTAATAAAAACTATGTTATTTGCAATCCAAAAAAGACATTCACCTTACCTGAAGAATGAAATTGGATTTTCTTCTCAATGTGATGAGCTGAACACTCATCATGGGTTAAAAGCTTTCAGGGAAACCGGCTGGATCTACATCAAGCAATATCAGATTTTTGCTAGACTGGTGAGCATTTAATCATGTGACAAAAAACAGGTTACATACCTTGGAGAAACCTTCGTCATCAAAAGTTCATTGTGTAGAAAAATCCCAACTTTCTTACGGGATATGATAATAGAATTGGCTATTTGATTTATCTTCAATTGTATATCGCTCAGCATAATGTTGTGAATATAGCCAATGTTATCCTCAGTCGTGTTAGTTGGAGGATATCTGGACCCTGAATCAGATACAAGACTTAGTTCCACAGTTTGCCAACTTTGGTGTTGTTGATAAGGTAGCAACTATATCAACCTCCATGCCATTGGTAGCTAAACACTTTTTTCTACTTAGTAACACGAGGTTACTAAATGTTGTCAGTTTTCAAGAGAATTCCTGCTAGTTACATTTAAAGTATTTGAATAATCAGATGTCCTTTCAGCTATTAAGAAAAATGAAATTATTAATAAGAAATGAGATTAAAGGAATAAAACCCTCGCAGCGGTACCATCATTCCATCATAGTATGCTTACGAACATTTCAGTCCTCCGTTATATATATATATATATATATATATATATATATATATATATATATATATATATATATATATAATTATTATTAGCACAACTGAGAAAGGTTATATCAATTTCGAAGTTTTGTGAAGGCACTATGATGTCCTCACTCGTCAGGGCTTATTTTCATACAGCTTTGTATGCTGGTTTTAATCTTATTTATTTAGAGCTTGCTGTAATTTCATTTTGTGCACGTGACTGTTTCTACAGATGGTTAATTGCGTTTGATTTTTTAGAAGTGTTAATTTCTTTTTACTTTTTATCATTTGCAGGCGGTTGGTTATATTTTATTGTTTTTATTGTGTTAATTTTCTTTTCAGCTCACCAACTTGTTCTCCGCTTTATTTTATTTATAATGATTTGGTTTCTTCTTGTCATTTTTATTGAGCTATTTTACTTGTTTTTGGTTGATATTTTTCTTGCCATGTCACATCTCAAAAGATATTTTCAAATGAGCGTTTGTGCTCTTGTGTGTTTTTATGTTTGTGGATTTCATGTGTGATCTTTTTTACTTTTGGTAGGTTTTTTGTCGTGATTGAGTGTTAATATATTTATATTTATATGTGGAAGATTTAGGTTTAAGTTTTGTGTCATGTATATTTTTTTAATTTACATATTGTTCCGACCCGACCCATACTACCGTTATATTAGCAGAAGACAACAAAATCACGATTTCTCCCCTCGGGACTGGTCAAACAGGGCCAAGCTAAATGGAATTGTTTTAGTGATCGAACCCAAATGGTTACAGATAATAAAATGCGAATATACAGAAATAACAATTAACTGGCTTAATTACAAAATATACGTGTAGCTTTAAAACATATTGGGCATGTTAAAATATGGGAATCAGGTAAATGAAGCAATAAAAAAGCAAATGTTCAGAACGAAATAACATAGGGGATGATTTTATCTTGTCATGAAATAAATATTGTTTCAGTAGACGGTTTGAAGTCAACTAGCATGCATTTAGAAGAGCATCAAAGGACAAACGACCGACTTACCAGTTATTTGCAAAGAATATTCTTTTACTTTTCTTTCCATTTCTCTGAGACGTTCTGTTTTATTTGATACTTTCTTCCTACCTTTTTCTTCTCTCCTTTCTTTTTCTTTGTTGCGTCTCTTAGAAGTTCTATTTTTTTATCCTTTCGCACTTTTTTCTTTTCGTCGCAGGGTAGAAAATTTGTTGACGAAATGGATCTCTTTTATTTATTAGGTTTTGTTTAGCTCTCGTTTTCGTGCTGACAAGTGATGGATTTTTATCTTCTTGTTTTTTGTTTTTTTCTCTTTTCTAACGACTGAGATTTTTGTTTGAAGTTTCATCATTTTTTGTTACTTTGTGGTTTGTTCGGTGGACTGGATTTTGGTTCCTTTGAATCAACCTCTTAGCTTCAAAGTTTTATTCAGTTCCACCCAACCAAATTTATAATAGATCATTGTGGACCGTCCCGGTCGTCTGTGCAAAATTCACCTGAATAAGGATCTAACTGAAAACTTTTATTTTTTAACCAAGTTTTTAAATGTGACTCATTAATCCCAAATGTAGATCCTATTGCACATATGGGTGAAAGAAAGTCACTGCCCACTCCGGCCGTATTCCAGGGTTCAGGGTCTCGTTATTGTCCAGACAGCATCTTGTTAGATCATCAAATTTTCACGTAATCACAAAGAAGGAAGCCTGTTTTTTTTTTAAGTTATACAATTTTTAAGCAAACAGAAAATGAAACCGTTAATTTTCAATTTCACTCTTTTCGAATGAACTAACTCTGTATTTAGGTTACTTCTAAAATGTAGTCGTGGTGGTGTTTCGTAATATTTCCCTTCCCAAAGAAATAAGGGTAATGATTTATCCATTCTCCTTTTCTAATACTAAAAAAGGGACATTTTTTATCATTTCCTTATTCAGAGCGTCTCGTATATTTATGGATAGTTAGACTCTAATATAACAATAGTCTATTCTTGTTTTTCCTATTTTGCCAGAATGCAAGGGTGTTATGGTCTGTGTGAAACAGAATAGATTGTTGAAATTGTTGAAGCTCATCAAGAATGCTTATGTTTCCTTTTCTGCAGTAAAGTAGTTTCTCTGATGGGCATAAAACTTTCTAGAGAAATAACTAACACGGTGTTCAATACCGTTTCAATCCACTGCGCAAATTCTGTGATCGATGACATCATCGGCTTAATTAAACTGTCTTTAACAGAATGGATTAATCTGAGATTTTCTCGTACGTTAAAATTCACCTGAATTCATTAATTCAGTATAGAGGCCTTTATGTAAACATTTTAACGATGGGTAATATATATATATATATATATATATATATATATATATATATTTTATTTGATCAATTCACAGTGGAAAATAGAAAAGTAATATAAAAACTGGGAAAATATATGTTTTTCGTCTATAACTAAAAGTCATTTGATATTTGATATTCTGCATAAATACACACACGCATGTGAAAAAAATCAGAGGATGAACTGATATCGACAATGCTAAAATATTCTTTTAATTTATTATATTGCAAAACAATTATACGACTGTAGGTTTATACATCCGTAACCGAAGTTGAATATTTTTTCTATTTCACATGAAAATTATTTAGTGTTTAATATAATCTACTTCTTTTTCAATGTACTTAATTCAGAAGGGCTTGCTAATCTCAAAATTCTAACCATGTGACCCATGTCAGAATTTCTCAAGAAAATTGCGACTAGAAAGTGTTGGAATGTGTAGAAAATCACAGTTTGTGGCATATTTTAAAAATCCTGACAATCATACAATGGGCTGGCACAAAACTATATGATTGAAATTGTTCAGATAAAAATGTACAGGGGTTTCAAAGGTTATGCTAACACAAAGTTACAAGTAATACGTAAAAAAAGGTTTTATCGCATTCACCTGGTTTAAACTGACAGTCTCACCAGCTTATACGAAAAAATATAATATGATCTGATCGGCGTAGTTTACAATATAAACCAAGAATCTTAATATTACACCCACGGTGACGATTTAACTTTATTAACTACTCATATTAATTGTAAGAAAAATAATTATGCGAAAACCTTCTGTTTATACACCAGACATTAGTGTAGATGTTTTTCAAGGCCACAGGTCCGTATACACAATGATCTCTTCCTACACTCTAATCTTACATTCGCGTCACAAAACTCATTATGATGACCCTTATAGTTTCTTCTATGAGGTTAACACTGATATATATATATATATATATATTAGACTTTACACACCGCCTGATGAGACATTGAAGTTTCAGTGTCAAAACAAACGTACCTTTTTAGCGGATATATATAGAATAATTATGTACATGTTCTAACATATATATATATATATATATATATATATATATATATAGTGTTTAATTTTAATTCTTTAGAGAAAGAACCTGTGTCTGCACATTTACGATTAGATTAGATTTGTTCTGTACATATTTCATCAAATAGGTTCCTGGTAATCGTTTGAATGAGCCTTTCTCTATGGTATCTAAATTTTATGCTGGAAAAGACTACATATAAACTACAAAAAAAAAACCAAAAACGGAATGCACAATCATCAGTAAAAAAGGTTTCCAAAATGCAAACAAAAAGTCAAGGATATGAACATTACGCAAGTATAGAAATACAAATACATAGGAAGTGTTGTAACAAAAGACAGAAAATGTGACACTGAGATCTGAAAACCAATTGGTATGGCCAATGACGCTTTCCAAAAGATAAGCAGAGAACTTAGAAACAGGAAAATTTTGTTTCTTATGTGATGTCTGTCCTTTTATATGTCAGCGAACGAGAATGTCATACTCACAGGACAGATAGAGGGAAAGAGAAACAGCGAAAGGCAATGCGTGATATACATGATGGTCTTAAGCAAGTGTATGACAGACCAGGGTTTTGAAGAAATAACAGGCATAAATTTATTAAACGCTACAAGCGATAGCGGAGATGTGGAGGGCCATGATCTTCTATCCTGAAGTGTCACAGCACATAGAAGAAGAATACTAGACTGATAAAACGTCTCACAAAATAGCTCTTGAATTGTCTGGATATTACTGTAAGTTCTATGATAACAGTTACTTTTCGTGCACCTCTCACTTGCCCAACTCTCGTTTGGCCCCATGCTTTCCTGTCAATGATATTTTTAGAAAATCAAATGCAATACCAATTACTATTTTTGTCTTCCTGCTACTCTTCTAGTCCCGCTCCTTGATAGTGTGTTTGTTTTCTAATTATTCCAAAACCACTGATACCTTTGCATTTGAATAGCTTTTCTTCCCTGCTTAGTGTGATCGCGATCAAAAAATATGTCAGCAATTGTGAAACATTTTAGCAAATTTTATTTAATGGGGATATTACAAATTAACAAAGAGATCTCGAATTTAAAATGTGAAAATAGGTCGTAATGTTGAATAGATAGATAGAAAGATAGAAAGATAGATAGATAGATAAGTTTAAGAAGTTTATAAGATGCAAAACTTGAGAAATTTTAATAATTTATAACTTGAAAATTTCAACTCCGCAAACTTTAAAATACAACGATAAACTGAATAAAATTTGCAGTAATTAAAACCAATGTTTCTTTCATTAATTTCCCCAATGAATACCTTGAAACCATTGATAGGCATGGCCTGATAGCTCGGTTAATAATTGGTTAGCTGTAACAATTTGCGACGTAAAAATGCATTTGTGGCGCGGTGTTTTTCAGGTGAAATTACAAGTGTTCAATTAATGCGTCCCTGGCGAGTTTAAAAAGACAGCATGGTATTCTATATGCAGGAAATAATGCGTCCAAATCAACGAACGAATATTAATGAATATGTAAATGAATGAAGCTTCAAATTTACTCGTTTGGGATTATGTAATTTGCCACCATTTTTTTGCTGAAAATGTCAAGTTTGAAATAATATTTTCTCTGCAGTGCGGTCTGTTTGTCATAAATGCACACAACAGATCTTAAAGGCAATATTTGCTCGATAAATCTAGAATTAACATATAAGGCCAACTTTTCAGCTATACAAATATCTTTTGAACGAAAACAACGCGCCGAAATTATTAATGTGTGTTGATGATAAGAACAACCATTCATAAACGTTGATAACTAAGACTAGAGATTACCCCTGGAGTGGAGAGAGGTTCCGATGCCTCCATTATGGAGAAGTTTTCTCGAAGACCTCCTTTTGCACTACATGTTCCAGAATCTTTAGCTCTCTTATGCTGCTGTTAAGTATCAGTTTTCTTTTCGTTTTCATCCTCTTCAAAACCTCGTCATTGCTCACATGGTAGGTCAGTGGTTTCCCCAGCATCCTTCTGTGGACCCCCATTTTGGAGAATTACCCTGTTAAATAGAGCGCCACCGTAACTATTTACCGTCATGGACAGCATGTTATTTTAATTATCTGATTGAATTTTTACACTTTATTAAATTGT
Organism: Ascarosepion bandense; assembly: GCA_037127315.1. Taxonomy (NCBI): domain Eukaryota; kingdom Metazoa; phylum Mollusca; class Cephalopoda; order Sepiida; family Sepiidae; genus Ascarosepion; species Ascarosepion bandense. Next base: position 4,071,918 of record JBBBDQ010000122.1, on the reverse strand, counting down.
TGCAGGTTATTCAAGGTCAGAAAATATTTATATGTTATAAGAATCTTTTCGGATAATAAGGTATTTACTGGTGCAACAACTACTAATCAGCATATACCTGTTGAAGAAGAGAAGAATTTATAACTTTTCTTTGGCGAGCTTGCAAATAACACGTATATCGAACCTGACTGACAGTGGAAATAGTCTCTTCGTTTTCAAGTCTCTAAGTTAATGCCTGTTCTCGTTTTCTGTTTTCTTAATTCACCTTATTTTATTGGTCTCTTTAGTTATTAATGTTTTTTTTTTATATATTTGTTCACATTTCTTAATTCGTTGACGCACAATGGCTTTAGTGCCTGTTTGATTAAAATGATTTTATAAATAATATTCTGAATTGATGGAACAGATGACTAGCTGTGTAGCACAAGAATCCGATGATAAATAACAATAGAAAAGTACATATTCTGGAAGTAAACTATCAATAGATAGTACAATGTCGTAAAAACATAGACACTTTTACTGAACTGCTATCAATTACACGGCAGTTAATTCTTAACTACTATCTCAAAGTAGATTGTAGTGAGATGGAATTCTATTTGGAAATTTTTACAATTACGAAACGATGTTCTTGTGCCGGACTAGGTTAAATCTAGTAAATATCTGTAATGCTAACGCTTATGTGGTTAATGATGATAATGATTCTGTTAATAATATGAGGGATTTCTTTTCGGGAGACATTGTTTTGCTTGTCGTCATGTCCACGGCCATTGTTCGCCATACTCTATACATTGCACTTATCCGGATTCAGTGTTTTTGTTACAACCTGCAAATCGTGTTGTGAGTGGAATCAAATTAACAGGATTCGTGACTAACCCAGACGTGCTGGGATTCGTTCGAAAAAGAAAACATTTTCACAACAAAAAGGGTATCGACTATTAATAATAATAATAAGTACAAGAAGAAGAAGAATAAAGAATAAAGAATAATAAAAGAATTCTTTGAATTGCTATGAACGTGTCGAAATTTATAGAAGAAAATTTCAGGAAATAGATAATGAGAATTATGAATTATAACTAAGTAAAACGATAAGAGAATTAATAAAAAATAACAAGCAATTAATTGAATGATATTTTCAAAGTTTTCGAATTAAAACTCGATTCATAAAAATTTAAATGAATCTGTAAATGTTGATAGAAAAATAACGTTGAATTAATTTGAAAATGATTTGCTAAATATCAAGACGTTTATATAATGAAAGAGATCAAGAATATCATTATGACACAATACATTAGCTATATATCAACAATAACAACAACTGTCATAATAATAATATAAATGCAGATTATGAAATGAATACACAGAAAGATTTTGATAATCTTGTATCAGGGTGCATAGTGTTACACCAATTGAATATAAATCTCTGTCACGATAGCAACTAATAAATTAGAAACAGGTGGTATTAAGATTAGAAAAAATTGGTATTACAAGAAATTATTAGATAATAAGCACAAATACGGTATAGAAGTACAGAAAATGCCTTGATATCATTTTACTAACGGCCATTGGTTTTTGATAGAATATTGTATTCATTTGAACCATAACTTGTTGGGTGTTGGGAATTATATTCAACAATTCATCCTTAGGAGAAACCTATATTAATACAAAATAACCTAGAATAGTGGCTTTCAAAACAACTTCCAATTCGTGACTTGATAAAAATAATATCCAACATCCGCTCAGGAATGCCATAATCTTCCTCTTTGTAAAAAACGGCATGACAAATTTTGTCAAATGACTTTGAAATATCCAAACTAGCATCCAAATTTAGAGCATTTTCAAAATCCTTCAGCAATAATCGTCAACACATCAGCAGTTGGCTTAAAAAGGTTTTATTTATTCGAAAGAAGATCTTCTAATTTGATATTCTTAACCAGTTTAAAAATAAATAAAATAGAGCCTGTAGTACTTTTCAGAAAATAGAGATAATGCTAATATCCCGATAGTTGAAACGACAAGACAAATTAAGATCTTAAATATTGTAACTACAGAAGATGATGTCCAACAAGTCGATAAGCAGGAAACAGCAAGTTATTTTCTCTAGAGTTTACTTAGAGAGAACAACAGTCAGTTAAGTAGCACATTTCTTCAGGTATATGCAGTGATACAACCAAGCCCGCACATTTTCTTAGAGATGTTAGAAAAAACCATTTGAAGAGTTATAAAAAATTTCATTTTATGAATTTGTCAATACTTATGACTATGTGTTAAAAGAAGGATAGATTACATACTCTTGGTTAACTCGCTTTTACAGAGCATACAATAATCACGAGACATATTATTTTGTAGAGACCATACGGTGACTCATTTTTCAGCAACTAATGATTTAGTTTCTTTGAGGAAATGTTTAAACTCTTAGAAACTAACGTCAACCTGTAATATTACGCTAGCAAAGAAAATGATTAATGTAGGCTATAACGCCTGTATAGTCTGCTGCGAATCAAGAATAATATTGTAGTTTTGCACGAAAAACTAGAAAGTCAAAATCATCGATTATTTTAAGCCAAAAAGAAATCGCCGGGGCACAATCTTCTGCAGGAAATTAAAAATCTAATTTAGCTTCTGAGCTTGAAAATGACTTTCTATCTGAGGTGAATTGGGATAAGAAATGGCTTTTAAATTGTAAAGCTTTTAAAACAAAGCTGTTATCTTTTAACCACAATAGACAACCACTTCTACACCAACATTTCCCAGATGCAAAATACTGCGTTTCCTACGTCTAAATCTATCAGCCGAGCTCAAGTGGAAAACCACATTGAATCCATTGCTAAATCTGCTGCTCTTAATGTTGGTTACTTTTGTAGGGCTAGGAAATATTACTCTTCTAATCTATCTAGCATATAAATAAATTTGCCATCCGCCCGTGCACTGAATACTGGTGTCGCATCTGGTCGGATTACCCTGCTATTCGTCTCTGACAAAATCCAAAGAAGAATCTGAAATATAATTGATCCAGATTTGGTAGCTCAACTTCACTCTCTCTCTCACTGGCGTAATGTGGCTTCTCTTTCTTTGTTCTACAAAAACTTTCACGTCTTATACTCTCAAGATCTTAGCTCCCTGGTGCCTCCTATGCATGAATTTACTTGAGTCACTAGACTAGCACCTAGGCTCCACTATTTTACAGTGCAAATAATCAAATGCAACCGTAATTTCTACTCTAGTAGCTTCTTTGCCCGCATTTCCCACCTGTAGAATTCATTTTCCGTATAATTGCTTCCCTGAAATCAACAATCTCAAAGTATTTAAATGCAAAGTCAATTAACATCTCTTACTTTCTTGGCTGACATACTTTCCATAAAATTAATTTTATCATATTATTCATTTACACACCACTTTCCTACATCCCTCTTTACACATGTGTTCTTATCCTGTAACTTATTCCTCTTTCTCATCTCACCTCTTCTGTAACCCCCTGTGCACCAGTGGCAGTTCTTCCCTGCTTCAGGTGAAATGATTAAAACAAAAAAATTTCCAATTCAGTGGGCCACTCGACGGAATATAAAAAAAGATGAATCCCATTCTGAAAGTTATCTTGAATAATTTTTCCTGCTTTAAAGACAACTCAAATGCATAATACTATCATTTTAATATTTATTTAATTATAAATAATTTAATCTTTCTAAAGAGTAATTAATAAAATATAAATTAATCTTGTAAAACATACTTACTACCAGAACTACAACAAAAAATCCAAATGGAGTCTCCGAGATATGAATACGTGAGCTTTACCAATACTAAAACTAAATAATCATATTAACTATAACTTACATAAACTACATGTATTGCTGGTATAACAACACCTAAGAGATTCTACCATGTTAAGATCCTGTTATTTTCTAACTTGATATCTCAGAATATGTACTCAATTTAGAAAATACCCATACTAAGTTGAATATTCTGTACAGTCGATTTAATAATTCTGCTTGTTAAATGTATACATTCGGGATTAAATTGAATATACTTTAATATGTCCATTCTAGTATACAATATGCACAAACTTTTGTAATCATTTGTATATTATAATTGGTACTGATAATAACAGATTCTAAATAACAATATCTGCTAGTACAGTCAAACCGTAGTGCTACGTTTGTATATAACAATAAAAAATGAGCAAAATGATAGAGAAATCAGGAGCATATATAATCTGAGATAGATAGATAGATAGATAGATAGATAGATAGATAGATAGATAGATAGATCAGAGATAGAGATTGATATGAAATAGCTAGTTAGATAGATCAGAAATGGAGATATAATCTCAGATAGGTTTACTCCAGATAAGCATAAGAAGAAGAAAAATATAATAAGGGAATAGAAATAAACACCACAAAATTTTAAGTGCAGAGGCAATATCTACAAAATTTAAATAAATTATTCCTTGTTTTGTAGATCTCGAATATTTCGACCGACAAACAATAGACTAAATCCTTCTTTGCATGTGCTGTGTCTCTGTCTCTTGTCACTTTTAATAACTATCTTCTATGTATATCTACACAACCCCCATCCACCATCAATTAGCTCAAGCTCATCAAATAACACCCGTGCTGCTTTCTATCTGTGAGTATTAGATACACCAGGCCGTCTTTCCTCATTATGTTTCCCTGGAACCTCATGTCTTTTTCCGATATTATCAGTTTTCTTTTCGTTTGCAGTCTCTTGCTGTTCTAGCCAGTTCATTCTGGAGTGGTAGCGTCAGTTAGATCCCAGGTATGGGCAAATTGTGATCATCGAAATAAACAAAAATAATATTAAAGTATAAGAATACATTTATATAGTAATTATAACAGCAATATATTTTAACATATCTGACGCACAGAATATTTTTAAAAAATATCACTAGCAAAATATTTTATTTGTAGCAGAAGGCATACAGTTGTGCGAAAATATATATTTAGCTCAAGCTAAAAAGTTATTCAAAGTATGTTGATTTCAGCATTACATTACCCATGGTAGTTTATATGATTCTAAACAAAATCATCCATCAACATCTGGCACTTTGCACCTCATATTAAGGTTTGTCTCTTTGCTGTCTCTCCTAAACAGTGGTCTAACAATCAATTACACAAGTAAGATGGAACGTTCTCTGCTGTTTTTCTCTGTATTTCCTGTAGGTGTAATATTATCTTAGCCTTTATTCCTTCTTGTGAATCTTAGAAATTCTAGATATATCTTTCTTATTATAAGAAGAAGTTTTCTTTGTATTTCCTTTTTTGCTTAAATTTTCTCTTTATGAACCAATGATCTATAGAAATTGTTAAATAACTGAAATAAATATTAAGTTCATATATATTCTTAAACAGATTACATCAAAATTTGTCTACCCAAACTATATTTTTAGGTGAACTAAAACATAATACAAACATCGATTAACAACATTCCCAACTACACCATTTGTGACGACAAAACTATCCTTTAAAACTGCACGACACCATTAATAATATACCACACAACAAAATATCATCATAGTTTACTGCAACCAGTAGCACAATAATTATAAGCTATACGAATAAATTTTAAACACAGTATTTCTGATTTAAGTCCTGAAAAACTCGTAGAATTTATAATATTTTATGGAAAAACTAAGAACGCAAACCTTGCTCTCACTAATCAAAGTAAAGACATCAAATCTAATCTTTTGATGGAATATAGTGTAAGAATTCTAATGCCCAATCTGAGAATGTTTTTCTTGTCATAAAACAATGACCTATACTGGACACACTACCATTTCTTTGAAAGGTCTTCTTACATGCCACTTATCGAAACAAAGTGCCATAAACAATTTATGCCATTTATTATACTGGAAGATTTTAATAAAAAAATAAATTTTCCTCGGCCGTATTTCAATCAGTTATGTGCCATACGAGATACACACTTGGGAAATATAAAGCTGAAAAATAAACAGGACTTACTAGGCAAAAGATTATCCAGCAGTAGATTGCCATACTTTCTGCGGTATACTAGTTAGCAGCAAAGTTTATAGAGCCTAATTTGTCCTGGTATTTAACCTGTAACTAGAGGAAAGAGATGGATTAATACCTCTCTCAAGGGTATTTGCACGTCATTAAATGCAACAAATTTAACTAGAATTAGAATATGGCTCCCCGATGTATCGTTCCGAGCTGATAGCTACTGCACCACAAATTTAAAAGAAAGATTGCTGTCGAATATATATATATATATATATATATATATATATATATATATATATATAGCAAGAGAGAGAGAGAGAGAGAGAGGTGGTATAAGAAATAGATAAACAGGCAGACGCAGATTTTTAATAAAATTGAAAATTAAAATATTGTATATAAAACATCAAAACGTTAAACACATTACGTTAAACAATCTTGCAATTCATAAATACTTTCGAAGTAGAAACTAAATTGTTCTCTTTGCTATATAAGGAAAAACATCCTGTAATTTTAGACGGCATTGATGATTAATACGAACAGTGTAACAGTTTGACATTTATAATGAAATTTGACATAGGGTACATCTATAAATCTCATGAAACTTAACGGGCTTTTAATTAATAGCTGTTATCTTATCTTATACATATAACTATTTAACAATTCTAAAAAATATGTGTTGCTATTTTATCCACTGATGTTCTGTAAGTAAGGGTATGTTGGCAGTCTGAGATGACTTCGGCACAGAAAAATCACAGAAATTACATATGAATCCTACAACGGTGGCCGAATCCCGGAAGATCTAAGAGGATCAGTTTTCATAGCATTTCCAAAGAAACCACCAAATGATCAGCTTAATTAACCACGTAAGTGTGTGCATTATACTGGATAAAGACACAAGGAAGTCCTTTATGGGATATTGCCAGATATCTGAAATTGTAGAAGTTAAACTAAAAGGAAGGCCACTCAATATATCGATGAAACTGGTATATGCACCGACAACACTAAGTACTGACTGTGAAATCGAGTGTATCTACTCCATGCTCAATCATGTCAAGGCACAGTGCAAATCACAAGACATTTGAAACATCATGGGAGATTTCAATGCCAAAGACGGCGAAGGGAGAGAATGTGAAACGGTCGTCAATTTCGGACTAGGACACAACAATGCCCGTGTAGAGAGATGGGTCACATGATGTACAGCGAATGATCATATAATAATTAACACCTGTTTCCAAGAGTAACCAAGAAGACTATGTACATGGAGAAGACTCGGAGAAGAAATTAGTAACCAAATTGATTTTGTTTTATATCAGCAAGAGATTTAGAAATGCAGTCTTTCAGTGCGAACACTACCTAGGTGCTGACTGCGGTAGTGACCAAATACCAGTTTTATGGTAAGTAAAGATAAAACTAAAGAAATTAAAGAAACTTAATCTAGCATTAAGATTGCAGTACAATAGACTCGTGAATGACCTCAACTTACAGGAAATATATATGGAGAGTTTGAACAATAAATATAAAAACCAAATTGGAAAAGCTAGCTCAAAATGGGAAATACTAAGAGTGTCTCTAGTGACATCGGTGAACAACATCATTCCAAAAGAAAAAGCACATCGGTGGAAAAATGAATGAGTCACTGAAGATTCTTGGCGTGATGCTAAAGTGACAAAACTATGCCAAGATCTGAAACGAATTACAATGAAATGCACAGAAATATAAGGAAAAATGCAGACAATCTAAGAAAGATGGCTCATCGACCAATGTGCCAAAGCAGAGAGTCTAAGCACGACAAAAAATGGTGATATGCATGAAAAAATAATAAAACTAACAGGACAAAAATCTTCTAAGCAAAAGGATGTATAAAAGCAAAGGACGGTAAACTCATACTAGAAAATAAAAAAAATCATCAGAGACGAGATGAGCTAATTTGTGATCTCTTCCGTGACAAGAAAGAGCAACAAATAATATAAAAATACAGATAGACCAGAAATATTAAAAGCAGAACTAGATCAGCAATGGCTACATTGAATAGAAATAAATCATCAAGACCTGACTGGATTGTAATAGATGTGTTGATGTGCATAGAAGAGTGTGACATAGACAAGATCACAGAAGTAATAAACGAAAGCTACAGCAGAACCAAAGCAGATGTATTGTCACAGTACTAACTAAAACTCCAGGTAGAAAGAAATGTGAACTCTACAGAATAATAAGCTTAATGAGCCATATTAAGACACTCAACATCAGGAATCTGATGAATGGGCGCGCATCAGATTTGGACACAAATTAAGACAAGAACAGTGCGGCTTTGTTAAAAAAATACTGGAACAAGGAATGCGATGTTTATGCTCAGAATGCTATCTGAAAGAACAACAGAAATACAGAAGGACTTCTGTCTGTGATTTATAGACTATGCAAAGGCATTCGACAAACGACGCCACAAACAATTTATAGAGGTGCTCGAAAACCTTGACATTCTCTGAAAAAACTTTAGGATAATCACGAATATATATTAGCAGCAAACTGCTTGCGTACGGATAGGAAGTGAATTCCGCAAATACACAAAAATAGAAAGAATCGGAAGACAAGGATACGTATTCTGAACCGGATCTATTGAACTTAAATAGCAAAACAATTCTATGAAAAATAAACCTTGCCAGGATTCAACATTGGTGCCCACAAATCTCAACAATGTAAGCTACATGGATGACACAGTACTAATAGCAGACACAGAAAGGTGAATGCAAGACCTCCTACAGAAGGTTGCAAGAGAAAGCAAGAAGAAAGGACTAACGTTAAACGTCAAGAAAACTGAACGCATGGTCACCACCGAAAAAAAAAGCTCAAAATTCCAACTACAGGTCAGAGAAACTAAGAGAAAACAACTACTAAAATTTAAATACCTGGAAAACTTACTGACAGAAGATGAAGAGTGCAAATGTCAAGATGCAAAGACGCATTGCCATGACCAAGGACGCATTTCAGTAGTTAAAATAAGTATTGAACGGAAAATCTTAATGGAAACTAAGAAGAGAGTTCTGAATTTATGTGATGTCTGTATTCCTTTGTGGAAGTGAATGTTAAATGATTTCCTCAAAGAAGAAATAGAAATATGAGGCAGCAGAAATGTGGTTTTTACAGAAGGATGCTGAGAATATCATGGACATTAAGCACAAGACTAACAATGAGGTGTTGAAGAGAATAGAAACCACGAGAAAAATAATAACTAACATAAGGAAGAGACAGATAGGGTTTCTGGGATAAGTAATGAAGAAAGAGGGCCTGGAGAATTTAATATTCACAAGACGAATAAAATGAAAGAGAGACAGGGAAAGGCAGGGCGAGACCTCCTTGATAGATATGAGCAAATGGATGGCAGAGTGACTTTTAGGCGAGATACCAAGAGACATAGGCACATGGATTGCAGTGTCAGTTTTAAGAGTGATACCAAGAGGAAGGTTTTTGAGATCGACATGAGACAGACCCAAGTGGAAATCCATGATCGTCTACGTTCTGAAGGAACACGGTAAATGAAGAAGAGGAACAACAAACTCATCATCCGAATTCGGATGAACAGGGCGTGTAGCAAAATTAGACCGGAAGACAAGAATAGTGTGGTTTCGTCGAAATCACTGGAACAAAAAAAACGCGATATTTATGCTTATAATGATATTTGAGAGGGCAGTAAAAATGCAGAAGGACGTTTACCTGTGTTTCATCAACCACGCAAAGACATTCGACAAAGACCTTAGAGTAATCAAGATCCTTTAGTGGCAAACTGCTTACATACAATCAGAAAACAAGTTTAGCGGATACACAAAGACAGAAAGGGGTGTGAATTCACTCCACATGTCAATCCGTCAGTTAAGTGCCATACGCAATACACGCTTTAGTAACTTGCCATTGCCTTCTGCGGTAGACTAGTTACCAGCCAAGTCTATAGAACCGAATCTGTCCTATTATTTAACCCATACCTGGAGAGAAGAGACGGATTAATACTTTTCCAAAGGTTATTTGTGCTTAAGTAAATTCAAGGAATTCAACTGGAATTCGAATTCGACTCTCCGATTTGTCTTTCCGAGTCGATACATCTCCAGGTGTATTCAACCTATAAAGCGTCACCATTTTGAGAGCTCTAGAATCCCTGCCATGTTTCAGCATTAGGTGGTTGAAATCTAAATAATATAAAATGAGAAAATGATACAGTGCTGACAAAAAATACAGGAAAAAAAACTATAAGATCTCTTATAGGTAGAAAGAGGAAAGAAAAGAGGAAATATGAACTACAAGAAAACCGAATGCATGGTAATCCATAAAAAGAGGAATCCAAAATGCAAACAACATGTTGATTATAGAAAAGACAACGAGATACAGAAATTTAAATACCTGGGAAGTGTTCTATCAAAGGGCGGAATGTGCGATACGGAGATCCTAAGGCCCATTGTCATGGCCAGAGATGCATTCTAAACGCTGAGTAGATTATTAAAAACACAGGAAAACTTCATTTTACTGGATTGTTATGTGATCTGTATTGCAATATGGCATAAAATTATGTGCAATATGGCTGAAGATGAAAAAAAGACTTGAAGCAACCGAAATGTGGTTCTACAAAAGGACACTGAGGATACCATAAACAGAACACCTGACCAATTATGTGGTTTTGGAGAGAATAGACTCAACAGGGAAATTGATATCTAACATCAGGAAAAGACAGTTGAAGTTTTTGCGACATACAATGAGAAAGGATAACTTGGAGAAACTGATGCACACGGGACGGATACAGAAGAATATTTATACGGAGAGGCAACGCACTGAATATTTGATGAACTTGAAGGGATTGATAATGAAGCGGAGATTGAGTGGAATAAGAGGGGAAAAGGTATTAAGAGCGACAAGAGAGAGAGAAAGATGTGAAGAGCCATGATCGACTACGTCGTGAAGTGACTCGGCACATAGAAGAAGAATATCACCACACGGGACGTCCCTGATCTGCTTTCTGTAGAACTTAGTTGTTAGTCCCAATGTTATTTTTTTTAATTTAGAGAATTTCTTTTTAATACATCATAGCAACAAACGCCAAAAGGCCTGATTAATGTGATCGATTACAAGCTTTACATGATTATTTCTGCGAAAACTAATAACAGCGTATCCGTCCAGAATTTCAACTCGATACGCTAATGTCATTTTCCGTGCAGACATAACTTCTATTACGTGCACAATATGCTTTCATTAATATGATATTCTAGATATTACATTTGTTTTGATGAAATACGACTTTACAGTCATATAATATTAAAAAACTGATTCTCGTACGATCACCTAATATAAACAATGTCGTACCTGGTCAGTACCTAAATTTGTCACTGCTTGGGAATAAAAGGTACTGTAAACTTCTATATATGCAGGTGGTACAATAGAGCAGAACGTGTAATTGAAAATATCTGAATCCACCAAATCTACCTCCAGCTATTGGTTAATTGGAATGACTTGTGTCAGTAAATCATTATTAACCCAAAAGTTATTCGTAAAACCTAAATATATTTTTTCTTTTAATAAATACAAAGGGGTTGTTAAGGCGTAAAAACAAAATAGTTACTATCCCTTCAGCAGTTATTATCTTTAATATGTGAAATTAAAAACTTGCACATTTCAGATTCTCTTTTGATATATCCAAAATTCCTGAAATACTTTAGCTTCACCATGAACTTGACTTTAACACTTATTTCAATACTGGGTTTGTCCACGTTTAACAGGAGAAACAGAAAATAGAGAATTGTGAAATGATAAGCACCCGATATGAAAACTTAGAAAATTCAAGTTAAAATAAAAATCGAAATTAATCCGCGTTGAACCCAAGAGATAAGCTAACGAATTTACGGAATAAATCGCTTGCACAATTGAAAAGGGAAACGGAATATATCATATTCGCAACTCAAAATATGCCTTCCGCTTGTATGTAACGATGAAATCCAAAGCCATATCAGCGCTTAGTGTGAGTGAAAGAAAAGCGTGTGTATTCAAGGGAATAGAAGAAATGCTACGACCTGTCTCTGTGGCAAACAAATGGTACAAACAAGATTACTCCTGGGATGCAGAATATGTAAAACCGACTTTTGAAAAGCAAAATATGTAAAAGGATCATCTTCTCTAAGCCTCGAAACAGGATCTACTTGTAAGCAAAAGAAAGAAAAGAAATTTAACATAACCCTTTCAGATATTCACAGCGTGAAATATGGCAAGGTCACCGAGAAGATTAACAGGAATTTAAAGATGAAAAACAGGAAAACATACCGTGGTTGAGAGAGACCTCCTACAGCTCAAAAGCCTCCAAATACTGGTGTGATATTTAAATAATATCTAAAATTATTTAAGCAAATGTTAAAAGAAATCATATATTTAATCATCATTCTTCATTATGCTTTACTAATTTCATCCTCTAAAATTTGTTTTGTATTTAATTCAGTTCTATAGTCTTTTTAATTATAACATTGATGTTGTTTTAGTGGATTCAATCCTTCATCAAAATTAGAATTATTTCAATTATTTGAAAGGATTTTTCCAAGAACTTCACAAATCTTTAATTCTTTTGATTTATGGTCTTTTACAAAGATTTAATTAATTATGAACAAGTTTTTATATATAATTGTCCAATTGTAACCTGAAGATCTTTACATTGATTATACATTTGAGTCGATATCTATTTTATTTATTTGTTGGTTGACAATATTTATATTCTAGATATACATTTTGCAATTATAATCGCATACAAACTTAGCATATTTTACGAAAATAATTTGTATCGGCAAACATCTGAATCCGTGTAACTTGTATAAAGTTTCTCTGATCATATGCCTTGTAATGTTAATTTTGCGATGTTTTCTGACGATTATTGATAAAATCTAAAAACATAAAAGTAATATTTTAGGTCCTGATCTGGCATCTTGTCTTCAGTCACTTTCCCACCGCCGTAAGTTTGCATCCCTGTTATTTTTCTATAAATAATTTTATGGCAATTCTTCGGACGAGCTATTTACTAGGGTTATTAGACTTTTTGAATTTAAGTACTGTACTAGATGTAAGACAGGGATGTGTCTTTTTACCGGATCTGTTCAATTTGTACAGTGAGAATATTTTGAGTACCCTAGAAGTTATGCCTGGATTCGTAATCGGAGGCCACAATTTAATTAACCTAAGGTACGCAGATGATACAGTGATGATAGCAGACACAGAAAGGAAACTACAAGACCTCCTACAGAAGGTAGCAGAAGAAAGTAACAAGAAAGGACTAGAAATAAACTGCACGAAAACCGAATGCATGATCATCAGTAAAAAGGGCATCCCAAAATGCCAAATACAGGTCGGGGATACCAGAATAAAGCAAGCACAAAAATTTAAAAACCTGGAAAGCGTTATAACAGAAGACGGAAAGTGCGACACAAAGATCCAAAGGAGAATTGGCATGGCGAATGAAGCATTCCAGAAGTTGAGTAAGGTATTAAGAAAAAGGACAATTTCGCTAGAAACTAGGAAGAGTATTACTGGATTGCTACGTGATGTCCGTCATTCAATATGGCAATGAATTTCTGGACAATACCATCAAAGATGAAGAAGAAACTTGAAGGAATTGAAATGTGATTCTAGAGAAAGATGCTGCGAATATCATAGATCGACGATGTGAGCAATGATGATGTCTTGGAAATGATGGAAACAAAAAAGAAATTAATACTGAGCATCAGGAAGAGACAGGTGAAGTTCCTGGGACACGCAGTGAGGAAAAGGGCTTGGAGAATCTGATACTGACAGGCCAGATAGAGGGGAAAAGAGACAATGGAAAGCAACGGATAACTTATTTGAAGGACCTAATCAGGTGGGTGACGGAACAAGGATTGCATAGTGTAACAGGAGAAGGCCTGCTCAGAGACACCATGGATAGGGAAACGTGGAAGACAATGGTCGCCTACGTCCTGAAGGAACAAGGCACATAGAAGAAGACTAAATGGGTAAATTTACGGTTGAGCAGGTTAGATGGAATCATAAGTGCTATGTTAACAATTATTTTCTTGATCTTGTAGAAATCTCTTCCGGCTCCATAATTTCCTGCCTATTTTGAAATTCAATCATTTAAATTCCGTGTTCGTCGCTTTCTGTTGTCTTTCTGATTACACTTCTTTTGTATTTTCTTCTGATAAAAGTCATTAATTATAGATTTTTCCAGACCCGTTGCCACGGCCGTTTCAAGATACTGGCAATTCGGGCAGCCATCCAGGCCGACATCATTGGGATATTTAAAAAAAACTAAGTCTTTCATGACTAAAAAAAAAAAAATTATCTGGCTAGTTCTTTCGATAAATAATGATCTTGCAAGAAGCTAAACGTGGGAGATTTCATGAAAAGATTTGCACATCTAAAAGCTAGGGACAATATTTTACGTAGGATAATGAATAGTTTCTTTATTTTGTTTTACGGTATCTATTTAATAGACCAATTATTCTATATTTTCAGTTTCTCTACTCGTGGAGATTTTAAGATATGATACATGTTAGGGCACTGATGTTCACGTTTCCCCATTTTCCAGCAACTCCTGTGCCGTCAATTCTTTTTGTGTTTTTGTGGCTCTACTGACCTCCTTGGAATTAAAACAATTACCAAAAATACGCCAAATCTTGTTATTGTGTCTTTAACGAAACCACACTCGTTTAATCCTATTTAATTTATAATTCTGCTTCACGAACTATTCTTCAGATATTAGATGATAAGTCTCATTATGTGGCTCACTACGTTGATTGTTTGACGGGTCACGAATTCTTTTGAACCTGGCTTCCTAGGCAGTACTCTAAATATGGATGTCATTTTTCTGGTTCTTTCATATTTTTTCTACTTTACAGGTTTTCCCATTTTCGTCGTGGAAGAGCCATGTTTGTTCAATCTTTATAGTGCTTAACATTCTCTATTATCAGGGTTCCCTGTTATGATTATCTGCATCCTGTCGATGAGTTCATCTTTATTCCTGTTATTTCTATTATTCTTATTTTTATATGCGTGTAATCTCTATTTCTGCAAACTAAATATAGAAAGGGTTGTAAGTCAAGTATGTGTCTATTCTACTTGTACAGCGATACTACTTTAATGACCCCTGATGTTATGCCAGGATTAATCAACAGTGGACTCAATTTGAACAACATAAGGTACGCAGATGATACAGTGTTGATGCCAGACACGGAAAGGAAACTACAAGACCTCCTACAGAAGGTAACTGAGAAAAGTGACAAGAAAGGACAACAAATAAATTGCAAGAAAACCGAATGCATAGCCATCAGCTAAAAAGCCGCCAGAAAAGTCAAATATAGATGGGGGATATTAAAATCAAGCAGATACAGAAGTTTAAATATCTGGGAATGCGGCACAGAGATCCGAAGGCGAATTGGCATTGCGATGGGCGCGTTCCAGAAGCTAAGTAGAGTATTAAAACACAGGAAAAATTTCGCAAGAATCAAAGAAAAGAGAACTGGATTGCGATGTCAGGTCAGTTCTTCAATATGGAAGAAAATGCTGGACAATATCATCAAATATGATGGAAGAACGTAACAAAATTTAAATATGGTTCTACAGAAGCATACTGCATATATCTGGGATCGAGCATGTGAGCAATGAGGAAGTTCTGGATAGGATGGAAATGAAAAGGAAATTAATACTGAGTCTCAGAAAAATACAGCTAAAGTTCTTTAGACACGCAATGAGGAAGGAGGGCTTGAAGAACCTGATAATAACAGACCACATACAGGGAAAAAAGAAAAAGGAAAACAGCGTATAACATTTGAAGGACATGAGCAGGTGGATGACAGAATGGGGGTTGAGTGGTGTAACAAGGGAAAATGTGCTAAGAGCCACCGGGGATAGGGAGACGTGGAAAGTCATGGCCGCCTTCGACTTGAAAGAACAAGGCACTTAGAAGAATTAATTTAAACTTATATCTTTTTACCAGGTTGCATGTATTTTTAAATTCTTTGATTTATGTCATATATTCTGTAGTTTTACTACTAATCATTTGCTGTCTCGATTTCATCATGTCGAGAAATTTATGTATCAGACATTCTATTGTCCAGCTTTCGTTAAGACGATTACATTTTCTGAGGTCAATATAGCTTCTCTTATTGTTTACCTCGATTAATTTCCATTCTTATTCAATTTTTTATATTCTTGGGTATCAACTATTGAGTCATGGTTATTGCCGAGGACCTCTTCAACATCCGGAGTTTCACTCTACGTATCACAAAGTTCACCTGGTCGTGGTGTAACGGTTAGAAAATTATATCGCTAAAGCATATTACAATTGACTAATGTATTCTATCATTACAGGATACCCCACACTTTCGGAATTGATACAGGTCTAAGCGGAGCATAGAAAATCAACTCTGCATAACGTAGAAAGTTGTTAGCTTCTTCAGTCTCTATTTTATCTTGAGTGTTCTTGAAAGCAGGTGTTGGCTATTACTTGATGGTTTGCAGTGCATCACTGTAGGCAGTTTTGTCCACTTTCATTAAGGTTTCTTTGTCCGAGTTTCAAAATCTCACATCATGCATTTTCGTTATTCGAATCTACAAACGTCAGGGATTTCTCTTAAGCATTAGCATTTTTCGGTGTATATTAAAACATTTTTTTCATTATTTCGGTTTTTAGAGCAAATAGAATTCGAGGTCATAATCAATGCTGAAATAGTTCATCATCTCACTGCCTACAAACTCTTCTCTGACAGGCAGTATGGCTTCCGCTTTGCCAGGTCCACGGCCGACCTGCTAACAACCGTAACGGAGTACATGCTACAGGCCCTTGATGAGTCTGACGAGGCTCGCGCAGTTGCTCAGGACATATCCAAGGCTTTCGACAGGGTTTAGCACTCTGGCTTCCTATGCAAACTACGGGGTTACGGTATTACCGGTCGCCTGCTTAACTTAATCCAATCTTTATTAAATAAACGCAAAATGAAGGTCGTTTTGAATGGGCGTGCCTCTTCGTCCTACAGCACGAATGCAGGTGTCCCACAGGGCTCTATCCTGGGCCCGACGCACTTCCTTATTTTCATCAACGACCTCCCAGATGAGATCAAGTCCCAAGTAGGCATCTACACAGATGACACTACAATATACTCCCGCACCAGTAAGAAACCTGTCGTGGCGGACAGACATAATCTCGCTGCTGACCTTGAACGGGATCTACACTCTGTGGTGAACTGGGACAAGAAGTGGCTTGTCAACTTCAATTCATCTAAAACCAAGCTGTTGTCTGTCAACCATTACAGGCAACTTCACCTGCCTCCCATAAGCATGGACCAAGCGATTCTCCCGGAGAGCAATACACTACTCCTCCTCGGACTTACCCTGTCCTCAGACCTCAAATGGAACCACTATATTGAATCCATAGAAACATCTACTGCTAAGAAGTTTGGGTCACTATGTCGATCCAGGATGTTTTTTCCGCCTGAATCCATCCTGCATATATACAAGTCAACTATCCGTCCGTGCATGGAGTACTGCTGCCATTTATGGTCAGGCGCCCCTGCCGTTCTCCTCAGTGTTCCTGACAGGCTCCAAAGGAGAGTCTGTAATGTGATAGGTACTGATCTGGCGGCTCGACTGGAGCCACTTCCCCACCGTCGAAATGTGGCCTCCCTTTGTCTGTTCTATAAATACTTTCATGGCTTCTGCTCCAACGAACTTAAGTCACTGGTGCCTCCTCAACAGGTGTTTACTCGTGCAACCAGACTGGCAACTGGGTCCCACCCATTCACAGTCAGGTTAGCCAAATGCAGATGACAATTCTACATCTGCAGCTTCTTGTCTCGCACTTCCCGCCTGTGGAACTCGCTCCCGTATTCTTGATTTCCTGACGGCTACAACCTCCAGAAATTTAAATGCAAAGTCAATACTCATCTACTAACCACTAGATACTAGCTCTCTCCCCACACTCGTATAACCTTCCCTTTCTCTCCACCTATGTGTCTGTCATCGCACCTGCTTTCTCAGCTTTCTATTGCTCTTTCTAACTAGTTTGTACTCCTCATTCTTTTCTAATTAATCTTTTTACAGTTATGTAGCCCCCTGCACATCAGTGGCATTTCCGCCTTGCTCGGGGTGAAATGATTAAAAAAAATTATATTAAAAGTATTAATGTTCAATTTTAATACAATCATCATACCAGATAATCCTATCAGAAAATTTACTGTACGACAGTACATATTTCTACGTACCTTAGTCAAATAACATTCCTATTTCTCTTTCATTTTCTCTGAGCCTGAGTCTTACGAAATCTATATAGTTTGCCCATTAAATTTCAGTGAGGTTTCGACTATTTTCACAGACACCGGTAAATTAATATCAATACAATTCTTCAGAGTTCTAACGAGAATGTACATAACTTTAATTTTCCTATTTAACATTATTTTCGGTTCTATTATGCCTCCAGTTTTTTTACATATTATTCTACGAGGAATATTTTCTGGCAGCACAATATCGATTTGATTCGATAATTTGTATCACAATCTTTCGTAATATGTAGACCAAATAATATATTTAAGTTCAAGCACATGACATGATATAAAAAGCAAGTCTAAAATTGCTGCTCGCAATATGAAGTTAGGTTAAAGGCTGATAAATATTATGCTTATAAGGAAAGTATGGCCTGAGTTTGCTCTTCGCCGCAAGGATGAGATGCGACAGACGAAAACTTACAATAAATAATAAATATGTTACTGACATCTGACGAGTCAGTAAAAAAAGAAAACAGATTTGACTTTTATAATTGTTTTTTTTATATAAAAGTGAGAATCACAGAGACACAACAGAGAAAAACATTTGAAAATAACGTGACAATATTGCTTCATTAGTCTATTGTTTTATTCATTATATGGGTGTTTCTTTTATATTCTTCTAATGTTAAAAAAAACATTATAAACGAAAGTTGGTTTTTTGAGAAAAGAATTATAAAAGTGTAACGCGAGTTATATTATATTTCAACAATTTAAATCATGCATACACACATATATTGTGTGAACATTATTTTTTATCGATACTCGTATTTAAGTAGATATTCTGTTTTTAATGAAACAGTATTATATATTCATTTCTACCGGCCTGATTATTTACGATAAATTTTTATTACGAAAATGCGGACCATTCGAACCTGCGACCACTATCTTAGACCTTTCGACCACGAATAGCCCCCAGTTTAAGTAAGGTTTTTATCAAGCATATATAACAGAATTTTCGATCCATCGTAAACAAATATATCTGCTCTGAAATGTATCAAATGTGTTAAAAAAATTCATTTCAAATTGTCGGTTGCTTATGACCAAGTTTCGTTAAAATATACATATATGTATTCATACATATATAAATACATGCAGGCATACAGACATACATATATATCAATGCATATATATAGACTTCATACATACACATATATACACATATATATATATATATATATAAAAAAGACTTCATACATACACATATATGCAAATATGCATATATATATATATATATATGCATGCATACGTACATTTATAGTCATGCATGCATATATATGTTCATGCAGTCATACATATTTTTGTGCATAAATATATACATATGCATATATATACATATATATATATATATATATATATATATATATATATATATATGTATGTATGTATGTATGTATGTATGTATGTACTGTATTAACCACTGGAATATTACAACATTGTCTCTAAATACTAACACAATTAAACACAATATGTATATGTTTATATATATATATATATATATATATATATATATATATATATGCATTTATAAACATATATATGTATGCATTATATATATATATATATATATATATATATATATAATTTCTTCTATATATGTCCTCTTCCCTACAATCATATGTTTGTTTCAGTGTTTGGATTTAAACACTTCCTCAAATCCAAACACTGAAACAAACATATGATTCTAGGGAAGATGACATATATAGAAGAAATTATGTACATGTTGGAAAACATAATTTATAATAAATATTCACTGCCCTATACATCATATATCGGGCATTGTTTTAAATTAATATTTTGGATGGAAATTTTTTTCTTTTTTCTCTCCTCATTCTATACTCACTCGGATATATAAATATATGTATATATATATATATATATATATATATATATATATATATATGTATGTATGTATGTATGTATGTATGTATGTATATATATTTGTATGAAAGTTTACAAAGCGTTCAAAGTTAAAATAACATTTTGATATAGTACAGTATAACTCCACGTGCACTCAGACCTTACTTCTTGAACATTACTCCCCACATTAGGACTCTTCTAATTAAAATGATACAGAATATTAGTTGCAAATCCTCTACTGTATCGGCACTGGTAGGTAGACCAGTATGCTCGTGCTATAGCTCCCGGTATAATAACAGATGCCTCGTTTTTATAACTACCGTTGTTCTTATATCTGGTTGAAACAATTCACAATATAATAGTGTACTACACTTACATATGCTATAAAACTGATTTTACTTCTTGATCCCACATTAAATAGCATTTTTTAACCAACTGATTTCCTATTTCAAGACATATGAGATGATTGTTGAAGTAATTGCAAAATTTTCACTGTGCGACAGGAACACGTAACCATTCCCTCAACAAATATTGTGTGACTAACATGTGGAGTTGTGGGTTCAATCAATCCATTCATTATTTCTCATTTCAACAGGTGTAATAATATGCAATGAATATATGTCCAATGAAAATTAATTATTTATTGTAATTGTCGTGATAAAATTCAGTCAGTCAGATAAATGCCACATATGTTAAACGCTTGTGTGATGATGTCTAAAAGCGACATGACTGACTGGGCAGAAAATTATCAGCAGTAGGTTGCCGTTACTTTCTACTGTAGACTATTCTGTCCAGTTATTTAACCTATAACTGGATGGAAGTGATGCATTAATACCTTTTCGAATGTTATTTGCACGTTAGTGAATTCAAGAAATTTAACTGGAATTCGAACCCGGCTTTCCGATTTCTTGTTCCGGCTGTATATCCAGTGAACCACAACGCCTAGGCAAGATTAATTGTTCAGTAACGTATTATGCTGTAATTTTTCGGTGTAAAGCAACAAAAGCTTTAAGATGATATAATTTTTTTCTCCTCATTACAAACTAAAAAACATAAGAGTCCCACATATATTACATAAATGAAACCCTTCAACATTACTATGATTCTCACCATCTGATGCAAAAATCCCGTGTAATCAACAACAATTACAGGTCGTATTATACTATCAAATAAAATCACGGAAATTTACTGACATTTACTTTTATATTTAGATTGGTTACACATCTAAACTTATTTATAAATGGAACTGTGTCTGTGTGTGTATGTGTGTGTGACTGTGTGTTCGTTAATTATAGACTCCGAAACGGCTGAACCAATTTTCTTGACAATTTACACAGTTGTACTATAAGCGTCTGCGTGTGTTCTTAGCTGGGTTTTGTGTCGAGATACCGCCAATAAATATCGAAAATCTATAATAAATATCGGGTTATAGAAGTAGTGGTCCGATTTTAATCAAATTTGATACACTCATAGACAAAGAAATAAGAAACGATATTCAGAAGTTTCAAGTTTGCAGTTTTTACAATAGTGCAGAAAATCGATAATATATATATATATATCAAGGCAAGATGTTTGTGTGTGTGTCTGTTTATCTGTCTGTATGTCTATTTTGTTTTTGCTTCGGGTTTGGCTCGAAGTAGTTATAATTGTATTTCTTAGTCTCAGCCATGATACCCTTTACTCAGAGGACTTATTTAGCCTTCAAAATTCAGTTTACGACGAAAAAACTTATTTGATATTGATACCAGGAAATCAAAATTTGACTTACATCCATTCATTTTTCATTCTGTCTACGGTTTCGCTTTAAGTGGAAACAGCTATTTGTTTTTAGTCTTTCGTGCCAACGTCCAAAGTGTCTGAGCTACAGGACCATTGATTAGTTTCAAAGCTTTCATTACACACGAGCAACACCCTGCTATAGAGTTACTGCATATATATATATATAAATGCAAGATGTTTGTATGTGTGTTTGTTTATCTGCCTGTAGTCCTGTATTTTTTCAATATTTTTATTTTAGCTTTTGCTTCGGGTTTTGCTACAAGTATGTATAATTGTAGTTCTTATTCTCAGCCATGATAGCCTTTACTCTGAGGTCTTATTTGGCCTTCAAAATTCAGTTTACGACGAAAAAAATTATTTGATATCGATACCAGGAAATTAAAATTTGACTTACATCCATTCATTTTTCTTTCAGTTTACCGTTTTGCTTTAACTCTTGCTTTTTAGTCTTTCGTGCCAAATTCAAAGAGTCCGAGCTCCTGGACCATGGATTAGTTTTAAAGCTTTTATTACATACGAGCAACGTCGGGCTATACTGCTAGTTGTAATATAAAACATGTTGCAATTTGACAGGTATGAGATAAGAAGTGTACCCCGTTCTTCAATTATACAAAAATATGTGGAACGTTGATCATTTCCTAAAACATCGTACTCATTTTATATCTAAATTTGAAAAAAAAATATTTTCGATGTTGATTTATATGGAAACATGGAAATAATGTTTTAATCTAATGCAGAAATTAAGGTAATTAATAGTAAAATCATTTTGACTAAACCCTGGAGAAATGGAAAAAGTCTACAAGATATAAAATAGAAATTTTATTTCTACATTCCTTTCTTCAATATTACAAAAACATTCAACCCTGCTATATATATATATATATATATATATATATATATATATATATATATATATCAGAGCATCAAGATATATGGGTATGGTTATTGTTAGCCTTAAAATCGCTCAGGTTAAGATTGTAGTACGGTAAATTGTTTCAGTGAAACTTACTTCTCTCTAATGAAATACAGAGGGAATGACGGTGGTTCATTACAATGTAGGTAGTATGACGTGAGGGAATTTAGTTTGTGTGGATAATATTTAAGGAAATAATGATAGATTAGTGACAGGCTTTCGAAATGTCGTCTGTGAGAGAGGGCTTGTAGGGTGGATAATATTTTGTCACTCACAAGTTTGAAGTGACGCCTTTGTATTCTATACAGACTGAAAAGTAATGACTAGACCTATCCTCTTTAAAGCAGCATTGATTCATTTTTGTCTCGATCTGGCTCTTGTGAAGGTAGTTGATAGTAGGAGCCATGTACTTACTGTAAAGGTACAGTAAATCAAGCGTTTTTCTGGTATCTGTAATTATGGATTGTATGCATAAGTCCAGCATGCGGTCCAATAGTCATACAAGACACGAGGCCTCTATGAGAAATCTTCTGTTCATCGTAGCTTGGGCACCTCGGCGTGATGTAACGGTTAGCTAGAACCTATTACATCAAAGTAGTGAATTAGATCCTCACTAGATACCCTCAAATTTCGGCCTTGTGCGATATCTAAGCGACGATTAGAAAATCAACTGTTCACTGTGACTGATTATATTTAAGGGTTCAATCGGAGATAATAGAATGTGATTACTTTCATTTTCGAGGGATTGAATGTAAGGAGTTCTCCTCGACTGTGATCTTAGAACTAATTTGAAGGAGAGATTAGCTATCAATCTCTGTTTATCTAGAATGTGTATGTGTATTTATGTACTTTTTGTAATATTCACGAAAAATCGGGTTATACTTTTAGGGCGATCATTTATGAAAAGATAAAGTTGGTCGGACAGCTGCGGAAGGGGTGAGCGGTCCCCGAATTGATTTTTATGATGAGAGGCCGTCAAAAACTACATTCAAGGATCTAACCGTTAGAAAAGACTTTCATATAATTGTTGTTTTACAAATGTCCAACACTTACGAGCTTGTCATCCAGCATATACTGAGATTTATGTTTTTCAATTTTTTTTTCTTCAAAAACGTTAATGTATTCTTTGTCCGATGAAACATACATTTTATTTAACATTTCATTTCTTATTGAATAACCGGTTTTTGGGCACCTCAGTGGGTGGGTATAATGGTTAGCCAGCTTGTCCCCCTATAATCATTACTAATTGAGTTCGATCCTTACTGGGTGTCACATATATTCGGCTTTGAGCCACTTGTAATCTGTGCTTAGAAAATTACCATTCCTTGACCGTTTGTTTTCTTTGTAATTGTATGATATGTTTTATCATCATTTAACCATAGGCTAGGCAAGACGGTTACTGGTGTGTATTGATTTACCGTAAGAGAAAAAACAAAGCACATGGGATGTCGAAGAAATGATAAGAGATCGATCGAAATCAAGTTGATAAAAGATGCAATTGACATTGCATTTAAATGTTTGGAGATTGTAGCTATCAGTGAAACAAGCAAATGGAATTTTTCTCACAAAATTTACAGCATTCGAAATCTTTTCTTCCTCTATGGTTCGCGTTTCTTTTTGTATTTCTCCATACTTTCTAATTTTCTCCTTTATTTCACTTATTTCTTTGTCCCGTTCTCTCTTCCTTCATTGTGTTCGTTATTTCTCACTTCATCTTCCTTCTCTTACGAATCCCGTATACATTTTAACTTCATTCCGTAACCAAAATGACATTTACTCAACTCCTTATTGAACGTTAATACTATTCTGTCGTTTGCGGTTTTCACTTTTCATATTTTTAAATGCAGACAATTTAAATTTATTTTTTCTTCTCTTCTTTCTTTCTTTTTTCTTTTGTCTTTTTTCCTTTCGTTATACCAAAATGTATTGATTTTAAACTAACTTAACAAATTTCTTTCTTCATTAAAATTGATTAATTCTTGTTGAATAGATAAACCATTTGTTTTTCTTTGATAAATGTATTTAAAAATTCGTGTGTTTCAACATAAATTATAGCTTGTCTTTTTCATTCAGTTCAACCTCAAATCAATAATTCATTTTTTTCTTAAATATATTAAACTTTTTTACTTCCATATTTTTTCATTCTTTATTTTTTCTTCAATAATTCAGGCGAACATTAGTTCCTTTCATGAATTTTTTCTTTAAGTCATTTTCCCTCAAACTCTTCATTGTTATATCATTGTCGTCTAACAAAAACATTGATACTTAGATACTTTTTAACATTTTTCTTTAAAGTAACATATTTTTGTTGTTTATTATTATTTAAGGTTTATTCCATTCATTATTTCCTTATTCTTTCATTCACTTTTTTCTGTCTTTCATTATTAATATTGCTTTATATTGTAATTTTTAACATTTTTCTCATGAGTATCCGTTTCTGAGTCATCACTTCATTTAAAGGTTCCTTGTTTTTCTGTCCATTTTCTTTCAAAAAATACGACCAGTGACTTTTCTGTGTTATTTTTAAAATGTCAACAACATTGTTTACGATTATAGCTTCTATTCAGTAAACGGACAATATCTTTTAAAATTGCGATGTTTTCTAATCAGAAGTAATGTCAATTTTTCTCAGGACAGAATGAAAGTAGCATACAAAACCAAGTTCATAATTTCAGTCACACATTCATACAAATATATATATATATATATATATATATATTGATATTGATATAGATATATATGTATATATATACTCTAGAAAAACTATTTCGATATTCTACAAATCTATGGGTAATAAATATTTCTCAGCTAAGCAAAGCAGCTACTCCTGAGACCCAAAACCATATATGTATGCTTTGGGATCTGAGGAGCGGCTGCTTTGCTTAGCTGCGAAATATTTATTACCCATAGATTTGTAGAATATCCAAATATTTTTCTAGATTAAATTAATCTGCTAAATTTAATAAAACATTCAACATTGCGTTCTTATGAGTCAGTCTCTATTATACCTTACAAAAATACCACATATTCAACGTTATATATATATATATATATATATATATATATTATATTATATTATATTATATTATATTATATTGTTGTTGTTATAGATCTTGTAGAACAGAAAGCGCTACTTGCAACAGAACAAGTTGTACCACTGCAATTAAGTGGATTATGCTAGCAAGGTTCAAGGGTTTACTAAAATGGAAAAAAGAAAAATGCTGCATAAGGAACCGGAAAGCTAATCTTAAACTTGGGAAAAAAAAAAGGAAGAATATTCTCCACTTGTTCAGAAGAATGGAGATGATGAGAACTTGACTATAGGACAACCTATAGCGGGTATCTTATCTATTCTTTTTCTAGTTGTAGTGGGATTCCGTTCTAGTGAAGGGTAATTGTATACCGTTGCAGGTTAACGGAATTTGGCATTGTTGTAGTTGGCTCACTATAAGTTATAAAATTATTATAAAATCAAGAAAAGCAAATTGAGTTGAAAATAACATATTTATATAAACACATATCAATTAATCTTTTACAATTAAAGCAATACTTGATTATACGTTCAACGGGGGTTAAAATGTGCATGGCAAATAATAAGTTGGAAGAGAATAAATGCTTAGGAATGTTGGAGCGTGTAAGTGAGGAATGTCTTTGATGTAGTCGCTCCTTAGGTCAGTAAGTAGTTTTGAGACAGGGGAGAAGGAAAGAGGCAAGCGTAGTAGCCACTTGACTTAAGTCAAGGGGATATTGATTACACTCTTCTCCTCAAGTTCTGCCTACTGGAGTCTGTATGTAGCCGCTTTTTGTATCTGCTTTTTTGATCAAAGCAGCTCGTTTGGGATTTCACACTTGTATTTGATTCTGGGCTTTCCATTGGCTGATAAATTAAATTCGCGTAGGCTCGTGAAATGGAAATTTAATATTTGATTAATTTTTATTTTTCAACCGGAACATCTGCGCGAACCTGGATGCACACAGACAACTTTTGTCATTTGCTTGTTTGTCGGTATAGAGCAAACATCCGGTCCGTCTCTTTTGCTCGGTATCACCACAAACCTATCTATTACTACTCACACAATCATGTTACCGTTTTATAAACACCAACATGCATTAAACTATCCATGATTTTCTCATCGTCGTCGTCTTGCGGCTTTGGCCGAGATAGAACTCACTACACCCCTCCAGTATTCCCTGCGCATTTGGAACTCTGGCGAAGTTTGCAGCAAAATTCAAAATCTTGTCAAATAGCTGAATACTTGATGCTTCGCCAGGGCTACCAGAGATGTTTTTATTGTGACACCAACACTAGAGGAATTGCCACCAGTCCCCATTCTCTTATTTAATCCATATCTGGAGGGAAGTGACGGATTAATACTTTTCCCAAGGGTACCAGTGCTGAATTGAATGCAGGGTACTCGACTGGAATTCGAACTCGGCTCACCGATTTCTCTTTCCAAGCCGATATCCACTGCACCACAACGTACATCCGTTTCTCATAGACATATTTTAAATAACCGCTCATCGTTTAAATACACTTGACGTGCATAAATCGCACACACATGCACTACCGGCCATAATTATTTGGCCACTCCAGTTTTTTAAAAAATGATGTTTCATACTATTTTTAGTGTTTATTTCCAAGTGGATAACTCTAAATGAAAATAGAATGGTTCTTATGTTAATGCTGCACAAATATCATGTGCATCAAATAAAATGTTCTGGTGTCCAGTTTTTGTGCTATCTTCCCCATAGTCTCTTCTTCTTCTTCTTGGCTGATCGAAGCAAAGGCTTCCTGGCCGCCTTGTAAAATTTTGCAAAGTAATAATAAGAAAAGAACCATTCTATTTTCATTTAGAATTATCCACTTGGCAATAAATACTAAAATAGGATGAAATACATCATTTTTTAAAACTGGAGTTGCCTAATAATTAAGACCGGTAGTGTTAACAGACATTAAACAGACATTCATAGACACTTACATTTAAAATAAACGTTTATTACTTTATTTCGCGTAGCACGCATGCATATAAACCGTTTGGGTAGCTTGAGGTGGTGTAATAGCTTCCAAGCTAGTCTTGCTAGAACAATTAAAATTAAGTAGTGAGTGCGATTCTCACTGTGTGTCTAATAATTTTGGCTTTGTGCCACATCTAAACAGCGCTTAGAAAAATCTCTATGCATAAAAACAAGCAAAAGTTTGCATCCATTTGCCTTAAAATGAACGTCTATTGCAATACTACAATGACAGATATCTGACCAATATAATTAAGAACCAATCAACATTCCAAAGTACTGTATTTTAGTTATTTAAAAAATATATTTGCAAGTCGTATTCTTAAACAAATCTATGAGGAAAATTAATTTCCCTACCTATTCTTAAATTATTCTAACACACACACACACACACACACACACACACACATACATATATTTATACTAAAAGAAGAAAAATGTAGCACAAAAAAGTAAAGAAAATGTATTCCCACTGAACCCGATCATCGAAAGCGCCTGGAAAATGAATTGAATGTTCCTCCCCAACCAACAGAATTTCCACCCCGTATTCATGGCTGGATAGCAAACGTTCTACATGCCTCTCTCTGTCTCTCTTTTTCTCTGTCCCTTTCCCACTCTCTCATTCTCTCTCCCTCTCTCTCTTTCACCCCCCACATATATATATATATTTAATGAAGTGAAATAATAATGACAGTTTTTCCTATTAGGAAGTGGTATAGAAAAATAATCTAATTTCAAAGCATTCCTGCTAATAAAGTGCTCAATATTATTCTAGTCGATAAATATTGTTAAATTAGGATAATATAATGCATAATTAATCACATATTAAAACAAGCATTCTTCTAGGGACTCCGATATGTGAAAGAAAAGTTACGAATATCAACGTCGACATATGATAAATATTGAATGTTATTGTATCTGATGTCATAAAAGAACACATACACACTCACGCATACACGTGAGTGTGTGTGTGTGTATTCATGAATGTGGGTATTTATGTTTGCGGAGTTGTTTTCTCCGGGATGACTTCAGTTGTGTGCACGCTGTAGTCTATAAACTGCCCTATTCACAGCGTCTCATATAGCCCCTGACGACTAAGTGTAGGTCCTGGCCTTCTCGTGGTGGAAATGTTTCAAAATTTTCCGGCATGATAAGACCGGAAGCTGCACTACTAAGAGAAGGCTATGAGCTGCACTTCTTGACGCGCCAGTAACTCGTCTTTCAAGGGGTGAAAAGCGAGTTATTGGCCTCTCAAAACTAATCTGCTCCGTGTAGCTGAAACTCGTCATCCCTGGTTGGTATTTCACCAAGAAGAAGATAGATTCTGATCAAAAACTTGCAGTTGATATGTATTCAGTTATCTAGCCTTGCTGGAACCCGATATTTGATACCGGGAGATGACTTTGCTGCTGTACAAATTTATGTCACGTTAAAAAAATATTGTACAGATTTGTCTTCAAACCCAAGCATCGGTGTGTTCGAAAGTCCTGTAAAAATCATTTAAGTTCGCACGACCGAGATGAACAGACGGAGAGAGGAAAGGAGAGGAAGGCACTCGTCTGAAAAGAAGGAGCAATCATTTGTTTTTGTATGGTATTTTTTTGGTTTTGTTGTGCATTTTTTATCTCGTTACTGATTTGTTCAGTCCATCTTTATTCTCGCTCAGTCCACATCTTTGTAAAGTAAAGGCTAACTAATTTGATAATTTACACTGACTATGAAAACTAGAGAATTATTGTAGAGATTATATTTTTGGTGTACTAGTATACACGAGAAAATAAACTATGAGCATGACACCTAAAGTATAGACACACCCAACATTTTCACCTTTTAGCATTAACCCCAGCTTCCCCCATTTACAAACCTTGGGCCATTTCCTAGTGCTAAATGCAAACCTACTTACGCTGAGTACGTCTTTCACGTCCGCCAATCCGTCAGCTTATATAATGAACAAAGGAGTGAAAATGCAAACAGCTTTTGCCACCGTCAGCGGCATAAAAAAGATTCCTGTGGTTCCTGACGATGACGGCGTCAAAAAGCAATCAGCTTTCTTTAAAAAATGTAACAGATGTGTTAGTTTGCTTGCGAGGAAAGAAGAGTAGGAGGAAGAAGAAGAATGGGGATAATGTCAAATACGAATAAGTAGAAAATGGTTAAGTTAGAGAAGTTAAATAATAGTGAGTAGTATCCAAAAACGATATACCTGACATGATAATACAAAATGAACGAGAGTTGAAAAAAGAGGAGAAGAAATGAGTGTGAAGAATACAAAAGAGATATTAAGAAAATAAGGGAAGAGAAAAAGTATGAACCTGAATGAAATAAGAAACAAAACAATCAATCAAGGAAAAGAAAAAGTATGAGGGCCTAAAAAAAAAACATTAAAAAGCATTTAAGATAGAAAAAAAAAAAAACAAATAGATTCATGACAAGAAACGAGAAGAAAAGAGAATGAAGCGGAGAAAAGCGAGAAAAGAAAAAAAGAAGAGTGTTGGGGGGGGGGGGGGAAATAGACAAAAATGTAAAAAAAAAAATAGAGAAGAAAGGATGTGAGTTAAAAGAGAAAAAGATATAAACGATAGCCAACAAAATGAAAAAAAAAAAAGAAAAAGTTAAGTAAAAGAATAAAAATGAAGATTCTTAGAATCGGAATAATAATAAAAATATCTCTGCATATCATGTGGTAGAACATCAACAACAACTTAACATTAATATTAGTAACATAAAATATTAAAAACTGAAAACAGAGACAAAGAAATAAAGAAAATGCTTAGTCATAAAAGAGATTAGACTAGAAAATATACTGAAGAAGTAAATGAACGAGAAATAGGGTGAGAAGAAAAAAGAGAGGGTAATGAATGTGCAACCAAAAAGAAGGTTGAGAAGAATGAGAATAATAAGAAGAAAAGTCAAAGAAATGTGCCGGAAAGAATTGTATTAAAATAACGTAAAAGAAGCAACAAATGAGACAAAGGAAAAGAGAATGGAAGCCAGAAGAAAGACAAAACGAAGATGATGTTAAAGAAAATAATTTAAATGTGATGAAAACTGAAAAAAGACAAAAATATGAAAAAAGAAAAAGAGATATAACTGATTGCTTAATTTGCTTTTTACGAATTATCAATTGAGTTCAGGTTCCTTAATCTAGAAAATATAAGATTAAAATTAATTAGCTGGGATAATAAGGATTTATGTAGGTCCTACTAAGTAACCCATAGATTTTTATTTTTTTTAAACATATCACCACGAGAAAGGCGGTAACGCCACTGATGCGCAGGGGGCTACGTAAGGGTAAAAAGAATGGAAAAGAGAAAGCCGGAAACCAGATCCTAAACAGGAAACAAGGGATGAGCCTCTTCACCCGTTCAATAGATGTGGGTGGAGTGTGAACCGGGCGATAGTTTAGTCTATCTGCTCCAATTGAAAAAAAAAATAAAGGAAAAGAGTGAAAAGATTGGAAAAGAGAAAACCGGAAACCGCATCCTAAACAGGAAACAAGGGAGGAGCCTCTTCACCCGTTCAATAGATGTGGGTGGAGTGTGAACCGGGCGATCGTTTAATCTATCTGCTCCAATTGAAAAAAAAATAAAGGAAAAGAGTGAAAAGATTGGAAAAGAGAAAACCGGAAACCGCATCCTAAACAGGAAACAAGGGATGAACGTCTTCACCTGTTCAATAGATGTGGGTGGAGTGTGAACCGGGCGATAGTTTAGTCTATCTACTCCAATTGAAAAAAAAAATATAATAAAGGAAAAGAGTGAAAAGATTGGAAAAGAGAAAACCGGAAACCGCATCCTAAACAGGAAACAAGCGATGAGCCTCTTCACCTGTTCAATAGATGTGGGTGGAATGTGAACCGGGCGATAGTTTAGTCTATCTGCTCCAATTGAAAAAAAATATAATAAAGGAAAAGAGTGAAAAGATTGGAAAAGAGAAAACCGGAAACTGCATCCTAAACAGGAAGCAAGGGATGAGCCTCTTCACCTGTTCAATAGATGTGGGTGGAGTGTGAACCGGGCGATAGTTTAGTCTATCTACTCCAATTGAAAAAAAAAATATAATAAAGGAAAAGAGTGAAAAGATTGGAAAAGAGAAAACCGGAAACCGCATCCTAAACAGGAAACAAGGGATGAGCCTCTTCACCTGTTCAATAGATGTGGGTGGAGAGTGAACCGGGCGATAGTTTAGTCTATCTGCTCCAATTGAAAAAAAATATAATAAAGGAAAAGAGTGAAAAGATTGGAAAAGAGAAAACCGGAAACTGCATCCTAAACAGGAAACAAGGGAGGAGCCTCTTCACCCGTTCAATAGACGTGGGTGGAGTGTGAACCGTGCGATCGTTTAGTCTATCTACTCCAATTGAAAAAAAAATAAAGGAAAAGAGTGAAAAGATTGGAAAAGAGAAAACCGGAAACCGCATCCTAAACAGGAAACAAGGGATGAACGTCTTCACCTGTTCAATAGATGTGGGTGGAGTGTGAACCGGGCGATAGTTTAGTCTATCTACTCCAATTGAAAAAAAATATAATAAAGGAAAAGAGTGAAAAGATTGGAAAAGAGAAAACCGGAAACGCATCCTAAACAGGAAACAAGGGATGAACGTCTTCACCTGTTCAATAGATGTGGGTGGAGTGTGAACCGGGCGATAGTTTAGTCTATCTACTCCAATTGAAAAAAATATAATAAAGGAAAAGAGTGAAAAGATTGGAAAAGAGATAACCGGAAACCGCATCCTAAACAGGAAACAAGGGATGAGCCTCTTCACCCGTTCAATAGATGTGGGTGGAGTGTGAACCGGGCGATAGTTTAAAAGATTGGGAAAAGTTGGGTACTTATATCATCACCATGGATAATTGCGCATAAAAAATGTGACAAACCCTACTGAAATAGAACTTTTCTTTCTGGTATCCAATTCTGATCCTTTCTTCTTATCGCTAACTGCGCATCCGACTTACAGCACTTGCTATTTATTTTCAAAACATCTATTTACTAACCTGGTTCGATGCTACTTAACTTAGGTAACGATAGACAAACCAGTGTTTCAACTTGAATTGGAAAGAAGAAGAAGAAGAAGAAGAAGAAGAAGGAGGAGGAGGAGGAGGAGGAGAAGAAGAAGGCGAAGAAGAAGAAGAAGTGTCTTAGCAGAAACTTACATTGTGAAATACATAGTTTTAAGAACATTAGATGTCAGGGATAATTTGACTTTGAAAAAAGCTAAGACTTAACATCAGCAATAGACAGATGCGATTCTTGGGACACGTAATGAGGAAATAATGCCTGAAGAAAATCCCCAGATAGATAAATAAAGAGAGATAAAGGAATGCAGCGCCAGACATACTTGATTGGCCTGGACAAATGGATTGTGGATAAGATTTTTGTAATATATAGCAAGAGAAAAAACATTGAGAGCGACAAGAGACAGAGCCAAGTGGATGTCCAAGATCGCCTACTTCCTGAAGGGACACTGCACATGAAGAAATAGAAGATGATTTCTGCCAGTGAGTGAGGTAGAGATTGTAATAAAAATTAAAATTTTCGGTTATTTAACTCTGCCTGAAATAGTCACCAAATGCCAAGTCAAGACTAAAATAATGATCTGAATAATTAGATATATCGGAAACTATCTAAATTTACCGACGTAATATAGGTTCTCTATGCTTTTTTCAATAAATATTTCATTAAATTGTCCGGATGAACTCTCACTGTTGCACAGTATTAGATTGGCAGAAAGATCACTTCATTTTCTAGTTGGAATGACTAAGTCTAATTTTATATTCTATGTCAACGATTACTTCTATTGTATTTCTAGCTTTTAAACATCTCTTCATTCTAATAATAAAGAGAACTTCAAAAATGTAAATGCAATGTCATTCGACGTTCTATGCCATTTTCATTTTTGTTCTTTTATTGTTCTTTCTCCTTATGTTTTAATTTTTTGTATATTCTTTCACACTCAGTAACCTGTGTGTCTTTGTAGATTTTTGCTTAGCATTTGATGAAATGCTTAAAATAAAATACATGAACAGTAATTTAAGAAATCGACACCCGCAAAGTAACTTCTAAAATGTTCGAATACCTATCAGAAGTGTTACTTCGAATACCTACCGACACGACATTTGCAAATAGATTTTGATTTATGTCCAACAGGACTGTGATTATTTTTAGAAACAAGCTGCTAATACTCTCATTCTTTAAAGTTACTTCAGTATATGACTAGACTGTAAACGGAAATCATTAGGTCGGAGTGAATATTATTCAGTGTTAATTTTTGAAACCAAATCATTTCTGAAAAATATCCTTCCATAACCAGCCTCATAAATGCTTTTTGATTAAATATGTTTATACAATTACGATCAAGAGATCTATCAACGGTCGCTGTAGTTTCGCTACTAACACTTTCTCCGGTTATAAAAGTTCAACTCCAAATGAGAGACCATCACAATAGACTTGCAGATAAGGAAAATATAATGATTACTTAATCCCATCAGATGAGCCAAAAAGTAAATTCAGAATAAAAACTTAACATGCTATATCGAGAAGATCATAAGCGGGAAGACAACAAATAAAGCGAGTAACTGTGTGCAAAGACTTATCAAAGCAGCTTCCCACAGAATGGCAATGTAATGCAGGTTTGGAATAATGTTGGTGTTTGAGTGCAGAGACCTTCTGCTAACCGCGTCGTACGATTTCAAAAAATTAAAGCGATTGCAACTACAATTCAGCAATTCTACAACAAAGTGTTGCAGACTTTAGAAAATTGTTAAATATATGTTTTCCGCGTGTTTTACGTGTTAGCTTAAAAGACAGAAGAGAAATAGAACAAAAGAAAACAAGGAAATCAATCAAAAACTGTAAGTATTATTTAGTTATACTGATAATGTGAAGACACCATATACAAATAAACATTAGGATGATATATCTTCATTCTATACGCTGTATCCTTTCAGGAATAAGTGATTATGGCAGTTCACTACATCTATGCGTGTATATCTGTTACTCTAGTTTCTAATTTCACTACCTCTCTCACTACAAATTTTGCGTATCCATTCATAGATGATAGTTAGATAGGTTAATTGCTATTTTCTGCTGTCCTTACTGCTTTCATTAAGACATGTAGGTGTATAATTCTCTAGCCCAGCCTTCACGATTAAGTAGCAAGAAATTTCAACTGATTTTTTAATTGCATATTAAACGTCATTTTTGTTTCCTTTTTTCATAATCTACGCCATTGATCGAAATTTTCAGACTATAATATCTAACTATCCTTCTATAGAAATGCATCTTTGTTGTCTCATGTTTCTCTTCATGAAGGGAAAGAATTAAAAATAACACTACTTGAAATCCTGCAAGGATTCACCATTGGGAGTCACCATCTTAACAATCGAAACTTATTTTTTAACGGAACTTTGTGTGTGTGTGTGTGTGTGTGTGTGTGTGTGTGTGTGTGTGTGTGTGTGTGTGTGTGTCCGTTACTTATAGACTCCGAAACGGCTGAACCAATTTTCACAGACATTTACACAGTTGTAGTATAAGCGTCTGTAAGTGTCCTTAGCTAGGTTTTAGGTCGAGGTACCCCTGATAAATATCGAAAATCGATAATCAAAAAGTCGGGTTATAGAAGGAATGGTCCGATTTTAATCAAATTTGATACACTCATAGACAAAGACATAAGAAACAATATTCAGAAGTTTCAAGGATGCAGTTCTTACAATAGTGCAGAAAATCGATTATGTATGTATATAAAAGGCAAGATGTTTGTGTGTGTGTGTCTGTATATCTATCTGTATGTCCTTTGTACAAATCCACAAATTTTATCCAATTCCCACCAACGTTCAAAATATGACTTACATCCCATTCATTTTTCTTTCAGTCCACGGTTTCGCTTTTATTGGAAACAATTATTGTTTTTTAGTCTTTCGTGCCAACGCCCAAAGAGGCTGAGCTCCAGGACCATGGATTAGTTTTAAAGCTTTCAATACACCCGAGCAACGCCGGGCTATACTGCTAGTATAAGATATGCCGGTGACACAGTGATGATAACAGACACGGAAAAGAGACTACAAAACATTCTACAGAACGAAGCGAAAAAAAGCGAGAATACAAAACTAACCATAAACTACAAAAAATGAAAATTCATCAGCAAAAACAGAAGTTCAAAATTCCAATTAAAAATCGAGGATACTAAAATCAAACAGATGCGAAATTTAAATACTTGAGAAGTGTTCTAACAGACAACAGAAGATGCCACGCTGATATGCGAATGAGTATTGGTATGGCATTCCAAAAGCAAAGCAGAGTATGAAGAGACAGGTGAAATTTCTTTGGAAGCAAAGAAAAGAGTACGGAACTGTTACTTGATATCTGTCCTGGTATATAATACGAAACCTGGATATTCTCTTTAAAGATGAAGAAGATACTTGAAGCCGGAGCAATTTTATTCTACAGAAGAATGTTAATGATGCAACAGAACGAACTAATTAGCAACGGCGAAGTTTGGGAGACAACAGAAACTAAAAGATATCTTTATAAATGCCACGAGTAGAAGACGGTTGAAATTTCTGGGACACATAATTAGGAAGGAGGGTTTGAAAAATATACCATTCGCAAGAGAGATAGTGAGAAAGGGACAGATAAGGCATTGTTAGACATAATTGTTAAATTGCAGCAAATGAATGTAAAAGTAGGGTTTAAGAGAAATAATACGGCAATATATGAAGAGCAACAAAGCACATAGATATATGGAAAGTTTTAATCGCTTACGTTCCCAAGAGACACGGCACATAAACGATAAATAATCAGAATCATATAACTATTGAATAATTTGAGGATCACGTTGGAATTATTTTATTCACAATAACAAAGCAAATATATGTTGTTTTTCTTTCATATTTCCTTCAAATAAATATATTTTTACTTTAGAAATATTTGGCTGGAATCGGTATTTTTAATTGGATACAATATATATAACAATAAAAAAAGACTCGTTACATACTTTTATGATCGATTATATAATACGAATACCTAATATGAATATATTTTTAATTATTTTACTGGCATACATGAAATAGTGAGGATAAGTTACAATGACGTACAGAGAGCAAAAAAAAAAGAAAGAAGACTTTTATAAAATATTTTCAAAATAAAGAAAATAAAAGAATGCAGATGACTAGTGCCATTGCATTTAAAATATTGAAATTGGAAGTTGATAAAAACGAAAAAAAACAGAATAACGAAACCGAAAAGAGGCAATTAATTAGCATAAAACATAAGGTTATATCTATTAATCTTGACATTGAAATTATAAGAACTTACAGCCTATGTAGTACTTTGATTATATTCGTGAACTCGAATTGAAAATATGGGACGATAATCTGAAAATGTACATTAAATTTCTTTATAGAACTGACATGAGGAAGCTACATTACAATGGTGGAGAAAAGAGAGAGGACATGAGTTCATATTTTCAAAAGGAAATGGTTCTAATAAAGTATTATTGAAGTTAGAAAACAAATGAGAAGTGCATTAAAATATTCATCGAAAACGCATGACATGATTAACCTATGCAAATATTGCCATTTTTATTTGCCTAAGCGTAAGTTTTTTAAATTTTAAAAGAGAAACCCGAAAACATTTTGAGGTAAAATAAAAAGTTGCAAAAGTGCGATTCCATTCAAAATTGATACAGAACATAACACCAAATTCAGGAAAAACTTGTTTGGAAAATGAATTTTTAGTGCCATGGGAAATTATATTAAGATAATTTTCGAAAGAAATCACTATTGTACATATAGAAACACTGTTTCAAACAAGAACAAGAAAGAGTGAAACATGACTAAATGAACGCCTGATCACCAACATCATCATTCACTTACAAATAATAATTGCGTAAATCTAGCTGGGAAATTGTTACAAATAATATGAACTTGCGGAGAGGCATGATTACATCACCAAAAGAAAAATTAGAACAATAAGATATTTACATAAATTCCGTTGTTTAGAATATTATGAAGTTTTTTCTGAAGTTCTTCAGTTTTTTGAAGAAAAACATTTTTGAAAGAACTTGTGTCATGAAATAGCTTCGTCATGGTTAAATTTCAAGGACTCTAATTTGTTTCGAGATCACTGTCTACAGTGGTGCCCTGATGTTGATGGTACTTTATTTGTGAATAAAAAAATGAATTTTAAAAAGAGTTATATATATATTAGTTATCCACATACAAACCTGTTTTGCGAAATCACAGCTCATCAGTGGGCTCGAAACCCGACCGACTTGGCGTCAGTCGCTGTCGCTAATCCCTAATCCATAGGCTCATGGAATCAAAGAATGAAAATTTTAACGTGTTGTATACAAGTAGTGTATACACCTGTCACCGAAAGAACTCAACTCATTTCAGAAGAATATATATATATTCTTTCGGTGACAGGCGTGTGTATACACTGCTTGTATACAACACGTTAAAATTTCCATTCTTTGATTCCATGCGACTATGGATTATGTAGTAGCGACTGCGACTGATGCCAGTAAAACGATACAGGAATATACAAGAAGATACGAAACGATATATATATATATATATTGTATCGAGGCAGTAGATAATATTCCAAACATATACTGTTAAATATAAGAGACAATGAATGTATATTATGTTTAATTGTGAGCCGTTCTAAACATCGTATTTTGGCTTTAATTTCAGGTGAAAATAAAGACAAAAATTCTCCAACATTTGAATAATTTTTATAAGTTGGTTCTAAGCTATATAACTTAATAAAAAAATTCTATGTTTCACGATAGAATCTCGTCATTAGGTAATATTGAATGTTGGTTTTGAATAAGATGTACAGTTAAATAAAAAACACAATCACTTTGCTATTTATGTATGCGGGAAGATATAGAATTTATGTGTGTGTTTCTTTTATTTCACTTTGAAATTTCACTTTGAAAATTTCACTTTGAAATTTGACCATCAGTTTATACATACTGAATTTTTCTTTCTTTTTTCTTTTTCTTTTTTCTTTTTTTCTCTCTAACAACCAGAGTGTCAAACTACTTTTAACCTAATTTTATTTTTCTTTATATATTTTTCCTTTTTCTTTTTTCTTTTTATTCCTTTTTCCTGTATTGTTTTACATTTGATGTATATGTTCTAGTACCTCAATGCCCTTTCTGCTTTCTCCATATTTTGACCTCTTCTTATAGAAAACAGGAAAGGGATGAAGAAAGGAAAGAACTTTGTTTATTCTATGTTCAAAATAAAGGGGATTTTGAGTAAACGTACTCTTCTTATCAGCACATATTTATTTCTAATTTTTTTCAAAACCTTGAATTTATAAATAATATTTCTATTTTTTGGTATATATATATATATATATATATTCAAATTCATACGTGCGAACTTCATATGTAAACAAGACAGTTAAATACATCTATAAATTGAGTACAATTTCGAAGTTTTTAAATACAAACATGAACTTTTGAAACTTCTTCCATAACGAACATGACTGTTATTTACTGACATCCTGTGCAAAATACAAGGGCCAAATATCTTAATTTTTTTCTCTCTCATGTTTCAAAATGCATTTGATATTGATCGACCACTAAATAAAACATTCACTTTGTTCTCTCCAACATCAGTACTTACATGGTTGTAGCAGCGTAGTTCAAACATAATCGTTTTAAAGATCATGGTCGATTTGCTTAAGAATTAATTTTTCATATTTTTTACAGGAGACGGTGCTAGCGAGTAGCAACTATTTCAGATGATTGAGAGCTATATTCCTCTGTTCTCCAATCATTGTAAGTGGAATATTGGTAGGCACAATTGTTCTGGGTCAGTCAATGACACAAATTGTCAAATGCACTGTTCTGATTTTGAGCGCCCACCAAACCAGAGTAACTAATGTTAGAGCCGCATATATTGAGTGAAAACGATAAATTGATTCTGCGAATGATGAAGAAGTGTAAATGTACCTAAGCAGGATTTGTAAAAGGTATTATTCTGCCAAACTGATTAATGTACCTACCTATAGCAAACAATTTGCTTATTAATAATACTTTTTACTTACATATCTATTTACATATCTCCCCACACTAAATCTATTTTTGACGATTAATAACGTCTATATGTTCTCTATTTAGCATATCCTTTCGTTCATTCTGACTTCTTTTCTCTTTTTGCCCTAACATTACAATGTCCATTGCTATGTTTGTCTTTAAGTTGCTTTCTTTAACGTCAATATCTGCTATTCTTATATGCATTACATCTCGTCCTCTGCTTCTTCGAGTTTAATTGTCATGCATGACACGTAAACATTTTTACAAATAAATAATCGACCACTAAATAAAATCTCAAATGCATGATGCGATTTTTGCTTTCTTATTCAGGAAATAGGAACAGAATTAAGGTCAGAATATTTTGTATGAAAACGACGTTATCCAATGTTCCTCTCAGTCACTAGAGAGCAAAAGATTAACTGAAACAGAGTTATGAACAGAAAGAGAGGCATATGTTACAACATACCCCATGGAGATGAACTCAAATTTTATAGATGTAATGTACACACTTTGCATTGTTCTTTTACAGAAGTTACTTGCAACTATTTTTTAAAGATCGCGCTCTTTGGGTATCAAACTTTTGTCAACATTCCGCCCGCTGTAAAGTTTAATTTCAAATATTATACTGAATTAATTTTTCATAGCAAGATAATACTTAAATATCAGTGCGCAAAGAATTATTGTTTTTAATACCATTGTAAATGACCACGATTAAAAAGATAAAAAACGTTTATTCAATTGCTTATCACAATGTTTTCAATGTGATGACTGATGTCGATGCATATTAACTAGAGCTCTTACTCTTGGTTCTTTTGATAGATTATCACGATATTTTTATTGCGATAGTTAACTTTGGTGTGTACTAGCTAAAGATTTAATTCTATATTCATTGATAGCTTATACGAATGTTTTCTATGCGATGGTTGATTTTGGTGACTATTGGCTTCGTCTCTTACTCTATTTTCTACGATTCTTACAAGTAACCGTAGAACGTTTCGTTTTCTAATTTGCAGTACAGTTCTAGTAAAAATTTGTTTCCCAAGAAGCTGTAACTGCGTTGAATCCTCATTATGAAAGCAATGAGGGAAAGTTTGACATCTTCCCAAAGATTTCAATGTTTCGGAAAATAACTTTTGTAGCCAATATGGAATAATTTTTAAAAATATTTAAAAGAAGGTAAATGCCCACAAATGCTTAAGTACGTTCACCCTTACAAAATAAAATAAAATCTTCCATTGCCCTCTTTCAACATAATCGAAACTAAAATGGGGAGTAAGCGCATACGTTTGAAACGCTGTTCTAAAGTTTATTAAGACAAAAATCCTCAGATAAATTGCTAAATAACATTGGTCGTAACATATCAAGTTAGGTTTGAAAACAGGATGGAAACAATACAAAAATGTTTATGTGTCATGCATGACAATTAAAAGCGAAGAAGCAGAGGACGAGATGCATATACGAATAGCAGATATTGACTTTAAAGAAAAAGAAAACAGAAAGCAAAATCAACGTATAAGGATTCGTGAGATTGCATTACAAGAGAGAAATAATGAGAAAAAAACATTGCCAACTGCTTAAAACATAACATGAATAATGAATGTATAATGTAAGCTATGACGTATAGAATCCATGCATAGAAAGCAGCATAAAAACAAACATAGCAATGCGGAAACATCACTGGACATTGTAATGTTAGGGCAAAAAGAGAAAAGAAGACAGAATGAACAAAAGAATATGCTAAATAGAGAACATATAGACGTTATTAAACGTCAAAAATAGATTTAGTGTGGGGAGATATGTAAATAGATATGTAAGTAAAAAGTATTATCAATAAGCAAATTGTTTGCTATAGGTAGGTACATTAATCAGTTTGGCAGAATAATACCTTTTACAAATCAGGCTGAGGCACATGTACACTTCTTCATCATTCGCAGAATCAATTTATCGTTTTCACTTAATATATGCGGCTCTAACATTAGTTACTCTGTTTTGGTGGGCGCTCAAAATAAGAACAGTGCATTTGACAATTTGTGTCATTGACTGACCCAGAACAATTGTGCCTACCAATATTCCACTTACAATGATTGGAGAACAGAGGAATATAGCTCTCAATCATCTGAAATAGTTGCTACTCGCTAGCACCGTCTCCTGTAGAAAATATGAAAAATTAATTCTTAAGCAAATCGACCATGATGTTTAAAACGATTATGTTTGAACTACGCTGCTACAACCATGTAAGTACTGATGTTGGAGAGAACAAAGTGAATTTTTTATTTAGTGGTCGATCAATATCAAATGCATTTTGAAACATGTGAGAGAAAAAAAAAGATATATGGCCCTTGTGTTCTGTACAGGATGTCAGTAAATAACAGCCATGTTCGTTATGGAAGAAGTTTCAAAAGTTCATGTTTATATGTAAAAACTTCGAAATTTTACTCAATTTATAGATATTTTTAACTGTCGCTCAAATCTAATAAAAATCTAAGCGATCTTAGCTGAACTATTTATTTATTAATGGATTCATAAAATTATTTCTGCTTGTTTACATATGAAGTTCGTACGTATGGATTTGTATATATATATATATTTTTTTTTTTTTGCAGGATATAGAGATTATACGCACTAACTTCTTCCATATCGACTGATGCAACATATTGTGGATCCCGATGAATTCATTTCTAAGGTCGATCAAATATTCATGCATTTTTATTTTCATCACTGAGAGCTAGAAAACGTTGAACATATATCGCTGAAGCCTTTCCCACTATGAATAAAAACATTGACAATTAGCTTATTACACTGTTTTATATCCAGTGAGAGAAAGACAATATATTACCTGTCAATTACATGATCATTAATGATGTTTTTATAACCAATAATCAAACTGTTTCTTTGTGACCAATTCATATTTTCCCAGTGATCAACTGTAGCACTATTATCCCAGAAACAGGGTATATTATGTAACCACACTGTTGACCATGATTCATCATTTTTAAATCTACACAAATTGCAAGTGATGGAACTTAAAAAGAAAAGCTAAGAATTTGAGATTCTTTAAAATATCCTATTTTTTCCATCCTAACATTCTGTCGGATTCCTATCCCTATTTTTACATTAGTTGATCTCAATCCCCGCACATCATTATATATATATAATTTAAAACAGGAAAAGCATAAAATTCCGATTTCTACATAAGTTGTATAGCTATT
The DNA here is from genome assembly GCA_037127315.1 of Ascarosepion bandense. Lineage (NCBI taxonomy): Eukaryota > Metazoa > Mollusca > Cephalopoda > Sepiida > Sepiidae > Ascarosepion > Ascarosepion bandense. The sequence goes on along the minus strand of JBBBDQ010000122.1, from coordinate 4,028,839 downwards.
TCAGCGAGAAAAATATTGCTTCTTTAGCAACGATCAAAAACATAAATATTTTATATCAAATATAGTACAAAATTCACATACCGGAAGAAGACCTAAAACATATACATAAACAGGAAATTTACATTAAAAAAGAAAAAAATCAAAACTTTGTCGTCTAGAAAAAGATGCAAAAAAAAGCAGAGAAAGAGATTCAAGTCTCGATATTAGAAGACGTTTAGATTACGTCTGTATTAAAGAAACAAAACATCAAAATTAAACCCTTTTCAAGGAATAGAATAATTGAGGGCAAAGAAAAGGAATACAAAAATGGAAAATAAAAGTGTGCTAGACAGGGAAGGGTTAAATGGGAATTAAGGCATAAAACAATTATCTTCGGTGAGCCATGATGAAGAATGCCGACTTCAGATGGTAAAATGAAAAGAAAAGTTCTATAGAAAAAGAAAAACAGACATGAAAAAGAGGAAAAGAGAGGAAGGGGACAATATATATTTAGCAATGTTAATAATTTATAGAAAAAAAAGTTGTTTACAATAATAAGGCCGGATTATTGTAGCGGGTTTAAAATCTACGAATAGAATAAAAATGAAAATGAAAATATTATAACAAGGTCTAAAATGAGAATTTCGCAAATAGTATATATGCATACATGTATACACACACACGCACAAACACACATACACACCCGCCTCATATACACAAACAAGTACATATGCTTACACATATAATCATATGCATATATATATATATATATATATATATATATATATATATATATATATATATATATATATATATATATATATGTACAGAAAACTATGCACATACACATATTTAAATATATACATACACGGGTCCAACCCCACCCACACATACCGTTCATTCAGTAAGGAATTAGAACACTCTAACTAGTGGCGTATATTTACATGGTATATCACACGCTAACTATCTGCCTCCTTCTACCGAGCAAACATAACACAGAGCTCAGAGGTAGAATCGCCGACTGATGCCAGTTCGGTCGGTTTTCTGTCCTGGGCAAAAGATATCGGATGTCTAACCTACTGATGAGCTGTGATACAGCGAAACAGATATGTCGGCGGATAACTATTTACGCTCTCACAACCTGGAAAAATGAAAAAACACTAGCTAATCTAGCATTTACTCATCGTTCATTCCGCAATGAATTAGAGCACTCTAACTACCGGCGTTTGTTTACATGATATTTAACACTCTAAATGCCTGCCTCCGTCTACAGAGCGCCCATAGCTCAGAGGGAGAATCGCTGTCTCACGTGTATGTGCTGATGCCATACATGGTATATGACACGCTAAATGAATGTAACTCAGTAAATATAAAATCTGACAGAGAAAATTAATATGCGAATTTAAGTCTATACACACTCAATCACACACTCTCGCATTCACACACTCACACTTGCACACTCACACACTCACACACACACATCTATCTATCTATCTATCTATCTATCTATCTATATATATATATATATATATATATAAACTCTTATTTACTGTAGAAATATTTTATAAAAAAACATATTTTATTTATATAGATGCGTGTATATGCTTGTGTGTGTATGTAGGATTCTCAGCCCATTCAAATTTTAATCAATTATTCATTATTCTAGTTGAACGAATTAAAAAGTTATTTAAAAAATATAATGTCTTTTAAGCTCTCTGTAATTTAACGTTTCTTTCATATTTCTCATTTTCATATTCTCTTTATTCACATGGACTTCTCATTCATTATTCATTCAATCCCACACATTCATTTATACTGCTCTTTGTTGTTGCTTTAAGAGATGCAAATACGCAAATAATTCTACGGATTCCAGTAAACAAATGCCGTTTTTACACTCAAGGGGAATCTATGTCCTACGAAATTTAGATACCTACGTCTTCCATCAATAGACTTTGAATAGAGAAGGCAAATCCAATATTGTAATTCCTATTTTGCGTGTTGAATTTCGAATATTCACTTGCTTAGTTTCTATTCATTAGAAGAGAAATCGTTTGAAAAGGAAGTTTCTTGTTTCCTAACATGTATTCGAGTTTCGAGCTCTCTAGAGCTTTAAGAAAAACAAGACGCGTGCCAAAAACTATTTCAGATTGCTTATAAGATGTGGTCCTTGGGGAATAATTTGACGAGAAGAAATAAACTGAGTGAAGATGATTAAAAAAAAGAAAAAAAAATTAAGAGATGTATAAATAAACCTGGTCAAGCTGAAAGTAAGAATGGACATTTTGAGATGAAAGAGTGAAAGGAAGGTAAAAGAAAAAAATAGAAAAAGAGAGTCATATTTAATGACTCCAAAAAGATTGTGAATATAAAAAGAAAAAAAGAGAGAGGGAAAGAGATAGAGATAGAGAGTGAAGTGAGGAGAGAGAGAGAGAGGGGGGGAGAGAAGGGATAACGAAAGAAAATCCCCCCAAAATAAAGAATCAGAATTTGAAAAAAATAATGAGTTAAATAAAAATGGAAATATGGGAGAGAAGAAAAGAAACGAAAAGTAGAAGAAAAACAATGTCTGAATATAAATATAGAGTAACGAATAAATGACGAAACAAAATAGTTTCCGAAAAAAGAAATCATTAAAGAAATGCAAAATATAAAAATTGAAGAAAATAATAGATATACTATGTGATGAATAAAAATAAATTAAGAATGAAAATTTTAATCTAGAAAATGAACGAAAGTCTTACTGAACGTTTGGAGAGTAATTGTTAATGATAAAACGTAAACGAAATTAAATATGATAAAAAGCTGAAGACAAACTGATACATCGAGAATGCGTGTACGGTGGAGAGTGAGAGCAAGATAATGGCAAATAGCTTAATGCTACACAAGAAAATTAGTTAGATAAACAGAACGAATGTCATACCACATTTATCAAGACTGACGGACAGACACATGGGTATCAATTAAGTCGAGCTGAGAAAATAAAAATCACGGAGATAACAGCTTTCTTCTTGCACGTTAACGCAAGAAAATTTGCTAAATATCATAGGATGCTGTATCTGAATGTGTTACATATGAATGCACAAAGATTCCCCATGGTAAATTTAGTAGATGGCAACTGAAGCGTATAATTATGAGTCTTCATCAGCAAAAATTTAATGCACACACTCACACACACAGAGACATATATATATATATATATATATATATATATATATATATATATATATACGAAGAGTTACTAACATCACTTAGCATATTCATACCGACCTCGAAGTTTCTTCAGGAGAGCGTTATGATGTTCTCACTCTTCAAGTTTATTTGCCGTTAGGTCCCGTTTTATATTCTGCTTAATGTAGAATTTTTTTTTATCATATCACACGGAGCAAGGCAGTAACGCCACTGATGTGCAGGAGGCAACATAAGAGTAAAGGCACTAGATAGAAGAGAGTGAAGAGAAGGACAAACCATTTAGAAAGGAGCAAGAGAAGAGAGGGAATACAGGTGTAATGACATTTGCAGAGGTGGAGAGAAATGAAAGATTTTTGTTCAAGTGGTCTTGCTTGTATCTAGTTGATTTTTATTCATTATATTTTTTGGTTTAAGATTTTACTTCCTGTTCATATTTCAATTTTGTTTTTAGTCTGTAGATGCTTAATTTGTTTTTGTTTCTACTGATTTTCTTTTTAGTGCATTTGTGAATGGGTTTTTATTTAATTGTTTAATATTGTGTTGGGTTCTTTTCTGTTATTGACCTCTTTTATCGATTTTACCTTTTTCTTAAACTGCTCGTTACTGGTTTCCTTGCAAGAAAACTAGCCCTGATTAGTTAGTGTGTCATAATGGTGTTCTCACAGAATTTTAAGATGGCATGAACCTGCTCAATTAAAATAACTAATTATTTACATTAAATCTATCAACGCTCTGTTTCCACACCAAAATCGAGCAATTTACGATAAGAAAACTAGTAGCCAAAACACTTATTTCTATTAAACTACTGACGAAACGCCTATATTAGCACCAGACATTTTTCATTGCTAAATATTATATATATATATATATATATGTGTGTGTGTGTGTGTGTGAGTGTGTGTGTGTGTGTGTGTGTGTGTGTGTACCAAATTTCGATTGGTAAACTGTCAACATTTCATATTTTTATTTGCTAGCATGAGATTTTTTTTGTTTAAGGTATAAAGTAGAAGGGTCAGTTGGCACAATCTGTGACAAAAATACACTATGCTGCAATTTACTTCAGTAGAAATTCGAAAAGGTTAAGCATTTCAGTGTTTTGGACAGTGCAGTGCATTTAGACAAGATTCCATGAAATATCCAGTAAATTGAGTTTGAAGGGATAACGAATGATAGTGATGTCTTGGTAAAGGGGAGACTGTTAGGAAACCCTTAGTCTGACAATAGCCTTTTGCACCGTGTCACACAAGCAGGGGGCGGGTCATGGCTATCAAACTATTTCTGCAATAACATCTGGTCATCTATTTCCACAGACAGCAACTCGCTGGATCAATAAGTGTAGAGCGCATTTAAACGAGTGACCAATAGAAAAGTTTGTAACACTGAAATATGAACTGAAGCAAATCTTATGGCCGCGTTTACCAAATTAAACAAGCAGGCAATCCAGAAGACATGCAGGAGATTCCGAAATGGTCTGAAGGCTGTGATTAAAGACAATGACGATTTTATTGATTAAATTTAATCTTTTGTTTAAGTTATCTTTGGAGAATCTTCCTAAATATATCTGTTAAATATGTGTGTTAAAATAATTTTTGTGCAATTAAAACCACAGTTCATCTATCACATCCTATATATATATATATATATATATATATATATATATATATATATATTATATACTCTAAGATAAATGGCAACGAGTATATGTCCACACTTGTAAAACGATCTGTTAAATCTAAAATCTTCTAATCCAGTGAAAGACCCTATAACAGCTATTGCAATATACATAACTCTTAGACAACATAGTTCTAGTTATCAACCCCATGATGGCGATGTATCTCCCCTATTCGAAACAATTATGCTGAATATTGCCTTGAACATCAGAGTCACCTGCGATCTTAAAGAAAATGTTAGTCCTAAAATATCGCTATTTGATAATAGATAGAAATGCATGTATTTAACCAGAAAATAAAGTGCAGATTGTCGTGAACAAGCATTACGACGAATTCAAAACATACAAACTGTGTCAAATTATTTCAAGTGTCTGATATTTGCTCAACGACTAATTTAAGCTAAAGACGGTGAAATTAGGTGTACATGGAAAAAGGTAACAAAGATTCATCTCCAGCAAATAGCAGAAGATTGTCAGAGATTCGTAAACGTAGGTCAAATTTCGAAAAATATTGATGAACCTGGCATAGCATAAGAAAAGTACGCCGAACAAAAAAAAAATAGAAAAAAAAACACTAAGCCATATAATGAGAAAAGCGAACTTGTAAATTTTGATGCTCAGAAAGCATATTGAAAGTAAGAGCGCCAGGGTACAAGAGGATTTAGGAGAAATTTAGTAAGAGCTCCAACTTTTAGACAGCGATGAGAGCTTACGTCATCAGGTGTCACGACACATAAAGGGTAATTCTAAACAAACAACTTTGAATCATTTTACAATTGAATAACCTGTTGCTACATTTTATTTTCTCGGAATTGTCGCTTGTGGAAATCAGTTTCGCTATCTCTCTCTTTCTCTCTCTCTCTCTCTCTTTTTCTCTCTTTGTCACGCTCTCACTATCTATCTATCTACCTATCTATCCATATATATATATATATATATATATATATATATATATATATTCAAGTGAAGTGAAAAGTGCAATATGTGTCGATACCGCCTATTGCGTCAAAAATGTTCGCCAATACCTTAAACATTTTCAACTATGTGTATTTTTTTATTTTAAGACAAACGGTGGTTCACTTGACTTTTAAACTGTTTGAGATGCAGTTTTGATTTTTTTAAACTATAGTCAGTCAATTATATGCCATATGTCATGCACACTTAGGCGATCATGTCTCGAAAAAGACATGACTGACTCGGCATAAATTATATCGCAAGAGGTTGCGATTACTTTATGTGGTAAATTAGCTGCCAAACAATGCTATAGAAGCGAATCTGTATCGTAATTTAACCCATAGCTAGAGGGAGAAGCCAGAGACTAATATCATTCCAAAGGGTATTTCCGCGTAATAAATTCAACTGGAATTCGAACTCAGCTCTCTGAGTTCTTGTTCCGAGTCTACATCTTCTACATCACTACGCACATCCATAAGTATAGCAGTAGCGCTTATTCCGAGCCCTCACGTTGAGCGCGTCTGTAATTTGGGTGAACATCTTCCTGTTTTTTAAAGCATAAAGCAAATTTACACACGCACACACAGAGACACGCACGCACGCATGCACACACACACACACACACACACACACACACACACACACACACACACACACACACATATATATATATATATATATATATATAAACTATTTTAATCTTCTCCCCTGTATGCATATTTGTAAAGAAAAAGTGTTTACACGCTGCCCCCTTACTCTATAAATCATTTAAAAAATATTTATTTCTGACACTATTTTCAAGTCTGTTTGCTTGCTTCATGTCATTTCAGACGTATTAATTACGCCGCCATAATTAATTTCTGCACCACTACACGGAGGAATCAAACCTTAAAAATATTTACTTGACTTAGTAAAATAATGGCAAAATTTACCGCTTTATTTTAAAATAATAGATCTCAAACATCCAATAGTAACTAAGTTGATATATAGTCGCGTCTTTTTATTTGAATTGAATTAAACTCGATTATGCAGATGCGTATTTAAACTTTTTCTAAGTAACATCGGTGATCATGGCTCATTGAAATTTACGTCATTTGTTAGACATACAAATTGTTTTTCAGTAGTACTTACATTTTTCACTTTTGCTTTTAATTTACACAAGCCTTTTAAATAAATTACTCTTGTGTGCGTGTCAGATTCTCTAAGCTCGCTTTCGTCATTGTGTTTTCCAAATAATTCAAATGGCACTCTATAAATCTAAGTATAAATATTTTTCTTTAAATTTTTGTTAATAATTCTTCGTTGCTTCGCATATGGTTCACACAATTATATTTATTTAGATATTCAAGTATTCTCTTTATCTGCAGTGTATTATCCAGCATTCATTGCCAAAGTAAATGATTGATATTACATAAAATTGCAGAACTGAAACTTTCTTTTTGAAATTATTTCGATAAAGAGAAAAAATGTGAAACAGTATTAAACATTCCTTCGCTAATCTAAATCATATTTCAGTCTCTCTTACGCACGTATGTCGACATTTGAACCAATAATTTAATGCATCATTCTAACGGTTCATTCTTTGAATAAATAATTTATTACTTTATCGCAGGTGTATCAAATAAGGATTATCTTTCTGCGTCCCGTGAGTAACAATTTTCGTGAATGATATTTATCTGAATTTTTAGCAAGTTGTTATTTCACTTCAATACTGATGCACTCGCGATATTGTGCTTGATCTATCCACTCAGTTAATCAATTTTAATGCCAGTTAGTTCGGTTCTTATTCGTCGCCAGGGATGGGAACAAACACGAATTTCCCACAGGTTTTCTTCAACCGCTACCTGAGTAGAGTTTGCAATATATTTTCCGGCAATATTTGGGTTTATTAAAAACATAGTTTGGATTTATTCTATTTTAATATAAGAAGTGTATTTGGTAAATCATTCGATAAGGGTGAAATTTACCGAATTTTTTGCCAACTTATCTCTGAATGTGAGGCAAACACATTCTGTTAAATAATCTTCTGCATGTGTATACCAACGACATTTGATATACTGACATTCATGATACTACAGAAAAGGAAGTAATTTTCATGTTTATTGAAAAATGATTATACATTTCCTTTTTATTTAATATATATATATATATATATATATATATATAAATTTATAAATAAGCTCTCTTCCTGTATCATTTGTTAATATTAAAATAATTTTTTTAATATTAATTAGGATCGGGTTTTTGGAATTTACCTTCCTGCTTTTTTCCCTTGGATTGAAGTATCTGAATTAAAATATATATATATATATAGGGGTGGGGCAATGTATATAATTTTTGTTCATTAGTAAATTAGACCAGTACACAGTTTTATTAAAAAGTGCAAAACACATTTAAATTCGACAGCATTTAAATACTTTTCATTTGGAAATGAGTTATATTTGCAACCTGGGATTCAACCTTTCTGTATTTTGAGGAATTTTATAATAATGCATTATAAATCGTCTGAAGATACCGAATGTTTGAAACCAAGATTGGGAAAAAAATTCATATATATATATATATATATATATATATATATAACCCGGAGTATTCTGGGTGATTTAGGGACATCTACCGGTATATAATCTTTTGACACATTTGAATTTGAGTAAATAAAATATTCGTTTCACCGTTGCTGAAGAAGCGAGAATTTCCTCGTAGAAAAGTCTATCCAACGTATTTAAATATCGCTATTTTTCGTTTTATGTTTTATGTTTGGTTGTGTAAATAGAATGTAACATTTGCATCGAGCTATCCACCTTGATAAATTTTAATATTAATGAAATGAATATTAATTAGGATCGGGTTTTTGGGATTTACCTATCTGATCATCCTTTTAGATTTAATACATATATATATATATATATATATATATATATATATATATACACGAACAGATAGGTGTAACTAAAGATATATTATTTGCATAATAAATTGTATTTCCGGTTTTTAATTTGTATACATTTGTCCGTCAGTAGAAGATATGTTCCCCTACCATACTGTTAAAATTTCTTAGCTTTCTTTTCAATAGGAGTAGAGGTTTATCCATCAATTTCTGTTTGTATATGGTTCTCGGTTCCCTCAAAAGGCTACTTCAACACTATATTTCTAACACCTCTATCTAAAATCATAAACTTATAGTTACCACTGAACTACATTTTTTTCTCAATAAGAGTAAGTACGTTCGACTATCGTCATGTTCACACACATCCCATGCGTTTTGAACAGAAGTAGGAGTTTTCTCTTGTTTCTTGTTTACCATTTCGGTTCTGGTTCCTTCTAAAACTTTTTCTCATGTAACCATCTCAAACGATTGGCTCTAGGGCCTTGTACAGGATAAATTGAATATCATATATATATATATATATATATATATATATATATATATATATATATATAAATTTGCAGTTGAAAAAAAACGGGAGTTTGTGGATATCCAAGAACGTGAGCGACATAAAACAACATATATATATATATATATATATATATATATAGTATATCGAGGCAGCAAGTAATTTTCTAGACATATTCTATTAAATATAAGAGACAATGAATGTCTATTATGTTTAATCATGAGCCGTTCTAAACGTCGTATTTTTGCTTTAATTTCAGTTGAAAATAAAGACAAAAATTCTCCAACATTTGGATAATTATTTATTGGTTTTCTTCTAAGCTTTCGGCTCACATGAGCCATCTTCAGAGAGGTAGTTTAAACTGAAATATTATAAAATCCACCATCACCGACGATTTTATTTTGTGTTGACATAAAACTCCGCTTGGCAACGGCAATAGTTACCAAAAATAATAAACGCAGTTCTTAAGTTTGCGATGCGGTTTTATGACGTCACACCGCGGGATAGCGCGAAATGACAACAAAACCATCTAGTCAAATGCAATGTAATATGTTATTTCCTGTTTTAAAGTTGATTTTATTGAGTGTTGGTTGTTTTGATTTGATGTACATGGCCTCCAATATCTGCAGGTTCCTCTTACTGTGTGTATGAGTAAGGATCACCGTATTGTTGACCAAAATCTGTCTGATATTACCTACATGTTTATGTTTTTCAGAGAAATGTTGTTTAATAGTACTCTGATCAGAAAGATGACATGTAAGTCTACGGGAGAGCGTGGTTGTGGTAAAACCAATATATGTACTAGGTTTTTGAGTAGTATCAGAGATGCAATCTCTGAATGGGCATGTAAATTGGTACACTACATTGGTTTTTTGTAAAGAATTTAGTTTAGTGCCTGTTGGGTTATTATAAACTATGAGGTCAATTGTTTTAAACTTTTTATAATATATAATGAGTTTAATTTGATTAATACTTTCGACTGGTTTAACATTTCTACGTATTATGTTTTTGAGAGTTTTTTCATCTTGTTTATAATTATTATGTATTTGGTTGCAATAGTATAAGTTAATAGTGTTATGTTTATTTTGATGTAAACCATTATTAATATTATCATTATTGTTAGAGCTATTGTTAATTTTGTTGAGATACATTTTAATTTGTTGATCAATAACGGAGTTAGGAAATCCATTATTGACTAGTGTTTGCTTAATGTTGTGTAATTCTTTATAAAATATAGATTTTGAAGAAGATATCATTTGTGTGCGTTGAAGTAAGTTTTTTATAACAGCTAACTTATATCGTTGGGGACATTCACTATTATAATTAAGAAGACACGAATTTATGCTAGTTGGTTTCCTATATAGAGAAGTAGTAAATTTATGTGTGCTAGAATCAATGAATACATCAAGGAATGGGAGTTTGTTATTAATATTAAGTTCTAATGTAAATTTGAGGACGGAGTGACTTTCAAATTTGTTTTTAAGATATTTAATTTGATCGATATTCTTAGCTAAAACAAAGATGTCATCTATATATCTTACATATATACAGGGTTTATTGTTGTCATTAATTATTTTATTTTCTAGATTTGCCATATAATAATTAGAAAAAAGGGGACCTAAAGGAGATCCCATCGCAATGCCATCTATTTGTGTATAAATATTGCCTAAGGGGTCGTGAAAGGGTACTTGTGTGGTGCATGCTAATAATAGTTTTTTTAATATAGTGGGTTTAATATTGATTGATGGGAGAGTAGCATGGTTGTATACATCACGGATAATAATGTCAATTGTTTCATGGACGGGAACATTTGTGAATAAGTTTTGAACATCCAAAGATGCAATCATTTGATTATTAGGTTGTACGGAATGGAGAATCTGTAAAAATTCGTCCGTGGAGTTAATGCTATATTTTCCAGGAAGATAGGGAGTAATTAGTTTGTTAAGTGTTTTGGAAAGGTTATATATTGGTGTGGGTATTTGAGAAATGATAGGTCGGAGGGGATGATCTTTTTTATGGATTTTTACATTTCCATAAAGGTAGCCGGGCTGATAATCACCTATAATCTTTTGAAGTTTATAGGATCCTATTTCAGCATTGTTTGCAGTAATAAGTTTATTAATATGTTTTTTAAGTTGGGTTGTGGTATTACAAGTTAATTTTTTAAATTTGTTGTGATCGTCGAGAATGGCCTGTAATTTTGAGTGATATTCCTGTCTGTTTAAAATAACAAAAGTATTGGTTTTATCGGCACGCCGGATAACAATATTTTTGTTATTTTTTAGATGTGTGGCTGCTTTTATGAGAGGCATATTTATAATATCATTAGGATTTTTATGGTAACGGTGTTTGATTGATTCAGCTTTGAGTAATTCTTTTAAGCCTACCTGTGTAGTAATATGGTTGTCCTGTTCGAGTTGAAGTATTTGTTGGTATAAAGCTTCAATTTCCATTTGTTTAAACATTGAATTAGGTTTCTGTGCGACATGAAAATTTGGTCCGAGATTAAGGAATTCTATTTCATCTGGAGTAAGTTGGTAATCCGATAGGTTAATGAAATTGTCATTGATGTTTGGTAAGAGTATTTTTCCTTTATATAATTTGTTTAGCTTTTTTTGGATGACTTGTTTATGGGATTCATGTTCCTTTTGTGTTGTATTGTATAATAAATCCAATATTTCCTTGAATTTTTCACTTGTGGTAGAAGACTGTAAAATTTCTTTGATGTGTACAATTTCAGTGTTGATTTCTTGTAATTCCTGTTTGGCTGTGTGCATTTGACGTTTTATGAGGTTCCATTGCAATTTCTTAGCGGTGGGATCATTTAATGCTGCGGCATCATGTAACTTAAATTTAGTATATCGAGGCAGCAAGTAATTTTCTAGACATATTCTATTAAATATAAGAGACAATGAATGTCTATTATGTTTAATCATGAGCCGTTCTAAACGTCGTATTTTTGCTTTAATTTCAGTTGAAAATAAAGACAAAAATTCTCCAACATTTGGATAATTATTTATTGGTTTTCTTCTAAGCTTTCGGCTCACATGAGCCATCTTCAGAGAGGTAGTTTAAACTGAAATATTATAAAATCCACCATCACCGACGATTTTATTTTGTGTTGACATAAAACTCCGCTTGGCAACGGCAATAGTTACCAAAAATAATAAACGCAGTTCTTAAGTTTGCGATGCGGTTTTATGACGTCACACCGCGGGATAGCGCGAAATGACAACAAAACCATCTAGTCAAATGCAATGTAATATGTTATTTCCTGTTTTAAAGTTGATTTTATTGAGTGTTGGTTGTTTTGATTTGATGTACATGGCCTCCAATATCTGCAGGTTCCTCTTACTGTGTGTATGAGTAAGGATCACCGTATTGTTGACCAAAATCTGTCTGATATTACCTACATGTTTATGTTTTTCAGAGAAATGTTGTTTAATAGTACTCTGATCAGAAAGATGACATGTAAGTCTACGGGAGAGCGTGGTTGTGGTAAAACCAATATATGTACTAGGTTTTTGAGTAGTATCAGAGATGCAATCTCTGAATGGGCATGTAAATTGGTACACTACATTGGTTTTTTGTAAAGAATTTAGTTTAGTGCCTGTTGGGTTATTATAAACTATGAGGTCAATTGTTTTAAACTTTTTATAATATATAATGAGTTTAATTTGATTAATACTTTCGACTGGTTTAACATTTCTACGTATTATGTTTTTGAGAGTTTTTTCATCTTGTTTATAATTATTATGTATTTGGTTGCAATAGTATAAGTTAATAGTGTTATGTTTATTTTGATGTAAACCATTATTAATATTATCATTATTGTTAGAGCTATTGTTAATTTTGTTGAGATACATTTTAATTTGTTGATCAATAACGGAGTTAGGAAATCCATTATTGACTAGTGTTTGCTTAATGTTGTGTAATTCTTTATAAAATATAGATTTTGAAGAAGATATCATTTGTGTGCGTTGAAGTAAGTTTTTTATAACAGCTAACTTATATCGTTGGGGACATTCACTATTATAATTAAGAAGACACGAATTTATGCTAGTTGGTTTCCTATATAGAGAAGTAGTAAATTTATGTGTGCTAGAATCAATGAATACATCAAGGAATGGGAGTTTGTTATTAATATTAAGTTCTAATGTAAATTTGAGGACGGAGTGACTTTCAAATTTGTTTTTAAGATATTTAATTTGATCGATATTCTTAGCTAAAACAAAGATGTCATCTATATATCTTACATATATACAGGGTTTATTGTTGTCATTAATTATTTTATTTTCTAGATTTGCCATATAATAATTAGAAAAAAGGGGACCTAAAGGAGATCCCATCGCAATGCCATCTATTTGTGTATAAATATTGCCTAAGGGGTCGTGAAAGGGTACTTGTGTGGTGCATGCTAATAATAGTTTTTTTAATATAGTGGGTTTAATATTGATTGATGGGAGAGTAGCATGGTTGTATACATCACGGATAATAATGTCAATTGTTTCATGGACGGGAACATTTGTGAATAAGTTTTGAACATCCAAAGATGCAATCATTTGATTATTAGGTTGTACGGAATGGAGAATCTGTAAAAATTCGTCCGTGGAGTTAATGCTATATTTTCCAGGAAGATAGGGAGTAATTAGTTTGTTAAGTGTTTTGGAAAGGTTATATATTGGTGTGGGTATTTGAGAAATGATAGGTCGGAGGGGATGATCTTTTTTATGGATTTTTACATTTCCATAAAGGTAGCCGGGCTGATAATCACCTATAATCTTTTGAAGTTTATAGGATCCTATTTCAGCATTGTTTGCAGTAATAAGTTTATTAATATGTTTTTTAAGTTGGGTTGTGGTATTACAAGTTAATTTTTTAAATTTGTTGTGATCGTCGAGAATGGCCTGTAATTTTGAGTGATATTCCTGTCTGTTTAAAATAACAAAAGTATTGGTTTTATCGGCACGCCGGATAACAATATTTTTGTTATTTTTTAGATGTGTGGCTGCTTTTATGAGAGGCATATTTATAATATCATTAGGATTTTTATGGTAACGGTGTTTGATTGATTCAGCTTTGAGTAATTCTTTTAAGCCTACCTGTGTAGTAATATGGTTGTCCTGTTCGAGTTGAAGTATTTGTTGGTATAAAGCTTCAATTTCCATTTGTTTAAACATTGAATTAGGTTTCTGTGCGACATGAAAATTTGGTCCGAGATTAAGGAATTCTATTTCATCTGGAGTAAGTTGGTAATCCGATAGGTTAATGAAATTGTCATTGATGTTTGGTAAGAGTATTTTTCCTTTATATAATTTGTTTAGCTTTTTTTGGATGACTTGTTTATGGGATTCATGTTCCTTTTGTGTTGTATTGTATAATAAATCCAATATTTCCTTGAATTTTTCACTTGTGGTAGAAGACTGTAAAATTTCTTTGATGTGTACAATTTCAGTGTTGATTTCTTGTAATTCCTGTTTGGCTGTGTGCATTTGACGTTTTATGAGGTTCCATTGCAATTTCTTAGCGGTGGGATCATTTAATGCTGCGGCATCATGTAACTTAAATTTAGTATATCGAGGCAGCAAGTAATTTTCTAGACATATTCTATTAAATATAAGAGACAATGAATGTCTATTATGTTTAATCATGAGCCGTTCTAAACGTCGTATTTTTGCTTTAATTTCAGTTGAAAATAAAGACAAAAATTCTCCAACATTTGGATAATTATTTATTGGTTTTCTTCTAAGCTTTCGGCTCACATGAGCCATCTTCAGAGAGGTAGTTTAAACTGAAATATTATAAAATCCACCATCACCGACGATTTTATTTTGTGTTGACATAAAACTCCGCTTGGCAACGGCAATAGTTACCAAAAATAATAAACGCAGTTCTTAAGTTTGCGATGCGGTTTTATGACGTCACACCGCGGGATAGCGCGAAATGACAACAAAACCATCTAGTCAAATGCAATGTAATATGTTATTTCCTGTTTTAAAGTTGATTTTATTGAGTGTTGGTTGTTTTGATTTGATGTACATGGCCTCCAATATCTGCAGGTTCCTCTTACTGTGTGTATGAGTAAGGATCACCGTATTGTTGACCAAAATCTGTCTGATATTACCTACATGTTTATGTTTTTCAGAGAAATGTTGTTTAATAGTACTCTGATCAGAAAGATGACATGTAAGTCTACGGGAGAGCGTGGTTGTGGTAAAACCAATATATGTACTAGGTTTTTGAGTAGTATCAGAGATGCAATCTCTGAATGGGCATGTAAATTGGTACACTACATTGGTTTTTTGTAAAGAATTTAGTTTAGTGCCTGTTGGGTTATTATAAACTATGAGGTCAATTGTTTTAAACTTTTTATAATATATAATGAGTTTAATTTGATTAATACTTTCGACTGGTTTAACATTTCTACGTATTATGTTTTTGAGAGTTTTTTCATCTTGTTTATAATTATTATGTATTTGGTTGCAATAGTATAAGTTAATAGTGTTATGTTTATTTTGATGTAAACCATTATTAATATTATCATTATTGTTAGAGCTATTGTTAATTTTGTTGAGATACATTTTAATTTGTTGATCAATAACGGAGTTAGGAAATCCATTATTGACTAGTGTTTGCTTAATGTTGTGTAATTCTTTATAAAATATAGATTTTGAAGAAGATATCATTTGTGTGCGTTGAAGTAAGTTTTTTATAACAGCTAACTTATATCGTTGGGGACATTCACTATTATAATTAAGAAGACACGAATTTATGCTAGTTGGTTTCCTATATAGAGAAGTAGTAAATTTATGTGTGCTAGAATCAATGAATACATCAAGGAATGGGAGTTTGTTATTAATATTAAGTTCTAATGTAAATTTGAGGACGGAGTGACTTTCAAATTTGTTTTTAAGATATTTAATTTGATCGATATTCTTAGCTAAAACAAAGATGTCATCTATATATCTTACATATATACAGGGTTTATTGTTGTCATTAATTATTTTATTTTCTAGATTTGCCATATAATAATTAGAAAAAAGGGGACCTAAAGGAGATCCCATCGCAATGCCATCTATTTGTGTATAAATATTGCCTAAGGGGTCGTGAAAGGGTACTTGTGTGGTGCATGCTAATAATAGTTTTTTTAATATAGTGGGTTTAATATTGATTGATGGGAGAGTAGCATGGTTGTATACATCACGGATAATAATGTCAATTGTTTCATGGACGGGAACATTTGTGAATAAGTTTTGAACATCCAAAGATGCAATCATTTGATTATTAGGTTGTACGGAATGGAGAATCTGTAAAAATTCGTCCGTGGAGTTAATGCTATATTTTCCAGGAAGATAGGGAGTAATTAGTTTGTTAAGTGTTTTGGAAAGGTTATATATTGGTGTGGGTATTTGAGAAATGATAGGTCGGAGGGGATGATCTTTTTTATGGATTTTTACATTTCCATAAAGGTAGCCGGGCTGATAATCACCTATAATCTTTTGAAGTTTATAGGATCCTATTTCAGCATTGTTTGCAGTAATAAGTTTATTAATATGTTTTTTAAGTTGGGTTGTGGTATTACAAGTTAATTTTTTAAATTTGTTGTGATCGTCGAGAATGGCCTGTAATTTTGAGTGATATTCCTGTCTGTTTAAAATAACAAAAGTATTGGTTTTATCGGCACGCCGGATAACAATATTTTTGTTATTTTTTAGATGTGTGGCTGCTTTTATGAGAGGCATATTTATAATATCATTAGGATTTTTATGGTAACGGTGTTTGATTGATTCAGCTTTGAGTAATTCTTTTAAGCCTACCTGTGTAGTAATATGGTTGTCCTGTTCGAGTTGAAGTATTTGTTGGTATAAAGCTTCAATTTCCATTTGTTTAAACATTGAATTAGGTTTCTGTGCGACATGAAAATTTGGTCCGAGATTAAGGAATTCTATTTCATCTGGAGTAAGTTGGTAATCCGATAGGTTAATGAAATTGTCATTGATGTTTGGTAAGAGTATTTTTCCTTTATATAATTTGTTTAGCTTTTTTTGGATGACTTGTTTATGGGATTCATGTTCCTTTTGTGTTGTATTGTATAATAAATCCAATATTTCCTTGAATTTTTCACTTGTGGTAGAAGACTGTAAAATTTCTTTGATGTGTACAATTTCAGTGTTGATTTCTTGTAATTCCTGTTTGGCTGTGTGCATTTGACGTTTTATGAGGTTCCATTGCAATTTCTTAGCGGTGGGATCATTTAATGCTGCGGCATCATGTAACTTAAATTTAGTATATCGAGGCAGCAAGTAATTTTCTAGACATATTCTATTAAATATAAGAGACAATGAATGTCTATTATGTTTAATCATGAGCCGTTCTAAACGTCGTATTTTTGCTTTAATTTCAGTTGAAAATAAAGACAAAAATTCTCCAACATTTGGATAATTATTTATTGGTTTTCTTCTAAGCTTTCGGCTCACATGAGCCATCTTCAGAGAGGTAGTTTAAACTGAAATATTATAAAATCCACCATCACCGACGATTTTATTTTGTGTTGACATAAAACTCCGCTTGGCAACGGCAATAGTTACCAAAAATAATAAACGCAGTTCTTAAGTTTGCGATGCGGTTTTATGACGTCACACCGCGGGATAGCGCGAAATGACAACAAAACCATCTAGTCAAATGCAATGTAATATGTTATTTCCTGTTTTAAAGTTGATTTTATTGAGTGTTGGTTGTTTTGATTTGATGTACATGGCCTCCAATATCTGCAGGTTCCTCTTACTGTGTGTATGAGTAAGGATCACCGTATTGTTGACCAAAATCTGTCTGATATTACCTACATGTTTATGTTTTTCAGAGAAATGTTGTTTAATAGTACTCTGATCAGAAAGATGACATGTAAGTCTACGGGAGAGCGTGGTTGTGGTAAAACCAATATATGTACTAGGTTTTTGAGTAGTATCAGAGATGCAATCTCTGAATGGGCATGTAAATTGGTACACTACATTGGTTTTTTGTAAAGAATTTAGTTTAGTGCCTGTTGGGTTATTATAAACTATGAGGTCAATTGTTTTAAACTTTTTATAATATATAATGAGTTTAATTTGATTAATACTTTCGACTGGTTTAACATTTCTACGTATTATGTTTTTGAGAGTTTTTTCATCTTGTTTATAATTATTATGTATTTGGTTGCAATAGTATAAGTTAATAGTGTTATGTTTATTTTGATGTAAACCATTATTAATATTATCATTATTGTTAGAGCTATTGTTAATTTTGTTGAGATACATTTTAATTTGTTGATCAATAACGGAGTTAGGAAATCCATTATTGACTAGTGTTTGCTTAATGTTGTGTAATTCTTTATAAAATATAGATTTTGAAGAAGATATCATTTGTGTGCGTTGAAGTAAGTTTTTTATAACAGCTAACTTATATCGTTGGGGACATTCACTATTATAATTAAGAAGACACGAATTTATGCTAGTTGGTTTCCTATATAGAGAAGTAGTAAATTTATGTGTGCTAGAATCAATGAATACATCAAGGAATGGGAGTTTGTTATTAATATTAAGTTCTAATGTAAATTTGAGGACGGAGTGACTTTCAAATTTGTTTTTAAGATATTTAATTTGATCGATATTCTTAGCTAAAACAAAGATGTCATCTATATATCTTACATATATACAGGGTTTATTGTTGTCATTAATTATTTTATTTTCTAGATTTGCCATATAATAATTAGAAAAAAGGGGACCTAAAGGAGATCCCATCGCAATGCCATCTATTTGTGTATAAATATTGCCTAAGGGGTCGTGAAAGGGTACTTGTGTGGTGCATGCTAATAATAGTTTTTTTAATATAGTGGGTTTAATATTGATTGATGGGAGAGTAGCATGGTTGTATACATCACGGATAATAATGTCAATTGTTTCATGGACGGGAACATTTGTGAATAAGTTTTGAACATCCAAAGATGCAATCATTTGATTATTAGGTTGTACGGAATGGAGAATCTGTAAAAATTCGTCCGTGGAGTTAATGCTATATTTTCCAGGAAGATAGGGAGTAATTAGTTTGTTAAGTGTTTTGGAAAGGTTATATATTGGTGTGGGTATTTGAGAAATGATAGGTCGGAGGGGATGATCTTTTTTATGGATTTTTACATTTCCATAAAGGTAGCCGGGCTGATAATCACCTATAATCTTTTGAAGTTTATAGGATCCTATTTCAGCATTGTTTGCAGTAATAAGTTTATTAATATGTTTTTTAAGTTGGGTTGTGGTATTACAAGTTAATTTTTTAAATTTGTTGTGATCGTCGAGAATGGCCTGTAATTTTGAGTGATATTCCTGTCTGTTTAAAATAACAAAAGTATTGGTTTTATCGGCACGCCGGATAACAATATTTTTGTTATTTTTTAGATGTGTGGCTGCTTTTATGAGAGGCATATTTATAATATCATTAGGATTTTTATGGTAACGGTGTTTGATTGATTCAGCTTTGAGTAATTCTTTTAAGCCTACCTGTGTAGTAATATGGTTGTCCTGTTCGAGTTGAAGTATTTGTTGGTATAAAGCTTCAATTTCCATTTGTTTAAACATTGAATTAGGTTTCTGTGCGACATGAAAATTTGGTCCGAGATTAAGGAATTCTATTTCATCTGGAGTAAGTTGGTAATCCGATAGGTTAATGAAATTGTCATTGATGTTTGGTAAGAGTATTTTTCCTTTATATAATTTGTTTAGCTTTTTTTGGATGACTTGTTTATGGGATTCATGTTCCTTTTGTGTTGTATTGTATAATAAATCCAATATTTCCTTGAATTTTTCACTTGTGGTAGAAGACTGTAAAATTTCTTTGATGTGTACAATTTCAGTGTTGATTTCTTGTAATTCCTGTTTGGCTGTGTGCATTTGACGTTTTATGAGGTTCCATTGCAATTTCTTAGCGGTGGGATCATTTAATGCTACTCTCCCATCAATCAATATTAAACCCACTATATTAAAAAAACTATTATTAGCATGCACCACACAAGTACCCTTTCACGACCCCTTAGGCAATATTTATACACAAATAGATGGCATTGCGATGGGATCTCCTTTAGGTCCCCTTTTTTCTAATTATTATATGGCAAATCTAGAAAATAAAATAATTAATGACAACAATAAACCCTGTATATATGTAAGATATATAGATGACATCTTTGTTTTAGCTAAGAATATCGATCAAATTAAATATCTTAAAAACAAATTTGAAAGTCACTCCGTCCTCAAATTTACATTAGAACTTAATATTAATAACAAACTCCCATTCCTTGATGTATTCATTGATTCTAGCACACATAAATTTACTACTTCTCTATATAGGAAACCAACTAGCATAAATTCGTGTCTTCTTAATTATAATAGTGAATGTCCCCAACGATATAAGTTAGCTGTTATAAAAAACTTACTTCAACGCACACAAATGATATCTTCTTCAAAATCTATATTTTATAAAGAATTACACAACATTAAGCAAACACTAGTCAATAATGGATTTCCTAACTCCGTTATTGATCAACAAATTAAAATGTATCTCAACAAAATTAACAATAGCTCTAACAATAATGATAATATTAATAATGGTTTACATCAAAATAAACATAACACTATTAACTTATACTATTGCAACCAAATACATAATAATTATAAACAAGATGAAAAAACTCTCAAAAACATAATACGTAGAAATGTTAAACCAGTCGAAAGTATTAATCAAATTAAACTCATTATATATTATAAAAAGTTTAAAACAATTGACCTCATAGTTTATAATAACCCAACAGGCACTAAACTAAATTCTTTACAAAAAACCAATGTAGTGTACCAATTTACATGCCCATTCAGAGATTGCATCTCTGATACTACTCAAAAACCTAGTACATATATTGGTTTTACCACAACCACGCTCTCCCGTAGACTTACATGTCATCTTTCTGATCAGAGTACTATTAAACAACATTTCTCTGAAAAACATAAACATGTAGGTAATATCAGACAGATTTTGGTCAACAATACGGTGATCCTTACTCATACACACAGTAAGAGGAACCTGCAGATATTGGAGGCCATGTACATCAAATCAAAACAACCAACACTCAATAAAATCAACTTTAAAACAGGAAATAACATATTACATTGCATTTGACTAGATGGTTTTGTTGTCATTTCACGCTATCCCGCGGTGTGACGTCATAAAACCGCTTCGCAAACTTAAGAACTGCGTTTATTATTTTTGGTAACTATTGCCGTTGCCAAGCGGAGTTTTATGTCAACACAAAATAAAATCGTCGGTGATGGTGGATTTTATAATATTTCAGTTTAAACTACCTCTCTGAAGATGGCTCATGTGAGCCGAAAGCTTAGAAGAAAACCAATAAATAATTATCCAAATGTTGGAGAATTTTTGTCTTTATTTTCAACTGAAATTAAAGCAAAAATACGACGTTTAGAACGGCTCATGATTAAACATAATAGACATTCATTGTCTCTTATATTTAATAGAATATATATATATATATATATATATATATATATTCAGGTCGCTCACGTTTTTGGATATCAACAATCTCTTGTTTTTTTTTAATTTTTTCATTTGCAACGTTACTACTTGTCTCTGATTTTGAGGTCATTTTACTGGCATCAATTTAATCCTTCTGTATTTTATTTTGTCTTTTAATGGGTAGTCTTCTCTCTAAATATCTGAAACGTTACAAAATTTATGTATATATATATATATATATATTGTGTACGTATATTTTTTGGCAGCGACCTCTCTTTTATACAGCCATCTTTAAAATTGACAGAAACAGTTATACGGTAATATATTTTTATGAAATTAGTGTTTGAGCAATTTTGTTATTTTCAGGATACAAATTATAAAAAACTTATCGTAAGTTTTTGTTTTGCATAGCGCTTTCGGCTAAATTTTAGCCATTATCAAGGATGGATTTTATTTTAGGTGTGACTGAATATGTGTTTTGTATATGTTTGACTCTAAGTGTATACCTAAACTTTATGCATATCAAATCACAGTTAAAATAAAACAATTTCTATATAATTCATGTCCTAAACAGAAAAAAGAAAAGAACTCATAAAAAATTACATAAAATACTAAATAAAAATAGTCATTTTTAATTAAATATATATATATATATATATATATATATATATATATATATATTTCTTCACTTCATTGCAAGGCTTTTATTAAGGCAAATATGAGAATTTTTTCAAACAAGTATTTGAAATCAAAAGTAAATTGATGTTAGTCTTTAATTTAAAAAAGTGACGCTCATAAGTATTAATCTAATTAAATAAAAAATCGATGTAAATTATGCCTGACCTTAAGTGACATACTTTAATATCTAGTAAACGGAAATGAGAAGATGATGCTAATTTTTTTATGTTCAATTAATATCTAAGTTATTTTAATATTCGTCAAATTTATATATTATGTAGTTTAAATAACAGGAATTTTAATATCTTCTTTTGATTTTCTCGAATGCTATTAGACATACATCTTCAATTGGGAGATGAATAATTCCTTCAGTAACGGAGATATTTATAAAAATTCGAGTCGAACAACTTTATTTCTTATGATATATAGCAACAGAGACAGGCAGAGTGGGGTTCAATCATATGAAGCTCATTACAAGAGTGGAATTAATAATCAGGATATAGTACAGGCAAGACCACATATAATATTTGCGCTTAAGCGATTCAATATTTACTTAAGTTTCTAACATTTTGTTCGGGTAATGCCGTGTGTGTCAAACTCATAACTATCTCATTGCGTTCAATTACATTTCATCCTATAAAAATATTTTAAATAGTTATTGGTATTGCATCCTAATCTACTTTACACAGGAAAGAGTTATTACTTTGTTATAATATCAATGTACATTCTCCGAAGCCAATAAGAAAACATACTTAGCTTTATATAAAGATAGTATAGCTTATTTGCTGACATTAAAACACGTTTCTAATGTATCATTTATTAACTTTTGTTCATATTTCGTTAATTGTAAGCATTTAATGATTTACAAAGCTGATTTATTTTAATATGCGATAATATATTGAACATCATAGACAGGATACACATGTAAAAGCAGAAGTATTGTATAAGAAAATGTCCTCCTTTTCAAATCATGAGCGGAAAGTGAAAATATTGATGTATACATTTTCAAAAGTAATTGCACGAAAGTGAATGCAACCAATTTTGCTAGAATTTGAATTCATTTCTCCGATTTCTTATTCCGAGTCGATATCCATTGCACCACAACGCACATCTGACATACGTTTGGACGAGGCATGTATCGGTTTTTTCTCTCTACCTATCACTTAAATATTAGGGTCAGAGGTGGGTCCCTAGCCTGAAGCTGCAAGCAATATAGAAAAAAAGACATACGAATACATATCCACAAAGAAACCATAAACCGAATCCTTCCAACACTTAAGAACACATGAGGAATCTCTGGTGAGTTTTTCTCGCTAGCCTTACTGAATAGATATGACAATTGAAAAAAATGCAGGGAATCATAAATTATTACATAATTCACATGATCAAATTCGTAGCAAATTTTTATATTTCAGTAAAACATTGTTTCTGGATTACCCGTGTCGTCAGTAATTGTTGGTTTATAAAATTCGTCCAATATGTATTTTACTGAAAAAATTAAAAGTTAAAAACTTTCGTACTTTTATTTGAGTTTCATGAAGCAAACTCCTGAACTCTGTTTCAGAATAGGATCTATCACTTAAATCTACAGTAATGCTTATCTATCCGGAAATATCACTCGTAAGTGTATAATGAAAGAAGTTACTTGATAGATATGTCCACTTACCTAAGTTAAGGTGATGCAGTTTTCAACTAAAAGTAGCATATAGAAATCAGATTTTATTCGTTCACCGCCCCACAAAAAAGCTGAATATCAGAGCGGATGTCAAATTAACATCTAGAAGAATATGTAAAATGAAATAATAATAAAACATCGTGTCGCATGTATCTTCTGTTTCACGATTGAGATGGCAATATGCCATGAGTTTCAGGTGGAAATCTAAACTCATTAGACAAGTTTTTTTTATAAATCTATAATTATATTAGATTGTTTAGAACCTAAGAGTTTTATGAATTAATATAAATTAATTCCCTGGTTTACTGCCAGGATTTTTGGGATTAATCATTAGAAGCAAGGTTCAACAAAGTTCAGGCTTTTTATATTCTTGCAGAAAATTCATCATTGTTGAAAAAATATCTATATTGTATTTTTTGCCAGAATTATTGTCTTTATACACAAAATTAATTTCTTTATTTTTGTGCATGTGATCGTCAGAGAAACTTTATCCAACGTTTTGAAATGGTAATATCTATGCCTAATGTCTTCATGGATTTATAGAAATCTATAATTTACACATTTTTTCTTTGTCAAAGCAACAGTTAAAGGGACAATTTCTAGCTGTATATACCAATAATTTTCTCTAATTTAGGTGGCTGAAAATTCGAACAGTACTGCTCTGATGTTTCAAAAAGATGGCACAAGTTGATCATATGCCACAATTTTTTAAGTTAACTTAAACTTTTTTCGAATTGATGCCTTGGACGTGGAGGTAACAGACTACATCTAACTAGTGCAGCAGGTTTTGCCTCTTTTTATTTCATTTATACGTACATTGTCTAATCAGTTGTCTGCCAAGAGAGAATTACGATTCTGAAGGTTTTTAAAAAATGATGATGGCAATATATTTATCGGTGGCTCGGCAAGACGTAAAAATAACTGTATTTTATCGGTATTTTATCATTCCCTAGAAATGATCATTTTTGCATGTTTAACTCTCTCATATTCTTTTATTATTGTGTTCTCAGTGTGCCCAATATTTTACGATACAGGAAGATGCGTATTTTCTTAATAACGTTTCTCCATTGTTTAGGTCAGTAGATGTAAATAAATACACTGTTTAATAATTTAGTATAGCGGAGACCACCCATAAAGTTCATGTTTAAGCGCATTATTAACACCTAATTAAGGTACAGAAATACAGTTCAAGTGCTTTCATGTTTGTCAATATCTTAACTGTCCTTTCTTATTCGATTACATTTTCATCCAATGAAACATGTTTTTACATATGTACCAGTTATGAAACCTGATACACCCTAACTACTAACAAGTAATTAAGTTCATATTGTATCAATGGACATTTCTCAAAGCCAATACACAAACGTATATTTTTAGATGTAAAACAGTTTCCTAAATCATTGATTTTTATTTCCTTTTCATCCTATGAAAAAATTATTTTATAAATGTACCGATAATGCAACCTATTACATTATTCTTTCTAATGAGTTAGTATGTTTATATTGAAACAATGCACATTTTTTGACGCTAATACACGAACAAGTGTAAAACAGTTTTTTAATTCATTGATTTTTATTTCCTTGTTCATATTTTTTAATTATTTGCATTTCATGATTTAGAAGCAGGCTTATTTCTGTCTTAATATTAATTAATTAATATTCAATATATTATTGCCTGTAAAAATAATTAAAGTAACAAAACTATTAGGAAAAAACCCAAATAAAATACTTTTCCTAGATTTTTCCAAGTTACAAATAATGATCATATTATTGATGTTATTTTTTCCCATGCCATGCTAACGTTCAGGCATGAATGCCAGTCGATTAAAACATTGGTTAGGGGATTATGGTGTCATAGCTATAATTAGTTTGATTCTTCGACATGCCAGAGTTGTGCATAGGTTCAGTTTAAAAAGTTTACGCAAACTATCTGAAGGCAGAAGACAATGAGATATACCGTAAATGTAGAGAGCGGATCAAAATGAACATATTCAGGAAATAAAAATGAATTCTTCACTCCAAACTCCGTGAAGATTATTCGGACCGTCACGCACATAAAGAAAACCAGAGAGCAAAACTACCACAAAATTTTCATAACATACAACAAAGATGACGATATTTTTCGAATTTAAATATTTTATGGCCAATTTCCAGCATAGAAAATTTTCATATCTACAGTATACATATACCACCTGAAAGTTATTAAGAAATATATTTCATAAAACAATTCTCATCTTAGATGTATTGATTTTCTGTTTTTTTTTCTTTTCAAAAGCTTAATAATTAGCATTAAATCTCCATTATCCGTATTATAGTGAACTTCGACGTTGTGTAATATCCTGCTAAATCAGTTATAACTGAATAGTGAGTTTGATTTTCAACGTTCTTTCTATCTCGTGCGACATTAGAAAGCGGCCAATATCCGATTCTCTCATTTATTTCTGAATTAGTTCCGATTTGCAGACATACTTTTCCTTTCACACATTTCAAATACAATGATTCAAAATGCATTAAGACAGTGGTTGAAGGGACTTGAAATTCGCAATTTATCGAAGAATTTAAATTCTTTCTCGGGGAATTCAAATGATCACATTAATTTTGTAACACCTACCTTAATTTCTAACCAAATATCAACGACTTTTTCTTTTACTTACATCTACTGATATATTTGGAATTCAATATAAGGATTAATTTCTTCAGATATACTTAGTAATGCATTTAGATTAAACATAATGGTCGTATTCTGTCATTAAACACATTCATGATTTGGGTATTTTCAAGATACAAAATAAAGAGGTGACTTTCTAAGCTTAGATGTGACACCAGGACAAAAGTATGGGACACCCAGTGAGGATTGAACTCACTCATAATTGTTTTAGAGAAATAAGCTTACTAAACATGTTACCTCTACGCGGTGCCTAAATATACAGAATAAATGGAGTCGGATTTTATCAAATTTGAGAATTAGAATCATGATATTCTTGAACAAATCAGGGTTGTTTCGATTATTCTTTAGTTTTTACTAATTTTTCCTGAATTGCAATACACAAATATCATTCACGTAGAGCATTACTGAATTAATTTAGTATATAGAAATAAGTTAGTACAAATCATTAATGTATGTAATATAGTTGACTTTTGATTTGAGATATGAAAATGCTATGATCGTAGTCAACAGGAACACATGCAAAAAGTTACATAACCAGTGCAAAAGAGCATTGAGGCTGTTTTTGTTTTAGTTGCCATAGAGTGAAAATGTTTTTTTCAGATTCGAGTCGATCTAGGCCTGACTTAAAATAAAGTCATGATTAATATTTTAAGACAGACGCGTTTGTAGCGTAGTATTTATCGACCCGAAAAAGAGAGCTTACCATGTTTCTATCAAATTTAAACCGAAGCAATTGGATTCACTTATACACAAATACTTTTGGAAAAATATGAATCCTTTTCTCACTGCCTCCCACAGAAGGAGGTTTTATAGGGGCGCCAAACAGACCTCTCCAGATTTGACTGACAACCAGTCTAGGAGAAAGGCAGCTCTGAATATGAAACCTGTTTAGTGCAAGAATTGTAACGCCACGTATTGAAAACGAAATTGCTACAACAGCCAGGATTAGATCACAAGATCTAAATGAAAAAGGTATATCAATATATGAGTTCGTCGGTAGAGCGTCATAAAAATAAGGTGATTAAAGGTTGGACGAACATGTCTCCTTCAATTCATAACTCATCAGCAAGGAATCTTTCCTGTGGTAAGCAACCGTTTCTTTCTGCAGTAGATCGGTTGCCAACTAAGACTTTAAGCCCGAGTTTGTCTTCCCTTTACTCCATTGATAGACAAAGAAACATGGATTCATACCTTTCCCAAGATTTTTAAGCTTAAGTATATGTAAGAAAGTAGTTTAGAATTACAACTCGGTTCTACGAGTTATATTTCCCAGCGGATATCCAATTAAAAAACAAGCTTATATTAAGAATCTTACATTATATTAACAAACATATATTAATATTTTATTGAGAATTGGTATTTGTTGTTCTTAAAATTTCATTACTTCTAGAAATAGTTTTAAAAATATTTATTTATAATACCATCACACTTTTCTTCTGTAAGGTAAGTCCCTTGAAGATGTACATGGTCATGGCTCTCCAGATTTTCCTGTCATTTGTAATTCTTAATATTTTTATATTTTAAAACCTTTCCTGCCATCCATTTCTTCATGTTTGCTAGAAGTTTATGCGTGGATTTCTTTTGTTCTCGGTGTCTATATCCTATGAGGTATAATTTTTTTAAAAAATCATTCACTATTATCCCCTAGAAATGTTAACTTTCTCTTCCTGATGTTATGTATGAGAGTCATATTTGTTTACATTTTCCCAAAAACTACGTTGTTGCCCTAATGTTTGGTCTCTGGTATTCTCAACATACTTCTGTAAAACCACATATCTGTTGCATAAAATATTCTCTTTATCATTTGTCCAGCATTCACTACCATTTAGAAAAAGGGAAATTATATTTTGCGGTTAAGTTTAACTTTGGCTTCTAATATGTGTTTTATTTTTTAATACTTTGCATAGATTTTGGACGGTATATTTCATTATGCCAATGCGCAGTGTAGCATTTTCTGTGCCATTTGTAATAGATTAAAATTACATACCTATTTCTTTACTATTTGTTCGAGATTCTATTATAACTCACCTGTATAATCTCAAATGATAGTCTAATGAAGAAAAACCAACCAACTAAACATCGGTGACAAGAGAGAAACGGTTTTTCAAAGTTGTGCATTACAGTAAAATCAACTCGCCACGTTGCTTTTACTGTTCACATGTCACATTTATTTTTATTGTTGGGTTCATATTTCTTTTATTATCACTCATGATTAGCGGAAATTGATTTCCCGTAGAGATACGTGAAACTTTTAAACGAGAACTGTTGTTATAAAAATATATTTATTTAAATGAGATTTAAGATTCTTAGAGCATTCATTTTATGCTTATTCACTTCTAAGCACAAATATTTTTCGTCAGTGTCTAACATTCGTGTCTCGAAAAAACGGTTATTCTCGTGACACCACTATTACTGTTGACTCATTCGGCAAAGTTTGTTTGCAAATGGCAATAAGAATCTTAATAAGATCGAAACATACGAAAATGGACAACCATTTTCTTTATTCGACTAATATATGAAACACTATGGGATTTCTTCAAAAGAATTATCTTTGTCCATTTATTTATAAAACGGCGAACATTAAATAACCGGCAGACTGTCGTGTGCTTTAGATCTTGTCCATCTCGTCTTGGCGTGACGTCATCAACCTCTGTGGTTCGCTGCTGCTGCACGTCGTCTGCCGTTTGCCGTTTGCCGTTGCCATTGCCGCTGCTGCCGCCTCAAACTCCGTCTCCGCCGCCGCTGCCTCAGCCGCCGCTGCCTCCGACTCCGCCGCTTCAGAGTGGAAAACAACAATTCGAGGAAGTGCGTTGTGGAGCAGAGGGTATCGACTCGGAACGAGAAATAGGATAGCCGAGTTCGAAGTACAGTTGAATTGAATTCCTTGCAATCACTTTTGCACAAATAGCCTTGGAAAAGGTCTTAATCCTTCTCTTCCCTCCAGTTACGGGTTAATAACAGGAATGTTTGGGTTCTATATCTTTGGCTGGCAAGCAGTTTACGGCAGAAATAATGGTAACGTACTGTAGGGTAATCTTCTGCCCATTCAGTGATGTCTCGAAAGCATTACTGAGTAAATTGAGTAAATTGAAAGTTTATGTAGAAATAGCGATATAACGAATAACCCTTCTTTTTGTTACAGGTTTCTTTGCGGTTAAAATGTTTAATATTACCGACATTTCCATTTCATATATTTACGAAAAATTCACTTATTACTTTCTTCGCAATACTTGTTATATCAGATCTGTTGCATTGTATTTTAAATGACTAGATTAATTTGTCTTACATGTTTGTATTTTATCTTTACTTAAATAAGTTTATCGTTACTACTGACAGACTTAGAATCAGCCGATTATAAATTATAACTGATCATGAATCGCCTTCAGTGCTACAGTCTAGATTGGCTCCTTGAATTTATATCCAAATATTTGTCTAATAGCATTTCTATATATATACATATATACATCTTTATAATACCGTATTTAAAGGACTGGACTTTTCCTCCTCAAGTTAATAATAATCTGAGTAAATTTTTCGGATGCAGCTGTTAGGCAGTCTTAAGACAGTCATGACGCAGCGTAAATATACAGTTCCGATTTACAGATCTATTTACTGATTACCAACACTCGTATTTGTATATATATTCTGTTATTCTAATACACTGGTTAAAACTACCTTCTTGTTTTCCGTGTCTTTCTTTCTGGCCCAAACAGGCCACAACAACTTGGCGAGATTCGCCACAATAAATTGGTGACGACGATTCACCACACACACACACACACACACACACACACACACACACACACACACACACACACACACACACACACACGCACGCACACACACACACACACACAAATATATATATATATATATATATATATAGTAAATTATAAGTTAGAACATGTAAAAAATTTTACCTACTACAAAGTGTACATTACGTTTCGACATTGAAATGACAATCCTGTAGTGGAAAAAAATTTGTACATATTCTAAAATATAATTTATAGTAAATTTTCACAGCTCTCTATATATTATATATCGAGCACTGTTTTAAATTAATATTTTGAATATTGTGAATTTTTCTTCCTTCTTTATCCACTCGGATACACACACAGACACACACACACACACACACATATATATATATATATATATATATATATATATATATATATTCGAGTGAATACAGAACGAAGAAAGAATGTTTACAACGTCCAAAATATTAATTTAAAACACTGCTCGATATATAATATATAGAGCTGTGAATATTTATTATCAGTTATATTTTAGAACATGTAGATAATTCTTTTATATATCCACTACAAATGTTACATTTGTTTCGACATTGAAGTTTCAAAGTCTCATCAGGCGCCTTCAATGTCGAAACAAATGTACCATTTGTATTTGATATAAAAAAAAAATTATGTACATGTTCTAATATATAATTTATAATAAATAAAATTATATATATATATATATATATATATATATATATATATATATATATATATGGAGGGGTGTAAAGAAGTAGGTATATGATCATATTCCGATATAAAATATTTATGAGATGTTATTAGATCAGAGTTCTATGTAAAATAATATGCATCTGATGACTGTATAGTGCATGAAATTCCGAGTTCTACTTAAGACGTAACCTAACATGCATATTTTGTTAATATATATGTCTCTCTCTCTCTCTCTCTATATATATATATATATATATATATATATATAATGCTAGATCATAACAAAAGGTGAGTGAAATCTGTTTGTATATGCTTAAGCATGCGCAAACTGAGCAATGCGTAGTGTCCAGTATTTAATGTTAAGGCATGCGTTTAGTCAAAATGTCATCTGAGGTATTATAATCGAGGGTAAATATGCCAAGTTTATCGTGACCCTACGGGCATAGAGAAGAGAACAGCTGACGGCAACACCATTTGTCATAAATAGTCGGCTCTGATTAGAATGCGTCCACTGGGGGCCTATCTTCAAACAGTCGATTGTGTGCGTCTGCAAACTATGTGAAGAAGAGGAATGTGGCCAAATATGAGAAAATGATAAACGAATCTTAATTATTCCAGCGTATGAAATCGTAAAGTTTGCCATATTTTCAATTACGAATGTGTAATATGACACTAACAACAACTGTGCAAATAATTTATTATTTCTGGGTGTAATGATAGAAGGCAGTTGCAATCTCACTAACTGAGATTATTCTTCAGCTGCTTACGTATACGACCGCTTCATCGATTTTGCTCATATATTATAAAGTTTAATTCTCCAAAATGAGTAAAAAAGTCTTGAAGAATTTATCACTCACATGTCGCGTTCTAGCTCAAAAGAAAGGTGGTAATAGTGACTAATCTACGCGATAAATTCATAGCCATTTTAGGACAATTATTAATGGAAGAAGATCAAAAGTTCCATAGCATAATAGGGAATTCAATTCCATTCCTGGATGTGTTTATTGATTCTAGCACACATAGATTTACTACTTCTCTATATAGGAAACCAACTAGCATAAGCTCGTGTGTTTTAATTATAATAGTGAATGCCCCTAACGATGTAGGTTCGCTGTTATAAAAACAAAAACTTGATTCAATGCACAGAAATGATATCATATTCCAAATCCATATTCTATAAAGAAAATCTGCGATCAAAGCACTCGGCCTTTTCTGCTGTGGCTGTGATGACCAGAAATTTATTGATAAAATAGAGATGGAGGATTTTCTGTTGTTCAACAATCTTTTGCAGAGGCGGCAGTTTTTTTTGGAGTCAAACTTGCTGGCTTTTATACGCTGCTTCATTCTCTCAGCAATTCAACAACTTAGGGTCATTTTACACTCATTACGAGCAGGAGCAAATAGGCGCATATTTTGGTCAAACGCGTGGCTCCGATATAACCGCAAAAAGTGATTTCTGTGAGCAATGGTGGCTGAGCAGTCAGGAAATAAAACTAGAGAACGTTTATCTCAGGAGGTTTAGGAGAGAAATTGCTTATTAGAATGAAAGCATCGATATTGACATTCGTCCAGGAGCTGACCTCACAGGCGTAGTCCTCAGAAGGGAGGTAAACATTTTTTCTAATAGACGTCGCATAAAAAAATGGCGGAATGAATCACACTCTGCTATTTTATAGCAGTAAGACTCTGCAAAAGTGTGTTGAAATGTACCTCAATAAACTTAATAAATACATCTAACAATATTAATAATATTAATAACAATCGTGTACGTCAAAATAAACATAACACAATCAACTTATACTATTGCAACCAAATGCATAATTATTAAAAACATGATGAAACATCACTCAAAACATAATACGTAGAAATGCTAAACCAATAAATAATAATAAACAAATTAGGCCCATCATATATTATAAAAATTTAAAACATATGACCTCATAGTCTGTATTAACATTACAACTACACAACTATATCCTTTACAGAAAACCAATGTCGTGTGTCAATTTACACACCATGTCACTAAATAGTATATCTGGTATTAATAATAAACCCATTACATATTTTGGTTTTACTAAAACCACCCTCTCTTATAGTTCAATTAAACAACATTTCTTAGAAATACATAACTATGTAGTTAATATTAGACAGATTTTAGTTCAGAAAACAATAATACACACTCATACTCAGTAAAATGAACCTTCAGATATTGGACGCCGTCTACATTAAAACAAAACAACATGCACTTAAAAAAATCACATTTCAATCTGGTCACAACATATTACATTGCATTTAGACATATAGTTCTGTTAACATTTAGGTATTTCACGCAGTCTGACGTCATGGAAACTTATTATAAATTTACAAATTGCGTCTACTATTCGGTGATAATTATCGTTGCATAGCAATATTTTATGTCAACACAAGATAAAATCATCCTTGATGGTGGAAGTTCTCATGTTAATGTCCTTGAAACCTCTCAGAAGAATTTTTTATTAAGTAATTAAGCTTAGAACCAACTTAATAAAAAATATCAAAATCTTGGTCAATTTTTTTCTGTATTTTAACCTGAAATTAAACCCAAAATACGATTTTTAGAACGGCTCATGATTAAACGTAATAGACATTCATCGTATGCTATACTTAGTATATATATATATATATATATATATATATATATATATATATATATATATATAGTGCAATGCATGAAATCCCTTAAAATTAAATAGGATTTCCACGTTTTAATTTCAGCTCGGTTGTCTTACATCTTGTCATAAACTTGTGAGATCATCAATCAAAAGGAGATATGATCTTATTAGAGTACTGACAACATCTTTAGCAATTTTTAATAGGCGTATCGCCAGCAAAGTTATAAAGTCGATGTAGCAATTGCCGCTTAAAAAATGCATAAAAACGCAAATAATACACATACGCTTATCTTTATTTTATTTAAAATATTTCTTGGTCATGTCTTTTTCAATCTAACAGCTTTCTATCGGATTTAGAAAAAAAGTGTTTCTGTCTTTTAAATACTCTGCATTATATCAGCATCAATAAATGCCTTTTTAATTAGTATAATGTAATTTACTGAAACGGATTTTACTGGGAGTTTACTAATTTCGGAAACTTCTATACTGAAATCCTGTCTGGAATTATGCAACCTAATACCATTACTAAATTACTTGTCGTTTTCTTGAAACTTATATATTTTATCTAATGTCTCCATCGAAATAATAACTTTCCTGCCGTTTTTATTGTATTACCTCGCTATATCTTTCGTCCATACGTCACGGAAAAAACTGCCTCGATTTTCCTACATTGATCGATCTTGGTCAAGTTGTGAACCCTGAACCTAGTTGCTGTTCCTTTTTCTCGTAATTCTTCGTTAACGGAAGTGCGCCATATTATTTTAGGACGACATCTTGGTCGTTCGTTTTCTTGAAGTATGGCCGACTGTCATCTAGTCTCCGGATATGGCCAATGAATTGTATCTGTTGTCTGACATTTTTACCCTAACGTGTCTAGAATTTGAACATCTAACCAATTTCACGTTCCTAATTCTATCTCTCTAAAAACACGAGATTCTGTGAAGGCATCTGGACTAGAAATTATAATAACTTGGAAAACTTTTGTCGTTGATTTCAAAGTTTTCAAATTATATAAAGCAGTTAAAATGAACAAAAGGTGGTTTTAATGGTTTTTTGCTTTGATTCATTTAAGTGCCATACGTGATACACGCTTGGACAACCATGACTTGAAAGAGACATGAGTAGTTGGGAATAATATTTTCCCGCAGTAGGCTGCCATTACTTTCTGCGGTAGATTGATTACCAACCCAGGCTATAGAACCCAAATTGTTCTGCTTTTTGACCCATAGCTGGAGAGAAGAGACGAAGAAATAGCTTTCCTAACGGTATTTGTGCGTAAGTAAACGCAACGAATTCAACTGGAATTCGAAATTGACTCTCCGATTCCTCGTTCCGAAACGATGTCCACTGCACCACAAATATCAGCAAAATCAAATTGAATTCTTCTAAATTAAATTATCAACGTCCTCACTGCGGTGTCCATTTAAATGTATAACGGCATCTTCTTCTATATTCTAAAACTTTTTGATGTTTTTGTGCTATTTTAGAACTTATACTCACTTGAAATTAAATGATTTTCATATTTTAGGTTTCTATGCATTATCAACAAATAATGTAAACTGTTGGCAATATGCAGATAATCTATTTTTCTGCTAATCTATACCAAGCTTTGGTGTTAATACTGAAATTCTCATTAGATTATCTATTATCCAGATCCAGATACATATATCATGTAACTCAATAGAGTCATAGAAGCTTATACTGCAATAAAAATTGTTTCTTTGAAGACGACAGCTTCACAGATTCCAACCTTCTCAAGGAAGGTTTGAATTAAGTGTTTCCCTACTCTAAGACCGATTGACAACCAAGTCTATAGAACACAGTCGGTACTGCTATTTTACCTTTATTAGAAAGGAGATGGATTCATACATTTCTCAAGAGTATTACTCTACCATATCTCTATTATTTTAATATGGGTAAAACTATATCATGCTGATACACCCCAGTCATTATCTTCAAAGCAATATTTTAATCCATCTACTATTTTGATACAAATGAAATATATGAAGCATACAGCCGAGTTGATGCTACCCCTAGAGCAACAACCTAAAACATATAAAATACATTGTCAACCGCCTTACGAACATATTACGTTAAAATATTGGTTCCCGTAAAATCACTGACGTTAGGCAACGTTGAATTTGATCAGTAACTAAATGGAGGACCACTCAAAAATATCACGTGCCGTAAGTTTGAATGTGCGGGAGGTGTAATTTATAATTGCTGGGAATTAATAATCGGATTTTCAATTCCAGTTGGATTCGGTTATTTTTACTTACGCGCAAATACCTAGGATATCCACCTCTTCTCTCTCAAGCAATAGATTAATTAGTTCGTTTCGTATCACTGAATAATTTTATCTCCAAAAAATAAATATAGATACATTCATAAATTCTACAAAATATACTTACTGGATTTAAATAACCTAAATACTGTTGATAAGCTGTAGAAAATATATCTGACACAACAACCGTTTTCTATCCTATATAACTTCATGATATACATTTCTCAGGAGAATAAAATAACGCAATAGTCATTTAAATTGAGTATCGCTTTAAGATTATATTGATTGAACAAGAGCAGGAAAAACATTTAAATTTTCTGGCAATGTACGAAAATTTCACACATTGCTATCTTCTTTAGCACATAGATCTTGACCGTTCAAAATCAAGGGTCAGACACCATCTTTCTTGT
Organism: Ascarosepion bandense; assembly: GCA_037127315.1. Taxonomy (NCBI): domain Eukaryota; kingdom Metazoa; phylum Mollusca; class Cephalopoda; order Sepiida; family Sepiidae; genus Ascarosepion; species Ascarosepion bandense. The sequence goes on along the minus strand of JBBBDQ010000122.1, from coordinate 3,992,267 downwards.
TAATCGTTTTAATATAATTTAAATATTATTTAATATTATTTAATTATTTTTTAATTATTATTAATTTCATGAAACATTCGCTTTCTTTTATGTCTGCTGCAAAATTCTGATTATTTTTAACTTGTTAGCGTGCGTCAATGTGGCCGCTGACATTTCGTATTTTTAAAAAGAAAGGGTAGCATTTTCCAAGAAATTAAATACTGTTCTGATGCTCCTATTTTTTCTGGCGTTATATATTCGGTATGGATCGAGTATTATTTTCTATATCTAGAATATTTTTAAAAGACCTATATTTTTGAGATAGGAAATGTCAATATAGCTCACTGTGTACCAATGCTTTTTAGGTCGTTGTTGCTTGCCATTATACTAAGTTAGGTTGCGAAAACTCAAGAACGAAGCATTCACTTCTACAAGAAAATATGCGTGACAACTAATGATCCATACACTTCATTTCTTGGCAGATTAAGCGCGTTGTCTTCGTGCAGATGTTGAAAGCATTTACTTACCGTCCCTGACAGTTATTCGAAATCAGGTAAAGTAATAGATTCCTAATTGAAAAATTCATGACGCGTACGCTGCCAGCTAACATTACCCCAGCAAAATCTTCTACGCTATTGCTGTTAGGATAATAGCTATTTAGGATTACTGCCTACATAAAAACGAAACAATTAACCACTACTAAAAGCCGTACGCATTCAAACAGAGATATGGAGATTTTCTAAGCGTATCTTAGAAAGTTTGAAAGTATGGGGCATACACTGTGGAATGAACTGACAATTTAGTTGCAATTGTTCTAGCGAGATTAGCTTGCAAACCGTTATAACATGTTGAAGTACCCAACAGATGTGTATTCGAGGTACTAAGCAAAAAGTAACTACATGTATCCACACACACACACACACACACACACACACACACACACATACATACATATATATATATATATATATATATATATATATATATATATATATATATATATATATACTAGCAATATAGCCCGGCGTTGCTCGGGGAAATGAAAGCTTTAAAACTGATCCATGGTCCTTGAGCTCAGACTCAGCCTAAAGAATATTTGTCTGAAGTTTGTTGAAAATCGGATAAAAATTGTGGATTTGTATAAAGGACATACGGACAGAAAAACAGACACACACACATATCTTGCCCTATATATATATATATATATATATATATATATATATATATATATATATTATCGATTTTCTCCACTATTGTAAGAACTGCAAACTTGAAATTCTGAATATCGTTTCTCATGTCTTTTTCTATGACTGTATCAAATTTGATTAAAATCGGATCACTCCTACTATATCCCGATTTTTTCGATTATCGATTTACGATATTTATCGAGGGTACCTCGACACAAATCCTAGCTAAGAACACTCACAGACGCTTATGGTACAACTGTGTAAATTTTCAAGAAAAACGGTTCAGCCGTATCGGAGTCTATAGGTAACGGACACACTCACAGACACATACACACAGAGACAAAGTTCGATTTATAAATAAGCTTATATATATATATATATATATATATATATATATATATATATATGTGTGTGTGTGTGTGTGTGTGTGTGTGTGTGTGTGTGTGTGTGTGTGTGTGTGAGGGCAGTAATCTCTATTTATGCAGGTTTTATTTTAATTAAATAAAAGAGAGATTGCTGCTCAAATACAAAATTTTAAATTATATGACCCGGCAGGCCCCCCAAAAAAATAACACCACACCATTCAAGAGAACATGCAAAAATTAAACATATTAACTTGTTTGTCATTTTTAGCATACAAAAAACAAATACTGCTGCCTCATACACAATTTTTAAATTACATGACCTGGCAACCGACAACGACAGTAACACCACAACATCACATAAAACATTAAACATCTTATACATAATAATTTGTCTGCCATTGTTAATGAAATCTGCATAAAGAGAGATTTTCAAAATTATACAAGGTGGCCAACAAATAAAGCAATACAGCAACATTCCGGAAAACATTTTTAAAAAATGCAGTTAACCAAAATATCTTGCTGTGAAATACCCAATATTTAAATTACATGACATGCAAGTAACAACACCACAACCCGAAAAATATAAAATAATTAAACATAAGAGCTTGTCGGCTATTTGTAATTATATATATATATATATATATATATATATATATATATATATATATATTGTAATTATAAATATATATGTATATATATATATATATATTGTAATTATATATATGTGTGTGTGTGTGTGTGTGTGTGTGTGTGTGTGTGTGTGTGTATGTGTAAGGACACATTGCCGAGTGTATGTAAACGTTTTTTAGTACTTGACTTTTATAGTTTTGAGTTCAATACCAGGCTACAACAGTGGTGAGCAAGTAATTTGCATGGTTAGAGGGAGATAATTCATGACTTCCAATCGTGGCATTACTACTATGCAAGGAATGAGAATGAAATCCCATATTGATTGTAATACAGGGTTTGGTTCGAAATTCTTTGCGCATGAAGAAAGCCGGAGCTTACAACGGCTGAAATTTCATTCAAATGGCCACAAAGATGAAGACAATGCTCCAAATAATGCAAATATTGTATTTCCTATTTTGTCTGCGATGTAGGATCTATTGTCCAATATAGCCGCTTCTTCAGTTATTGGTGAAATATAGGCGTTGCCAAATTTTTTTATAAGTACTAGGGAATTTATTGAGAAAGAGTTTGTGTTAATTCGTGGGTTCGTCGAGATAAATTAACTCAATTCATTTTTGTAAAAAGTTCGCTCTGATGTGTTCTGAGTTTTATTCACGAAATAAATTATCACCGATAGATTCATAAAAATTGTCCAATTTATTTTTAATATATATATATATATATATATATGTGTGTGTGTGTGTGTGTGTGTTTGTGTGGGGTTGTATTATAAGAGCAAATTATACTATTAACAGAAGTATTAGTTTTTATTTTTCTACCTGACTCATCACTCTTATTATGTTTGTCTCACTTGCTATTTATTTCCCTCTCTTTCTCTCTCTCTCTCTCATATATATATATATATATATATATATATATATATATATAAGCGAGTATGATCATCAGCGACATGTCCACTCCTTAAGTTAACCCCCCAAACTTTACTTTCATCGGCTGTGTGAACGACAATAGCCATCGATCTGAATTTCAACTTGATTGGCACATTGAAAATAATGGTCGATGAAGCAATGATTTGCTACGCCTTACACACACACACACACACACACACACACACACACACACACACACATATATATATATATATATATATGTACAAAACACTGTCTCAGACATCTTACTTTTGAATAATAGGATATACAGCAGGATTTCTATTACTCATTTTTCTTTTCTTTCTTCTTCCGGCCATAATACTTTTTTCAGCACCTACAACTCCTAAAACTTTCATACAATTTAATTTCCTTTTTTCCCCTTTTGGCTTATTTCTATTCTGCCTTCTGATTTTTTTTTACATTCAGAATGTTAGAATTTATTCCTCATTGAAAAATACATTAACAAAGTTAATCGACAATATTTTACTGTTCTTGAAACTTATTCCCTCGTTTGCTATCATTCCTTTTTCATCATAATCGGTACCACTTCCAGACAGAATTTGTAAGATAAATTTAAAATTTTCTTCATACTGCATGTATCTGATTAACTTAGGCGGTTTAGAAAAAAATATTTTTGCATTTCTCGGTAATATATAACGAAAAGTTTAGAATTTTGGGAAATCAAAAATTTGGAATTACGATTTACAATATTGGAGATGATTATAAAATCGCACCACACAGTACGTTAACGATGGTACAAAAATATTCTCAGTGAATCTGTAGAGTAAATAAAAAATACAGCTATAAAAAATTAAGAAGAAAAAACCTATAATGAAATGTAAAACCATATATACGTAAATATCGATGAGGAGGGGAAAGTACTTTGTTACTTCACACAGAACGGAAGGAAAATTTCGAGAAAAAAACAAATTAAAACATATGCAACTTTTATATGTAACTGAGGGATACAGATAATGCCATATATATATATATATATATATATATATATATATATATATATATAAAGATTCAAATACGAAACGTATATCGATCAATGTTTTACTTTTGATAAAATTTCATCAGAAATTGAGAGATAACACCCGAAAAAGAGAAAATAGTAATTGAATATTTTTAGGGAAAGGGAGCAGTTCACGTTTGTAAGACACGTGTCACCTGCATTACAACCGTAGATAATTTTATATGCATGCAAATTTGTGATGTTTCTTGTATGTTTAACTGGACAAAAGATGATATTGTGTATATGTAATTGTACTTATATATCTCTAGTGGTTGTTCTAATATCTAAACTTATTTATAAATGGAACTTTGTCTGTCTGTCTGTCTGTCTGTGTGTCCATTACCTATAGACTCCAGCACGGCTGAACCGATTTTCTTGAAAATTTACACAGTTGTACTATAAGGGTCTGCGAGTGTTCTTAGCTCGGTTTTGTGTCGAGGTAACCCCAATAAATATCGAAAATCGATAATCGAAAAAATCGGGTTATAGAAGGAGTGGTCCGATTTTAATCAAATTTGATACACTCATAGACAAAGACGTTAGAAACGATGTTCAGAAGTTTCAAGGTTGCAGTTCTTACAATAGTGCAGAAAATCGATAATATATATTTATAAAAGGCAAGATGTTTGTGTGTGTGTGTTTATCTTTCTGTACGTCCTTTATACACATCCACAATATTTATCCGATTCTCACCAAAGTTCACACAAATATTCATTAGGCTGAGTCTGAGCTCCAGGACCATGAATTAGTTTTAAAGCTTTCATTACACCCAAGCAACGCCGGGCTATACTGCTAGTCTATACATAATCGCAACAAGTTTAGTGGGGTGTTGCATCTTCGTTCTTTTTGACTGAACTCTTTAAGCATCTCTTCTTTGTATAAGTTATATAAGTTAGATTCCTAAAGAAAAGATTGAGATAATGAACGTGATGTAGTATAATGCCTTAAGCAAGATTTATTGTTAGTAATAATGTCGTTATTAAATTTTCAATGTATTTTCTCCCCAAAGAATTATGTTCTTTTTTAATTAATTCGCCAATGGTTAAAACAAAGTTAATTCCAGCTTTGTTTTAATGCAAAGCAAGAGTGTTAGATATTTTTTCCATACTCAAATCTCTCTGTTGTTCATAGATTCGGGAGTTTAATCATATGATGTCTCCTCCACATAAATGTTTTTGCACTGTAAAAAAATTATTTTATACACGCCGATATTTAAATTTGTGTTGGGTTTATTTTTCTTCCTAATTATATCTACGTTTTTCTTGATGTAGTAGTAAGGATACTAGTTTTAGGGATGACAAATTTCGTTACATGCTTAGTAAAAAGTGCGTTGAACGGCGGGATTATTAATTTTGTGTAATTTTTATTAGAAATATTGTTGATCGTGTCTGTTCTTGTGAAATTGTGGATTTTTCGTATTTAGCCTTGAGGATAAAATAATGTGAAGAGTGAAGAATTTGAACGTTTTCTCAATAAATTTCTCTTCTTCATTTTGGTATTCTGCGCTATATGCATACTAAGGTATTTGATGTAAAATTTTATGATTAGTCCTAATTTTATTCTTTGGTTGTGGTGGGGATATAATTTTATTACATGATTTTTGTTTGTGGATTTACGATAATCTTAAAAATCAAATTTTCCATTGTTATATATAATAAAAATGATGAGCAAACATAGTTAATTGCTCATGTCAAAATCGCGTGTGAATTCAGTGGTAGGTTCAGCATTTCATTATTTTTGACATTATGAATAATACCCTTGTATTTTGGAGATATAATAAGAAGAATTCATCTATATATCTTAAGTAAGGTGAGCTCTTTATTATGATGTATTTTGACTGCCCGATTCTAAGAATTCAAGTAAAAACCAAGCAAGAACTCGACTGATAAATGACTTCATGTGGAATCCTTATATATGATTATAAAGAATACAGCGGAAAGTGAAGGTGCAGTGGTTAGTGAAATGTTTGCGAGTATTTATAATTTTGTTGGAGGGTAGAGGAAGCGTTCTTTGTACATTTTGAAGAGTCATCCTTTGATAGTTATGGTGATGTACAAATATTTGTTGTCTAAGTTTACCATAACTATGTTTTCCTTAGTTGTGTTTCGTACTTTCTGAGTAATGTTACCAGACTTTCCTATGCGTTGTATAGGAACGGAGTTAGTTCTCTAGCTAACTTGAGGTGTTCACTAATTATATCGGACATAATGGGTCTGATGAAATTTATCCGGTTTGTGCGTTTGAGGTAAGCTTTATAGTGTGGGTATGGTTGGGTGTTATTTTATTAATCTGTTTCAGAATTCATTTTTACTTTTTAATAGTTTCTTAATATTTTTGTTGAAAACATTTGAACAGAATAACACCCACTAGACAGGTGCGCAGATACAATTACGAATGCACATTATCATTTAATGCCCACTTAGAAATACTACTGTTTCTATAACATCTTTAAAAAAAGATTCAGTTGCCTTTCTGAAATCTATTCGTTTATGGCCCTTTCGCCTCAATAAAGTTTTCTCATTTTCTCTCACTCTCCATAACCACTTGAGTTTGAGTGGCAGTATTGCCTATATTGCGATTAAATTATTTGGCGGACCTGAAGGAGATACCACCACCGTTGTTGTTTTTCATTTTTATTTTACGTTTTTTCAGTGTAGTCTTACCGATTACAGGATGTGCGTTGTGGTGTAGTGGATATGGGCTCGGAACGAGAAATCGGAGAGCCGAGTTCAAATTCCAGTTGAATTTATTGCATTCACTTACGCGCAAATACCCTTGGTAAAGGTATTAATCCGTCTCTTCCTTCCAGTTATGGTATAATAATAGGACAGACTGGGATCTATAGCCTTGGCTAGCAACCAATCTACCGCAGAAAGTAATGGTCACCTACTGCGGAATAATCTTCTACCCAGTCATGTCTCTTTCGAGACATGGTCACCCAAGCGTGTTTCACGTATGGAACTGACTGACTTATCGATTACACCCTAAACTTTCCGACATACTTTTTTTTAAATTTCAATATTTAAACAATTTTAGGTGTGGTGGGGCTCAATTTTTCGTGCAGGGTTAGGGTTAATCGATTTTCCATTTTGGAACCACACGCCGCTACTACATTACCATCACCTCTAATTTTTTTTATTATTAATTTTTTTAAACTTTTTTCAGTGCAATCATATCGATTCAACCATAATACTTCCGATTGACAAACAAATTTGTAAATATTTCAAAATTTAAACAATTTTTAGGGGTCGGAGGCTCAATTTTTCATACAACCTTTTAGTAAATCGATCCTGTGCAATTAACTGTTTTGCTTTCGCATATTCAACAACTGAATATTTTTTTAAAAAGCCATTTTTGGAGTTTCGGAAGAAGATGACATCGTAAGAACTGAGGAAAATTTTAAAAAGACGAAAATAAGAACAACATGTCCCCAAAAACCAAAACAAATTAACTCCAAAATGGAGGATCAATTTACTAAATTGTTGAATGAGAAAATGGACCCCCATAAAATTGTTTAAATATTGACATTTTTCCAATTTTTTGTGATAATCGCAAACTTTATGCAATACTCGATAAGAGTGCGCTGAAAATTTAAAAAAATGAAAAACAACAAATTTAAAGATAGTGGTTGTCTCTTTCATATCCACCAATTATTTTTAATAAGAAATCGTATTATTTCATATTTTATAAAGAATTTCCTGGTGTTGTGAAGTAGATATGTCCCCCACTATTTAAATATGGACTAGGCAAAACGCTTAAAATGAAGAGCTCATTGAGATTTGCGATAGAGATCTGATAAAGTTTTCGTTATAGTAATTTTGGATTCAATCGTGATATAATATTACAACCATTAGTAGCGAATTTTAACAGTGGCGACTAGGAATCAAAATTTATACGAAGCAGGAAAAAATCTATTTCTGCTTTAGCGCACAAAAACACAAACAAAATAAAACAAAATAAAACAGTGACGACAAGAAATTAGAACCATTTTTGTGTAATTATTTTTCTACTGAGCGTATAGAAAAACTCCCATATATTCTTATATATGAATGTATTATTAAACTAATTGATAAAAATACAACAGAATAAAAACAGCAGCAGCAACAAAAGCAAAAAAAGCAACAACAGCATTTGCTAGAACTAAAGAAACAACAAAAGTGAATTGAAATAAAAATATGCAAAATTCTCTTCGGAGTTTTTCTACGGACTAAGACTCAGTGTAGAAAAATACACAAGCATACTGCCAAATCGCTTGTGTTCCCCACTTTTCAGCGAACTTGCTCTCGATGGAGAGAATTTTGTAAATGCTCAGTGTTCCACGGAAATTAAACTTCTCATTCAGACAGTGATTGTTTTTATAGGCTATGACTACAAGCAGAGCTTTGCTGAGAAAATTAGACCATCCCAATCTATCTTTTGCAAGGAAAGGATTATTTTGACCGAATGTACTTGCACGGAATCCCCACATAAAATAAATAACCTTGTGTGAAATCCAGTTCAATACTCAGAGATTCGCGATCTCTCTGTCTTCTGACAGAAAGCCAAACAATAGTAGTTGAATGTACAAGCATAGTTTCGGCTTAAAAATATAGACTAGTTGATCCCGCATATGCTGGCTGCTACGGTTACTTTTGTTTGAAAGTACGTGATCTTGATCCACGCTTAAAATCAGTAACGTTGTGTCGTATCTCACCTGAGTGAAGAGAACATGAGTAAAAACACGTAGACTGTCGTGAAACCTCGGATTTGTTAACCTCTTTGCCGAAGGCAGAGAGCAACTCAGTTGGGTCTTTGCCTATGAACAGAGACTCTTCTGATAAAACCCGACAATTCTTATCCAAATTATGTGGATACTGTGTCGCGTGTAAGCACTCGGAAACACACTTAAAAATGACCATGTGTCTCATGCTGCTTTAGTAGGGGGAGACTTGTGTAAATACACCGTGTTCCACGAGATTTCACACTTGTCAGAATATCTGTATTCTTAAAAAGAGCGACTAAATCGGGGCTATATCTACATACAAAGCCTTTTCTAAGAACAATAGACAAGTCTTATCACGCGTATGCGAGAGGTACGAAGGTTTTTACCAAATGTATGCGCTCGCAAACCCCACGGTAAAAGCTAAGGTTGTATCCCGTCTAAGTGGAGATAACTCCGGTAAATATCCAGTTTTCTGAGAAACTACCGATATATTTATAATAGCGTATGTTAGAATATCGTGGTAGTCAGTCCGGAAAATATTATAACATCTCATAGCGAATTATGAAACTCCGTTGTTCCTGATGTTTTTCTTTCTTTTTTTTTTCATATTTTCTCTATTGTATTCTAATCATTTATAGTTATTGCTCGTTTTCATTTTCTCGTTCATTCTACATATGGGAAGTGATGTTATAGCATTTATTACCAAAAGAGGTTAGATATTACGTAGGAATTCAACACACTTTGTTTTTAAATTTGTTTTTATGTGTTAATACTTTGCCTAATATTTAAAAGTAATCAATTTCCCTATGAAATATCAGCGTCAGATTTATGTACCAGTTTCTTTCCTCAAATGATATATTATGATGGAAATTATTGTTGGAAAACTACAAGCAAGATAAATTGTCAATGTATTTAAACTGAGCTTCTATGGTTAGTAATGCATACAATTACTGCTTGAGTTTGAGAATCTGAAGTAAGGAAGCGCGAGCAACGTTAATTAAATTGGCCTTGTGTCAACCATAACCGAACTCACCACTATTCACACCAGGTACAAATGCTGAACGATATATGAAACTGTTTCATTTGTATAATAGAGATTTATTTATCGAATAGCATAACATCAAATGCTATGTATGAAATGTTCTATGGAAAATTGTTGCAAAGAGTTGAAAGAATTAAGAATTCGTTCGTTTTAGCAAAATCTGTTTTTTACAGATGAAGGTAAGTTCATGGTTTGGCTGAGTGTATCAACAAAATAGTAGTAGTAACTTGTCCCTCTTTTTTATGTTGACGGCGATTAGGCTGGAAGGAAAGAGAGGTAAAGAAAACAGCACTAGAAAGAAAGTGAGAGGGTGCAAATGAAGGTCGCCGGCAGCAGCCTGATTATTTTCTTGCTACGTTATGCTGGGTTGAGTGCTCTCCTTTCCTTTTCTATTACTCTTCTTCTTCTCTCTCTCTCTCTCTCTCTCTCTCTGATTGATCGACCCAAAAATATCAAAGAAGTATCCAACTCGGATCACGTGGTCAGCTCACACGTAGACTCACGTGAAGGGAAGAAACTTGGCACAGGTTGTTGAAAATCAAATTCGTTGTTCTCTGCAAATCGCTCACTTTTCATTGGTTAAGAATAATTCAAATTTGTTAGTGAAATTTTTCTTGATTTTTGATTAGCATAGAGGAAATCATTTTTTTCTATTGGTCAAAAATAGATTTAAACACATTCATAATTTGCAAACTGAGAAGAAATGAAAGTAATTTTTTGTACTCACCACAAAATTATAATTAACATCACACTATCCATGTAAGCTATAATTACTAAAAGACATGTATCTTCATTCTTATAATTGATATGATTATTTTATTTATTATAATTAAGTTAGTTGATGGTTTCTATTTTTCATGATTTATGATAGATTATGTGGGGTTATTATTTGGTGAGAAACAACATGCAATATAAAATGAAAATACATTTACATTGTATTATTAATGTTTCAGGATGTTAACAGAATATATCTACATTTAAGATAAAACATTGATTTATAAATGCCACTTAAAACGTACTGAAGTCAAATCTAGTGTGTTACACACTCTAACCGATAATCACCTCTGACATTTGGTATTTTAACCTCCCGTAATCAGTTTAATCGGATTTCTATCTGGTAAATATGGTTTCATATGATGGTTTTTTTCATATTCTTAGATTTATTACTAAATTATGAACATCAATGCATTCTTTATTTAAAACCGTCATCTTAATTTCCTAATATTAAGTTCTACATAAAATCAGTTGGTATGAAGTAAATTTATATTTAAAATAATTTTGATTATAAAAAAATTCATAATTAACATTTCAGTCTATGAAGACTTTACCCGAATTGTTAAACATTGCTTGTTTTAAATTTAAAGGTACTGCGTCGATCGTAGAACAGCGTCATTCATTACTTGTAGTGTAACACGATTGCAAATACACACTTGAATATAAAATAGTGTAAAGCTATACATTTTTCCTGTTAATTCAAACGGGATGTTATAAATACCCACGCTTGTGTAGACGACCAGATTTTTTCAATTTTGTTTATCGTATTTTTTTTTTAATTAGTGTTAAGTGCATCTACCGGTCTGCGGATTTGTGAAACGTAGTAAATAATGCCTTCAACCGAGAATCGTTCAAAACTGCGCCCAATTTGCATGAGAAAACTTTGTCTAATTCATTATTATTTAGCCCGCTTGGCCACAGGAAGCATGCTTCCTCAAACAGTTTATTCTTTTATTCATTTTCTAGAATGTGTATGCTGATAGATCTAATTTTTAATATTAAAAACAAATTAAAACAAAAACAATGGTTGTCTTCTCAAGCATATTTATCGATAAAACAATGTCTGAGATAGTAAGAAATAGTGTCGCATAAAAAGTATTTATTTTTCATATATATTAATCATTCACATACAAACCTGTTTCGCTGTGTCATAGCTTATCATTGTGGCTAGACACATCAACTTGCTTCTAACCGGGATCGAAACACGTCCGGTTTGTGTCGGTCGGAGTCGTTACCCCATGAAATCATTTTTCATAAATATATATATATGTGTGTGTGTGTGTGTGTGTGTGTGTGTGTGTGTGTGTGTGTGTGTGTGTGTGTGTGTGTGTGTGAAGAGAGAGAGAGTGAGCGAGTGATGTGTGTGTGTGTGTGTGTAGAAGATATTTGAAAAATTATTATCATTGAAATCGAAACTCTCTGAGGTCATTCAGTTGAATTCCTACATCAATTTTTAGACCGTTTCTTTATCACAATGTCTCGGGTCTCCATGAAAGACGCTGGGGTTTGGGTTAGAGGTGGAAGGAGAACACAGTTTTTCAGAATACTCATATTCCTTAAAGTATTTCTTCTTCTTCTTCTTCTTCTTCTGGCCCTGTTCTTTCACGTCTCCTTATCCCTTGTGGCTCTGAGCACGGTTTCTTTTGTTACTCCACCCAAACCATGTTCTTCCACTTACCAACTCAGATCCCTCAAGTATGCTTCACGCTGCTTTCTCCTGTCTTTTTTCGCTCTGTCTGGCCTGTGAGTATCAGCTTCTTCAAGTACTCCTTCCTCATTACATGTCCTACTAACTTCAGCTGTCTTTTCAGGATGCTCCGTATTAATTTGCTTTTCAATTCCAACCTTTCCAAAACCTTCTTTTACTCATTTATCCTATATACATGCGACTTATATTTTAGTTAATTTACTTTTATCATAATCATTTTATTTTATATACATTGTTATATGATGCGTAGCAGAAATCTAAATTGGATTCTTCATTTGAAAATCAGATAATATACATAATCTTTTGATGCATATACATCACGCATATTATGAAGGTCTTAACAGCAATCCATCCTCATTAAAGCTCAAAAAAATTTTCATTAAGTTTTCTCACCGACAACTTCCAAATTATTCCATTTTTATTTCTATAGCTATATACATTATGCCCTTGAATAAATATCGATATTTTTTCATGAAAATAATCTTTTACTTACAAAAAGCAGCACGGAACGATTCACTGAAAGTATTGTTATAGCTAGTCACTATTTTCCTATCTTTCTGGCAGCATTTGAATTGTTCCTCGGAAAATTGACACGTCTTTTGAGGCTAACCACGAGTAACCACATTTTTTACTATCTTGATTAAATTGAAAGTGCTGCTCAACCAGGCCATGTGCAATCGTTTAGAACAAACGAGGCAATATCAGATGAATACGGTGGGTGCGTTAATCCTTCCACTTTAAGCGTTTCCAAGTAGGTTTTCTCTCCTTTTGCAGCATGAAACCTAGTGTTTTGATGTTTCAAAAGCATTTTCTTTTGTTTCTACTCTTTTTCTTCAATGCTCAGGTAAACGCATGAGTTTTAGCCGATAGCGCTTTCCCGTGGAGGTTTTGTCTGTTTGAGCTGCTCATGAAAGACTACACTTAGCTGATCCCACCAAATTCAGAGCAGAAGCTTTGAACCATGTATATTCTGCTTTGCTGGTGATGTTGATGCATTGCCGAGTTTCCCTGATGATCTTCTACGCCTAATGTTATAGTAGTGTATCTAATTTTTATCACCGGTCAAGATGCACAAAACGGTTCCTTTTGCTGCTGTCGTTCTCCGTCTCTTAGGTTCAACTTGTACGAGACCGATTGTCTTTGCATTTGAATCATTTATAATGTTTTCAAAGATTTCAAAACTGTTGTATGATCAACTTCAAACTATTCTGCACGTTCAGCTTGCGCCGTATATGAATTTTCAATTATTCGTTTTTTTACTTTTTCGGTGCTTCAGAGTGTTCTTTGTATTCAACATATAAATCAATATATTTGAAGCGTCTAAATAAATCTCTGCATGTTTATTCAGATAGAGCATGGTCGCCGAATATCTTTACAACCATCTTGTACGCTTCAGCTACATATTTCTTTTGAATAGATTAGTATAGTAAAATTCCCCGCAAATACATTTTCTTTGATAGGATATCCGACATATTTAATACTATGAAAAACAAATGTTTTTAGACTTCCATGAAAAACATGCACTTAGATGTATTGCTCTTAGATTTAATTAGTTGTAAATGCGTTACCCTCTAAAACTACACGAACTCGATTCTCCTATCGCCATCTCTTGTTAAACAGCAATAACTTATTCAAATACTCAATATATATATATATATATATTGTGTATTTTGGCAGCATTTTTTCATTAATACAGGTTTCATTGAATAATATAGACAAGTTTTGTCTATTTATTTTCTGTATGGTCCTTTCATATAATCTGATAAGCTTGATAGTGCTATCCTTAAAAGACAAGAAATCACAGTAATTGTTGTTTTTTTTATCGGGTCTGAGCTTTCGGCTTATATAGGCTATTATCTAAGAATGAACATTTAACATATAGTGAACATAGAACATTTAAGTTATTAACAAAGTAGAAATAAACAAAGAAAATTAAACCAAAGAGACAAGTCCATTTTTAACTCAGCGGGTGGCCGCAGACGGTGACAAAATGGTGGTGGTGTGGTTCTTGGTCATATGAGAGCATAGTAGCATGAGGGGATTGGTCTGCGAGCTACTACTACTATTATGGGTAGACGGGGGTAAACGTTTATATATATATATATATATATATATGTGTGTGTGTGTGGGGGGGGGGATAGATGTAATGTGTTTCGATCTGATAAGTTACTTATATTCTCGTCATCTATGTAACAATTTAAATGCTTACCACAGCGATTCAGTAAAAGAAAATATATACTGTTGATTTGGGGGATTTTTTGGAAAATATCTTTCATCTGACCCACCGAGATTTGTTTAGAATTCGATAGATTATTTTGAAATGACTATCAATTCGTATGTGTAATTAATGTGCCAATCCCACTTGTCACCTGACAAAATATTTAATCATTTACATATGTTGCCGTTCCTGATTCTACTCAGTGTCATTACCAGTACAAAAATTGTGGACATTTTGGAGATCAGCGTATTGTTAACCAGTGTCATTAATAGCAATTGTTAAGGATGTATCAAAGTCACAAAATCCCTCATCTCCAAGTTTTGCAGAGTTGGCACAAATTAAAATTTGATAGCCTTTCAGGTGGAAAGCACTGTCTGCTCTATCGAAGGTGATATGACAAAATTGTTCTACAGTTTTCCAACTCTAAACGCAAAGTCAAGACAAGAGCATGAACATCAGATTAATATGACCCTATTTCTAAGGAACTTACCGTTTGAGGTTTTAAAGCTTTCAATTTTGTGTTTGTAGCTTTTTTATCCTAAACTATCGGAAATTTTTAACAGATAGAATATGACTATAGTATACCGATCTCAAAGACAGTAGCACTTTTTTAACATAAATGCCAGTGCACTATAATCAATTAAAATTGTTCTGCTAATCAATTGAAGTAGATCACATTCAGTGATGAACAAAAACACAGCTGTATTTTATTTGGGAATCGTCGTTTCCGAAGGTAGATGAAGTCATACGAGAACTATAACGATAAATCCGTGACCAATAATAGTGTGATTCTCTCAATCTGTGTCGTTTTGTGGCTGTAGTTGTGTCACCGACACAGAAAAATATGACCCTGGAAAAAGATGGATAATGCTGCTCTCTTTGATAATATCATGGATTATTCCTTAATTTTACATAGATGACAAACTTAAGCTCAGAAAATATATCATCAGAAACCGTCTTCTGTTTCACTCTACACACCGAATGTTGCAAAAACATTGTTTATTCAAAGGAATATATTTATATTGTATAGTACTATTAGTAGAACTGAAGCCGGTTATGACTGTTGTGTGACACCGCAGGATTTTCTTAGTTTAATTGTTGAAACATATAAAATAAGTAGTAAATATAAAATTGCTACATCAACGTATTAAAAACCCGATACAGTGTTTAAAATATATTCTTAGTAATATTTTGTATAGATAAGGTAAACATTTTATGGGCATGTTTTGATGAATATTTTTCATTTCTCACTGCAATTCTTACACAATGTTTTGTTGTAATCGTAGTTCTTGCTTTATTGCAAAAAACATGAGATTAATGTTTCTGAACTTCCTTTGATGAATTTAACTTACAATCTTCGCCATGGTGTTTTTTATGAATTTTAATCTCGTGATTAATTATGAGCACTACATTGTGCTGAAAAAAGGGAGCCACCAATTTCATTAAACTTTTAGACTTAACTTTTAGAATGATGGAAGATTTTATTCACTGAAATTGCAACACTTAATAGAAAAAGTTACAATTGCAAAATAAAATACACGTTGCACTAATCATGGTTTCATCAATTCTAAAAAGATCATTGAGAACAAAAAACAACCAAACAATGTTTCTTCTCTATTTTGCTTTACAGTGATTTTATATTTTCTATCATTTCTCTGTACAAGATAACCTATTTTATGTTCAATTTTTCTGTCACCTGAAGTGAAGGATATTTTTTAAAGATTATTTAATCAATTATTTATCATACGTTATATACTGCTTGGTTATCATGTCACTTTTGATTCATGACTAATTTAATGATACATACTGATATATACATAAGCAATGAACCTGCAATGCAAAAATTATTGCATTAATGTTCTGTTCCTTTATTTATTTCTTTACTTCTCTCCTAAAAGATTGCAACTAGGTCCCGCCCTTTTACTGTGAAACCATTAAATTGTAAACGCAAATTCTAGTCCCCCAGTTTCCTTTCTCGCACTTCCAGCCTGTGGAATTCTCTTCCGCATACTTGCTTTCCTTACAGTTACGAACTCCAAGAATTTAAATGTAAATTCAATAGTCATCTCCTGTCTCACTAACTTACATCCTCTATCTCATGCTTTTCTACATCCACTCCACTCTCATCAGTACTCTCTTCTCTCTCCTACTCTCATCCTGACACCCCTTGCAACCTCTTACGCCTCATAACATTCCTCCTCGTCCTCCCCGATCTCATCAGTAATCTCTTCCCTCTCCTATTCTCTTCCTGACACCCCATGCAACCTCTCACTCCTCAACATTACTCCTTTGTAACACCCTGCACAACAGTGGCAGTAAAATGCCTTGCTTGGAGAGACACGATTAAAAAACAAAACAAAACAAAAACATGTGCTGTGTTGGAAGTAGAAAAATAATCAATTACAAATCTGATGGGACAAGCGACGTACTGCTAGAACTTTCCATCTGTATTTATGTGTAGATGATATTGAACGATATTTTACTCTAATAATATCTTTATGATAAATATTTAATAGCTATGCTTTGACCAATAAAGTGTGCCACTGTATTCCATAAAGACGTGGGTTTTGAAGATTAGTGTTTATTCTTCAATTATTTCACCCCAAGGTGCTAATGTCACTGAGATGCAAGAAGATAATGATTTTGAAATAGAAGGAAACGTTGGTGAAGAAGCAAGAGAATAAAAATTAAAAGATGCTTAAAGAGAGAACAGAGCGATTGATGCTGCATTTTAACTATCGATGATCGTAAGTGATATGAAAGTAATAAAAAAATAGTTTCTCCAGTGCGAGAGAAAGAGGTTATTAGATTTTGCGATTGATTGAGCTGTTTTTAAGATATTTCGACATTTGTAAGTTATTGAAAGCCAGAAAATATTTTAAATTTTAAGAACTTTTTGAAATAAAAATATTGTTACTAATAAAAGTACAACTAGTTAACCTTTAAGTGGTGTGAAGCGGTGGATTCATATTTTCTCGAGGTTATTTGTGTGCAAGTGACTACAACCAGAATCAGTTAGGAGACAACTTATGGTGACCTCTATTTTATTCAACAGTAAAAGAGTGGGAATATTCATGCGGTAGATTTAATAATTGCGATGAAAACATTTATAGAAAAAACACGGGGAGGCGACAACAAATCGATATAATTGGTATAGACTAGTAGCATTACAGACCATTCTTTGTATTTTATGAAGATTCTAGAAATATACAACAGAATTATCAGACTGAATTTGGCAACAATATTCGATGCTCGGAAGAATGGTTGATTCTAAACGTGCAAGATGGATTATGTGGACAAAAAACATATAGTACAACAGAGTGAACAGACTTTTCTAGCAGTTGTTTCGATAAAATCATTCCACTGTGGAAAACATATAACCAGGAAAGCACAATGAGTTAACTTCTGGGAGGTTAGCATTTCAGAATTCCTGTATAGCTTATCCCATAAGATCATTATATTTTTGAGAAAAATTCAAGCAGAACAACGATATTTCTGACTATTCATTTTTGAAATATTCAAGAGAATGCCTTTACTCCACCTAACATATGCTGCTAAGATTTGAAGTCAACGGCCGTCTTTACTGAAAATAATATTAGAAAATATAATTGTATATCAAAAACTTTTAAAATACAAGTATTATTCCAAATAAACAAATTTTATTCAGTAGTGTCTTATTATTTAAAACAGAATTGTACATGCATTTTTCTAATTTGTAAACTTGTATAACTTATTGGAAAATGTAATGCTGTTCATATTTGTTTATATTTAATTTTATTCTCAATTATTTGGTGCACTCTCTCTTTTTCTTTCTCTCGTTCGCCCTGCCCCTATATATATATATATATATATATATACATGCGTGTGCGTTTATAGAAGCGAATAGGGGTTTATTTTCTTGTGAATCCTTTTCTATCACACTAAAGCTATCTTAATCTATCGTGCAGTAACCTCAAAAACAAAAGGAAAAAATGAATGCGTAAATTCCAATGCTCCTTCCGCTTCGTAATTCCCGGTTCTGTGAATGCCAGCAGGAGATGTCATGTAAATGATTTTTTTTTATTTCCCCTTCCCCTTCCTTTCAGAATCATCTGAACTTAGATTTCCCTTTTTCATTAAAGTAATTCCAAGATTTACCTGATTTCATTCAATAAAACAGAAGGAAAAATGCCCCTCATACACGTATGTGCATATTCCTTTTATAATTAATACACACACAAGAGTATATATATATATATATATATATATATATATATATGTTTGTGTATATATGTGTATGTTACTGTGTGTCGTTGCGTGTTTGTGTGAGACTTTTATGTTCTTTTTCGTGAGAAAGTCCTCATGGGTGTGAGTGGTTATGCTAAAACTTATGTCTAATTTCTCCGAGAGTTAATAAAAAAACAATGTAATCTGTATGTTTTATATCAGAACTAATGAGTAAAATAAAATAAAATATATTATACATAGCAGAGTTTCACGTCCCTAATTTTAATATAGTTACCATGTTTTAATCTGGTAGGATTCTAACGACGAATTAGTGCAGTTAAATACTGAGAGACCTAGAAGCCCTGCCAGAATTCGTCATTGATGACCACCGACGCAACAATATAAGATACGCAGATGATACAATGCTGATAGCATACAGTACCTCCTAGCAAGGAAAAATGAGAAGAAAGGACTAAACATTGTCTTAAAAATCTGAATGCATGGTCATTAGAAGAATGAGGACTTCATCATGCTAATTACATGCCGGTTATACTAAAATCAAACAGGTGCAGAAACTGATGTGTTCTGACCAAGGATGAAAAGCATGACACTGAAATCCGAAGACGCCTTAACGTAGTAAAACACGCATTTCAAACGCTAGAGAGAGTACTGAAGCCATAAACATTTCGTTGAAAACAAAGAAAAGAGGACTAGACAGTTCTATAAGGTTTCTTCTTCCATATGGCAAAGAATGCTGGATTGTATCTTCAAAGATAAAAAATTCGAAGCATCAGAAAAAGACTCGAAGCAACAGAAATGTGAATTTACAAAAGTATGTTAAGTATAACATGGAACGAGCATGTGAGCAACGACAAAGTGTTGGAAAGTATACAAACCAAAAAGAAACCTATACTTAACATCAGGAATAGACAGCCAAGGTTTCTGGGACACGTAATGACGAAAAGAAATTTTAGAGAACCTAATACTCACAGGACGGATAGAGGGAAAGAGAAACAGGACAAAGCAGCCCGAGACAAACTTGATGGGCTCCAGCAAGGGGATTGCTTAGAGGGTTTTGGGAGATATTTAAAGAGGATAATGTTAAGTTCGACGAGAGATCGGGGCAAGTGGAATTCCATGATAACCTACGACCTGAAAGGATACGGAACATAAATTCATAGAAGAATCCATATTCGTAAAACCTACCTCGTTGCTGAAGCAGTTTTATTCCTTCATCACTACCAGAGTTAGCACCATCAGATATTCATCTATTTGATTTAATAAAAAAACTACTGATTCTATCAAAAAAAATTGCTGTATCCGAACGAAATCTGACCAAGTGCAGTAGATGTTGCATTCATTCAGAAGTGCAAAACAATACTAGGAATTACAACGGAAATTTTCTAAGAGACAGGAATATCTAATTGGAAACAGAGAAAAGAGTTCTAGATTGCGATGTGATATCTGTCCTTCTCTATGGAAGTGAATGCTGGAGAAATTTAATTAATGGTACCTTGTTTAACAAAGGATGCTGAGGATACCATAGACTGGGCACGTGAGCAACGATCAGGTGTTGGAGAGGATACAAACGAGAAGGAAACTCATACTTAACATCAAAAAATAACAGATGAGGTTCCAGGGAAATCTAAAGAGGAAAAGAAAACGCTAGAGAATTCTATACATGATCATGGCCTTCTAAATCTTTCTATCCTTGGTAGCACTTAGCACGCTTTCTCCTGTTACCCACCCAAAATTCACTCTGCTATCCACCTGCTCAGGTCATTCAAATATGTTTTCCGCTGCTTTACCCTGCCTTTTTCCTTCTATCTGACCTGTGTGTATCAAGTTCTTCAAGCCTTCCTTCCTCATCACATGTCGTAGTAACTTCAGCTGTCTTTTCGTGATGCAAATTTATTAATTACTTTTTCGTTTCAATGCATTCTAATAGTTCATCATAGCTCATATGCTTGATGCATGATATCTGCAGCATCCTTCTGTAGAACTACACTTAAGTTTTATTTTCATCTTTGAAGATATTTCGGAATTCGAACATATACCATATTGAAAACAGACATCACATAACAATCCAGTACTCTGTTCTTTTTTTCTAGCGAAATTTTCCTGTCATTTAATAATCTGTTCAGCTTCTGGAATGTGTCTTGGCCATGTCAATTAGTCTTCGGATCTCAGTGTCGCACTTTCTGTCTTACGTTAGAACATTTCCAAAGTACTTAAATTTTTCAACTAACATGATTTTAGTATCATCAACCTGTAATTGGCATTTTAGGCTCTTCTGTTTGCCGATGACCATACATTCGGTTTTCTTGTAGTTTATTTGTACCCGTTTCTTTCAACTTTATTCATTCATTTTTAGGAGGTACTGTAGTTTTCTTTCCGTGTTAGTTATTAGCACTGTACCATCTGCGTATCTTATGCTGTTCACTTTGTAACTGCCAATAACGAACCCGTGAAAAAATTCTATAGTCCTCAGAATTGTTTCGATGTACAAGTGGAATAGTTTTAGTTAATTTATTTTCAAGAACTGGAAAAATCATAAAATCTTATCACTGACGCTTGATTATTCAGGGTGCGGCTTATATACAGTACAACTTACATCAATACAAACTAACGAGGAGCAGATATTTCAACCTTGAAGTATAAATCATAATGATTGGAATCATGATAATCAGCATTATATTATTGATTTGGCGGAACAATGACGACAAGATGTTTCTATTAATATATATATATATCGTAATGTACAGATTCTATTAACTGCCAATCAAAATGGAAGCAACGGTTGCATACTAATGGGTATTAATTTCGAAGTGTTCCGATGCCTATCAACTCAACATCTAGATAAATCATTCGTTTATCATCCTTCATTAACTTCTTTTATCTACTGCGAGATTGATCCAGTGTAAAATATCAACAATCATATTCATAAACAAAAATCATTTTTGGTAGGCTAATGAACCTGCAGTTATGTATCCTAACTTAAGAATTGCCTTTTATGTCCCTTTTTATCCGTTCATTGTCCTTGAGAAAATACTCAATTTTGGAAGGCTTTGTCAGAGTTGTACCCTGGAAAAATGGGCCCGAATTTAAAAATTATATATTTTCCATATGCATGTAATTATGACCATCGCTACAAAACGCTACATTTTACAGGTGTTCTAGATGATTTCAATGGATGCAAGGCCAAATGATTAGAATATGAGCGTCGAAAGTATTTCGAAGCTTACCGTGATCGTTGTGCTAAGGAGGTAACGATGTAATATCGTACTGGGGAGGACGATTGCATTCTTTGTAAACGTCGAAATGTGAGTGAAAATCAGACAATAATCGGATTGCCTGCTTACTGACTACCGGACTATTGTATTATATAGTTCTCGAAAAGTCGCAAGCAGTTTCTATTAAAAGGATGATACTAATGCAGTGAAAAAGTATGTGCAATGGCAGAGAATTAAAACAAGAGTTTTAAAGAAGAAAATTACTTGCAACGTAATTGAACATTATCTATACATAATTTATGATATCACTTATCAGTTAATATGGCGTTTTTTTTCTTGACAATTGCGATGATGGGATGAAAAAATGTTTATGTAGGAATGATACTAGAGCTGAAAAATCTTGTTTGCATTAATTTCAATTCTTTTAATTATAAAACGGAATTGTTTCTTTTAAGGTAAACTGATATCTGACTCATCGAAGACTTCAAAAGCAACTTCTAGCGGCGTCACTGAAAAATGAACAACCTTTGGTATTATGGTGTTATTAAATACCTACACATGAAGAAATTAACCCTCAAAGATATTCATGCTGATATGGTCACTACATATGTAGATGACGCCCTAATTTCATCAACAGTGCAAAAATGGTCAGCTCATTTTATGAAGGGAATGAAAAATTTTAAAGTTTATCCAAGGTCTGGACATCATGCAATTGCCAACACTGCGAAAAATAAGTGACCGTGTTCCCCACTCATTGATTGATGATTGCCGATAGACTATATATCATAAGTCAATGCTATTAGCACATTCTGTGTGACAGTTGAGAATATTTTTCACAATGAACTTGGACGGAATAATAGTTTCTACTCATAGTGTGCTACGTCTTACGACATCCAAACTGAATTATCAAAGTTGATCACATCACAGGATGATCTAAGATTGTTTGAGGCAGATTCAGTTGATTTCCTTTTGTTTCCTAACCCTGGACGAATTTTGGATTCTTACCTTTGAGCCAAAACTAAAGAAGAATCTATGAAGTTGAAATTCGACTCCTCACATGCTCTAAAAACGGCTAACGTGTTTTTTCTGCAGGGTATGTATGGTATCAGTTTTTATTATGCAAACACATTGGATTTATTGGATATCTTCAAAAGGGCCACAGCATCAATGGATAATGCTATGCAATCTTGCCGAGGCAGTAACGAAAGATGATTAAGACCAAGCATTCGCCAAATCTAACGAAACTTGCCTTGTTTCATCAGCACTTTCTCCAGCACAAAAGTCCTTGGTTTCAATGTATTTTTTTTGTTTTCGTGATTGACTTTGAACTGGTTGTTTACGCTCCATGTTCTCATAATTTTGTTGTACTTGATTATCTTCGGTATGCCGTCATGAAAATTGGCAAGGAACAAATAGCGATGTGATAATGACGTTATATCTGCAGTTGATTACTTCTTGGCCAAATAGATGAAAGCTAATTCGATATAGAAACACAAGTATTGCAACACCGATGGAAGAAGTGGGTTAACCGTAAGAAGAAATATGTTTTGATATAAATCTCATTTGATCACTTTCGTTGAGAGTAACTTGTTCAAACTCAGAACTTTTCAGCAAACACTCGTATACGAGTATAATTTGTGCCTCTACTAAAACCAATGTCACGGGTCTCCTCAACACCAACATGAGCCTGAAAGTCTTACTTTAATACAGCTGGACAGCACAACTAATATCCTTTTATGTTAAATTCATGTTCCATTCAGCCAGTCTACTCAGGATACTTGTGCAAGAGATTCACGATAGAATTCTTCCATGAACATTACAATAATAAGGTTTACTATTCTATTTCAGCTGTTATATAACATCAGATATCCGCATTTACTTCTCCTCTGACATAGATTCAATAAACTCTGTTAGTAGGACTCTAACTCGAGTAAATATTAGACTATTTATTGGGAAAATTCTAGTAAAAAATGGTCGTATATTTGTTGGGTCGGGGTAGAATAATATTAAAATCATTCATGATTGTCAGTGAAAATTAGAGGTTTTAGTTGAATTGTTGAATAATATCTTGGTCGGTGTGAAATTTTGCCAAGAAGTGTATTTTTCACTGGGAGAACAGATTTTGATTAACGGGTGTCAAGAAGAATCAGCATCCGAAATGGGATTGAGTTCACCGGAAGATCCACGTTTCAGTGAGAAGTGACCTCTGTTTACACATAAAGGTGACTTATGTTTAGCAGTTTGCAGATAGCAGTTAGAGATGAAGAAAGCAGAAAATCGGACCAGCCAGCCCACTGGCTGTTTCTATATGCGTGTGCCTAATCCTACTAGATCCGACCCACCCACACCTTAATACGGCCAAGTTACCGAAAAAGAGGTAAGAAAAAGATAATTATATATTTTATTATATACGTGTTGATACCCTACGATTTTCGCTGACGAAAAAATCGTCCATTTGGTTAGAGTAGTATTATCGTCGACGCTTATGTGTCCTCATTATACGAGAGAATAATAACGTGAAATTCAGAAGCCTTTTATTTCGTCAATTTGATTCATCCTTATTTTCGTCAAAGCAGAATATACTAGAATAATAGTATAATATAAAACAAAATAATTTGAAACAATTACTGGTTTTTAACAGCCATGTAATATTCATGTTTTTTATTGGTAATAGCATCAGTTCTCTAGCAGTCAAACTTTAACGGACTGTTAAAATAATGCTGTCATATCTGTAATTGTACATGGCAGCACCTGACGTTCTAATACTATTGTCAGTTCCATGTAGAAGTTTTAGCTATAACGAATATTTCCTTTTCATTTTCAGGTCCAGGTCAGCATATTAAAAGTTGTACTCTGGCAAATATTAGCTGTGAAGCGCAGCACAAAATAAGCTGAAAATAAAATCATTTTGCAAATGCAATTATATAATAGATGATTTTAAGCACCGCTTAGAAGTGGCCCAAAACCAAAAATATGGGATATCTTGTGAGAATCAAACTCACTACTCAGTTGTAATAGCCACTAGTAAGACAAACTTGCTAACCATTATACCCCACCGAGATACCCAAGCAATTCTATGATAGTGAAAAATAAAATATTTCTCCATTTATTCAAAGACATCAATGAACATCATGTCAGAAAAAATATTATGAATGTCCTTTATTAATACAGCGATTAGTACAAAAAATATAGTAACCAACAAATCATGAGCTTGTTGGCATATTTCAGACAATCTAACATTCAGACAACACAATATGCCAGAATACATTCTGCGTTGTACTGAGTGTTGAAATAAGAATCTATACTATATGTGAGAGAAACAAAATATGCATAATTTATAGAAAAGTAAAAGATCTATATTTCATAGCAGAATAAAATCATCCGTAATTTATAGCAGAAAAAGCAAACCGAAGAGAAAAGAATAAAAGCAGTTATAGGTAAATGCAGCAAAAAAAAAAACATCTCCAGGTTATATATGGGGAAAAGCATCTATAGTGTATATGAGAGAAAAAGCAAAAAGCAACCATAGTTTTATTGCAGGGAAATAAATGTGTCGCTTATAGCAGAGAAAAATATCTACAGTTTATAGTAGATGAAACAGATCTAAAATTCACAAAAGAGATAAATAGTATTTGCAGTATATATTAGAGAAAATATCAATACTTGGAGGAATGGCAAGAAAGTTGAGAATGATTTCAACAAAGTGAGAAATAAATAATACGCCATTTGAATTAAGTTAATGTATTTTAATCAAGGACTAATTTAAAAGTATCGTACCAGTGATAGTAGGTGAACTTGGAATGATAAAAAATAGAACAACACATTGGATGAATCCTTCGAAACCCCAGCTTAAGAGATATACAAAACTAGGTACCTACAAAAAATCTCTAACAAAGCCGCGTGAAGCAGTATAGTATGAATAGAAAAGGTCACAAACTTAATAAAACACACTTTTTCCATCAAAATATTTATTTTATTATTAAGAGGAAAGATCAAATTTATATTTAATTATTTTAAAAAAAAAATTAATCTCTGCTAACATTTTCAAAATTTTGTTCTCAAATATTTTTTTAGTTGAGTTAGCGGCTAAAAAAAAATTACGACTGTTTGACAATAGGTTACGTAATGATGACACAACCCACTTTTTCCCTGGAAAATCTCGCAAAAATGAAATAATTTTCAGATTTGAATGAAACTTTCAGTACTCATTCACAAATGAATGAAATTATTTTTGAAATATCTTGGTGAAAATATTTTTTTAAGTCTGTTACCCCCTCTACGTAAATCCATGAAATTTTAA
Source organism: Ascarosepion bandense (assembly GCA_037127315.1). Taxonomy (NCBI): domain Eukaryota; kingdom Metazoa; phylum Mollusca; class Cephalopoda; order Sepiida; family Sepiidae; genus Ascarosepion; species Ascarosepion bandense. Next base: position 3,965,976 of record JBBBDQ010000122.1, on the reverse strand, counting down.
GTAAATTTAAATAGCTGTAAAAAAAATTTTATTAAATAAACGCAGGATTCATTGGGGCATATAAATCATCTATGTTTTTTATTTTAAAATGGATAACCTACCGAAAATCTGCCCCGATGCGTAAAATAAAAAATGCAATGAAACTCTGATATAATTTAATTTGATAAACTTTTAATTGCTGGAATTAATAATAATTATGAAGGACATTATAGTCTGAAGAAAAATTTTTTTTTCGTTTACTAATAAAATTTTGGAATAATTGATTTTACTTTTTTATTTTTTACTATAATAATAATTCATAAAAGTGTTTCTAATAGTTTAAAACCCTTTTATGAAAACGTTTAATTCCATTTTTACTTAAGAATTGGTGATTATATTGCCGATCGAAAATTGAAAAGTTTGATAAAAATCGTTAACACATTTCAATTTTAAAATAATTAAAAAAAATATGTTAATTTTTATTAAGTACAGTGTTCCATATGAGTCATAACAAGTTTCCGTAGGGATCGTATTGTTTTTAGAAGTTAACAAGTGTTTGGATTAACTGCCCTTACATCGGAAACGAGACAAACCACACTTTGATTCTGATTCTAGTCTCTTCAAGACGTTTATATAATCCAACAGCCTGTTTTGCAAGTCATTCCATGAATATTTACACAGTAAGTATTATTTTTTAATTTCTCAAATTTTTAATTGTGACTGTAGGTGCATTAACTAAACTAATTTACGATAATTTTATGTATAGAACAAGAAAATGTGGAAAAAATTCTCAATTGAACTTCAGAAATCTCAACTGAACTTCAAAAAAATCTTCACGATAAAAGTTTGTTTTTATTAAAAATGAAGAATTATCATGTATGATAAGTTTTTATATAATGTTTGCAAATTACCTAACTAGCCATTTAGAAAATGTTCTACTGGAATTTATTTTGTTTTTTATGAGATTTTTTAGACAAACTTGTGAGGTAAAAATTCGCTCTTTAATTCTACCCCACACTCCAAGAAAAAGAACTAAAAAATTATAAAAATAAGTATTAAATCTGATTTTGTGACATGTAAAGTTTGAAAAAGATTTTAAAAAATGAAAAGGCTATTATTAGCTTCAATTTAAAATATTGACACTGAAAATTTTTTTATTAAATTTGTTTGAGAAATTTTATTTCCTTTATTTTCACCTCCAATTACAAATTGGGCTTCCATTCTTTTTTTAATAGACAAAGCAAATTACAATGAAGTAAATCTGAATAAATTATATTTCCAGTAATCAAAGTAGATTTTTTTTTATTTCAAACAGAAATTAAATTGATTGGAAATTATTTAACTGCTATTTAAAATTTTGTTTCACAAATTTTTTTTATGAAGAAAGTAGAAAATTTAATAAAACAGTTTGAATTGTTTGTAAATTTTTTAAAAAATTATCCAACTTGTCCTATAAAAAATTATCCTACTTAAAGTTACTCATTCCACTAAATGTGGAAGGAGTAACATTAAATTAACTTGTTAAAAATATCTGTAAACAAATTTCAAAAATATTTTTTTTAATTTATAGATAAGTCAGTTTCATTAAAATAAATCAATTGTTTTATTTTATTGCAGATGAATAAAACTGAACAAATTGTTCAGAAGTACAGTAATGTAGAGATAGGCAGCCCTATTTTGTGTGGCCATATTTTTTATAAAGTCCATAAAAAATATGGATCTTTACAAATAATATTAGAATGGGCCACAAAGAATAATGTGCAAAACGGTTTCCCCGAAATTAAGAAACATAAAATAAATGATCTTTGTAAAATATTCAACAGAAGGTTTAGTGGGAAAAGTTTTGCATTATTTGAAAAACATTGCAAACAAACGGCCCATTCTGTTACGTCCAACTTTTCTGTTGCTGCTGCTATCGCATCATCTGCCTGTTCAACCTCTGCCACAATTTCTAAAATGCCTGAGCCAACTGGCAACATGCCTTGTACTACTCAAAATCTTTTCTCTGCTACTGCAACCTTGGCTGTTGCAACTGCAACCTTAGCAAAATTAAATGCAAGGCTAATCCTGTTATTTGAGAACATTACTCAAGAACCCCTCCCTAAAGCAACACAAACCCTCTCTGAAGCAACACGAACCCTCACTGAAGCAACTCAAACCCTCTCTGAAGCAACTCAAACTCTCTCTGAAGCAAGTGGAACCCTCTCCACACCAACTGGAACCCTCTCTACACCTACTGGAACCCACTCTAAAAGCCAGCTTTCATCTTCAACTCTACCTAAAAAGCTATCACAAAAAAAAAAAATAAATAAAAATGAAACAATTAGATCCCTTAAAAACCAAATCAGCTGCTACAAGACAAAAACATAAATATTTTGAATCGACTCACGACCAGGAAGCTCTATTATGACTGTCTTTTAAATAGAGTTCCTGCTTCTCGTGTTAGTGAACTGGTGAAATGTATTTCGCAAACACTTTTATTACAGAAAGAAGATGTGAAGGGAAGTTCTACAACTGTCTATAGAATGGTTGGGGAGCTCGGTTTCCTTTCAGATGTCATGACGTTCAATGCAGTGATAATTGCCGAAAACTGCACTTTAGTTTTAGAATCGACAACGCAAGATGGGATACATGTGAACTGTTTAATGTTAACAACGCCATCATCATCCCATCTTGTGTCTCTTGAAAGTCTTGCTGGAGGGACTGCAAAAGACTATAAGCAGCATATTTGTCACTGCATTACTAAGTTGGCATAAGTAGGCTCACATTCTACTGGTCAAAGTATTGATCACAGTTTCAAAACAATTATTTCTAAAATTAAATGCTGCTTGACAGACCGAGCTCCTGTCAACCATTCTGCAATCTGTTTACTAGAAAAGGAGTGGGAAATAAGAATGAAAGGATTTCATTGTAATTTACATCCTTTGGAAGCAGTTGCATCAAAAACGAGGAAAGTCCTTAAAGAATGTGAGTCCAGCACCATGGGAAATTCACAAGTGAGTGCCTAGCATGGCGAATTATTGTAGCCATGAATTTCCTCAGATATAGTGATAAATTAGGGCATGTTAATACAGTGAAGTCCTTTTTTCGTCAAGAAGGACTTTCCTTGTCCCTAGTCCCTAGATTCCGAGGAAATCGGTTGCATATAATTTTTCATTTAGGTGCAGCTTATTTTCCCATTTTTGAAAAATGCAAGAAAATTGTAATGGGACTTTCCTCTACAAATAAAACTGTCACTAGTTTGCAGACCTTATTCAGAGAAGAAGCTGCTGTAATTGAAATTCAAGCGCTGGGAATCATAGGGAAGGTATTAACCGGGCCTTGGATGAGTACCTTCTACGCAGATGCTGAAACCCAGAAAGATCCCATTGACACTATGAACATCGTCAAAGGGGTCATTGCAAATCTGAAGGTACTCAGTGGGGCCCCCATGGATATTTTTTCTTGTCAAAATGACTTCTTTGGAAACCAACTATCAAGGAAAGTTTCTGACTCTCTACTGATTCTCACTAAAAATGAACATTTATTTCAACAAATGATAACTGCCTGTTTAAAAGGAGCTGTGGAGGTTTTAAGCAGGCAGTATGAAAAATCATTTGCAATTGTAGAAGCTTCTCCCAAGTCGATGATAACATCAGTGAGGCAGCACACCATGCTAGCAGAAAGTGTCATCGGTGAGTTTTGTGAACGAAAGAAGCTTGCGACAAATGCTTATGTATCCAGCATAAGTGATCTCATTAAGGCCAAGCGGAATCAAGTAATGAAATTCATTGATGAGCTTGATGCTAGCCAATTGGATCGATACTTAGACTTGGCAAGGACTTTCGGCAGACAGGAGACTGAACAGAGAAAGCCGATAAATGAAGAAGTTGAAGCAGAAATTGTCAGAAGGATCAAGGCAAAAGATGACAAGTTGGAGAAACAGGAAAGAGCCATGATCCAAAAACAGCTAAAGACTTTGAAGGATACATCAGTTTCTTCTTTAAGGAAAGAATATCCTGATTTTGCTGAAGGCCTCCATGAATTACTTAATGGTAACATAGTTGGCAAAAACATACGACATATTTGGACAATTGATGGTGTAAACCATCAATATGTCGGCCACATCATGAGTTTCTGTAAATCCAATTTACAATATTTTTTATCTCAATGATTTGGTCGACAACTGTCACTTGAACCAATATGAAGTTGGTGCTGACTATGTTATCCCAAACCTTTTTCTTGAAGATGAGCAGAGTTGAACAGGCATCAGAAGAAAAAAACAGGCAACCGAAAAAGGGCCCTTTTCAGGGCCACAAAATATTCAAGAAAGTCTTTTCTCTGAACACAAGATATTGCGTAAAAATGATGCAACCAAATATATATATTAGCATCTGCGGTACTATAAAAATTAAATTAAATATTATTACCATGTCTTAAACTTAATGATAACTTATTAATAATATGAAAAATACATAATATATAATTATTAATAAATAACCAAATAAAATTATTGATAAATAACCTAGATCTATCTATCGCCCGGTTCACAGTCCACCCACGTCTATTGAACAGGTTAAGAGGCTCATCTCTTATTCCCTGTTTAAGATGTGGTTTCCGGCTTTCTCTTTTCCGATCTATTCACTATTACGTAGCCCCCTGCACATCCGATCAATATAATTTTGTTTTGAACTAAACCAGAGTATTTTCTTTATGGTAATTAGTAAATTTAATCTCTTGGCTTTCAATTAAAGCTAAAATTAAAGCTTCAAGAAAACGTTTTTATTTTTAAAAATTAAATTTAAATGGAGGTATCGAAAATGATCAGTGATTTTTTGTAGGTACCTATACAAAACATTTTCTTGTTAAGTACAGTCCACACATACATAAAGGAGAACTTTGTCTATGTAACGCTAGGGATGTTAGTGAGATATAAAAAATACATGAAATGTAGTCATAACAACACACCACGACCTGCTTTAGGGCTTCCCGCATATTTGGTAGGTGGTACGACCATAGCAGAAATTAAAATATGATGCAAATTGACAACATACTAATAATGACAACATAATAATAAGAATAACAAACAATCATATTCTTTAATGTATCGCAAAATATCCGTCTCTGTTCATGAGCAACAACTGTAGAGGCAACTTCATGCCCACGTGTCGTGAATAAAGCAACTACAGCGACTTTAGATACAATCGATATTTAGAAAGACTTTCACTCGGAAATCATCTGAAAAGATTAGACGTGAGGGCACATATAGCGGATTCTGAAATTCGATTTTATACGCAGCTTTTATTTTGTCAAATTCAAAATAATAATAATAATAATAATAATAGTAATAGCTAGTTGCTTCTGAAGAATAAATGTTTCTTGGCAAATTTCGTCAGCTGAAACAGTGTTCTATCAATATGTATAGCCATCTATTGCAGCTACGTTGATCGGATATCAGTTATAATTTCGACAAGGTCATATATTGGCGTGTTCAATGTTTGGCCCTACGTTCAAACAGACGACAATTTTAATTTTGATATTGTATTAGCGTAGCCATCAGAGATTTGGAACATTTTCACTGATAAGGAGAGAATCTGTTCATGGTATGATACTCAGGCCTTTCTCAAATAAATCGTACTCTGGTTCCTTCAAGAAAGTGCCTTGCACATGAATCGATAATGAAGTGATCCTAAACATACATATATAGATATGTATTTTATTTCTTTGATCATGTAGTTAATCTTCCATATATATATAAATTATATTTTAGAACATGTACATAATTTTTCTATATATATCCACGACAAAGGTACGTTTGTTTCAACATTGAATCTTCAATGTCTCATCAGGTGGTATGTAGAGTAATGGAAGGCCTCTTTCCTTATATTTGGTCAGTTTAGTTAGAGGTGTTGGTGGGGGTTAGTGATAGTGGAGTGTGTGTCTGACCGTTGGAATTTTGGAGAGGGTTTAGTTAAAGTGGTTGCTTAATGAGAGTCTTTGACTTCTAGACAGATTTAACGTTGTAAGTTTTATATTGTTTGGATTTCTTAGAGTAGCCGGTCAGGGGTGGGGTTTAGAACGGATATTTTTATTTAAGCAGAATCTTTATATTTAATGTAAATTGGTTTATTTAATCTTAACTTTGGATTTAGGAAATATATTTTTTCTATTAAATTTTAATTTTTAATTATTAATTAGATCATATATTGGAGACCGTTCTTTCTATTAAATTTTAAATTTTAAATTTCAATTCTTACGTAGGTTTTCTTTTTTTTAGTGGTAGGGGAACTAGTACAGCGACAGAGTTCCCAAAATGACAACAAAGGAGACATATGTGCTCTTAAAAGACCACAAACCGGAAATTTACCGTGAATTACCGCCGAGAATAATAAACCGTATAAAATCGGGAATCGGTAGGATTTGTAAAGTAATATTGGAAAGAACCAACCAGCAAATAAAAGAAAAAATTCACTTATTGCAATGGAGGAGTACGATGGACGTAATTAAATAGTTTGAAAATCTTGGGGAGAAAAATAATGCCACCTTCTTACAATTTGACATCGTTGATTTTTTACCCATCGATTTCTAAGGACCTCTTCAATCTCACCCAGGAATTTGCTGAAATCTACCCTGACATCACAAATGATGAAATCAAGATAATCTTGAACTGTACAAAATCAGTCCTCATCGACGACAACGAACAGTATACTAAAAATTCAATGGACGATTTTAATCTATCTATGGGAGCCCTGGATTCTGCAGAATCTTCAGATCTTGTGGGATTATTCCTATTGTACAACCTCACTGCACATAAAGAAATCGACACGAACAATATAGAACTATATAGAGATGACGGACTCATGATAATAGATAAATCTACTGGAGGTAAGGTCGATAGAACTAGAAAACTAATCCATAAAGTCTTTAAATCCTTTGGTCTTAACGTAGTGATTAACCCCAATATCAAGCAAGTAAACTTCTTAGACATAACATTAGACTTAGTATCGAATACTTTCAAACCTTACATGAAAAACAATGCAAACCCAATATATATAAACCCCAACTCTAATCACCCACCATCCATTATCAAACATATCCCATCATCGGTAGTACGCTGCATTAACATCCACTCATCCAGTAAAGAAAAATTTAATAAACACAAGGTAATTTACGATAAAATGCATAAAGATAGTGGATATCAATCATCAAAAATTAACTTTGTGGAAAAATTCAGTTGTTCAGAAAGCAAAAATAGAAGCCAAAAAATCATATGGTATAATCCCACTTTTAATCAATCAGTTAACTTCAAGCTGGGACATACATTTCTTAAACTAATAGATAAGTATTTCCCCAAAAATAACCCTCTAAGCAAAATCTTCAATAAAAGTACAATTAAACTCAGCTATAGCTGCTCCAATAATCTAGAAAAAATAATTAAAGTACATAACAGCAAAATATTAAAAGCACACAAGAAAAATAACTACAACACCAGGATTAGTCCGCCCCATAATAACAACCTTTGTAACTGTAGAAACCCTAATCAATGCCCCATGACCAATAAATGTTTAACGAAATCCCTGATATATATGTGTTCGATTTCATCCATGGAGAATTCTAAGGATGAAAAAATGTATTTCGGAAATACCATGAACGTATTTAAAAAGCGATTTTACAATCACCTCTCATCCTTTAATAACAAAGAAAAACATGATATCCCTTTCCAAATACTTTTGGAAGTCAAAAGCCGAAAATAAAATGCCTAAAGTTAAATGGAAAATACTTAAACAAGCAAGAACAGCTAGATCTATAAAGGAACCATGTTTCCTCTGCCTTCAAGAAAAAATCGAAATCCTTAAATATATGAACAATAACAAGCTTTTAAACCAGAGGCATGGAAATACAGTAAACTGCAAGCACCTTAGAGAGCTAACACTACAATCATGCTAAATATACTACAATATCCAGAAATAGGACACCTTATACATAAAAGAAACTGTAGAAATATCGAATTATTTAATTCTAAAATAAGGTTTAATATTATTAATTAAATTAAATTAAGAAGAAATCGATTTACTGAATTATAAAGTAAAGCCATAATCAGATTAATTATATATACCGTCCTTAATGCACATAAAACTTCAACTATTACCTATATAAAATTCTACTTATTACGCACTTATTACCTGCATTTAACTAGTACCTAATTAACCTAACATGAAAATTCACCTCCTACATTAAATTTTACCAAAAACGGTAATATCATTAAAATTTGAAATTTAATAGAAAAAATCGGTTTCCAACTGTGATCTAATTAACATTTAAAATTGAATTGAAAAGATCGACTCCCTTAATACAAAATTCTGATTAAATATACAAATTTAGATTATTTACAAAAACTCTACTCCTAAAAACACTATATATATTCTGTACTAAATACACATCACACACCTAACCTGTTCCTCTAAGAAATCCCAGAGAAAAAAATCTGGTAACAAGATATATATAAATAAAACTAACACCTAGCTACTAATGGTAAATATGTCCACAATTCAAAGACACTCATTAATCCAACATACTCAATACCCACATACAAAATTCTAAAGGTCAATCAGCTGTACTTGTTCCCCTACAAAAAAAGCACACGCCCCTAGTGACTAAATATAAGAATAGAAATTTAAAATTAAAAAACTTTTGTGGATAAAATTGTTACTTAGCTGAGGAATTTTATTTCAGCCCCATGCCGATTCCGAGGATTCGTGAGGGCGTTATGATATATTCACTCCTAAGGTTCATTTGGTTTTTCTCAAAGAGAGAAATGACATTACAATAATGCCCTCACGAAACTTCGAATTTGGCATGACAGAAATAATAGCCCTCAGCTAGGTTACAAGTTTCTTCACATTAATTTTCTCTCTCTCTCTCTCTCTCTCTCTCTCTCTCTCTCTCTCTCTCTCTCTGCAGATGATTTTACGCAGTCCCACGCCGATTGAGCACCAGGGAGAAATGGTAGACTTTAAAAACAATCACTACTCAGACATTTATGCATTTTTCATTCAGTAATAAATTTGAACACTCTAGGCTACTGGCGTGTGTTTACATTGTATAACACGCTACAGTATGTTTTATTCTACGTAGCTCTGATGTAAGGTCGCCGATTGATGTCAATGCAGTCGGGTTTCAATCCTGCGTAGTAATCGCATGTCTAATCGTCCTGATAATCTGTGATGCAGCGACTGACTATACATTCCTGATCAAAAATTTAAGACCACTTAAAAATCTTTAAAATAATTTTTTATTTACAGAGAGATTTTAAACTCCTACCACTTAAGGTTACCAATGCTACAATCTAAGAGGTTATAGAAACAAAAAGCTATATTCCAAACATTTTATTGAGAAATTTATATTTTTATAAAATGTGCCGATTTACGCATGATCAAAATTATAAGACCAGGGGAATAAATTGTTAGATCTATGGTAATTCCAATGTTTTTATTTCAGTTAGAGATTAGCAATCACTGCGTAAAGGTGTTACCATGCCTAAAGCAAGCAAAATTACCAAAGTTGAGCGTTGTCGAATTCTAGGATTCCATAAGCAAGGTTTGTCACAGCGGGCGATCGCAGCTAAGGTAAATTGCAGTAAAACTGTGATTTACAACTTTCTAAAGAACAGTGAGAATTATGGAAAAGCAAAATCCTCTGGTAGGCCCCAAAAAGTTTCTACTGCATTGAGTAAGAGAATAAGACGTGTTGTTATGAAAGAGGGGGCACTTTATTCTAGCCAAATTAAGGCAATCACAGATGCTGATTGCAGTCCCGTAACCATCAGACGACACTTACGACAAAAAGGCATGGAAAATAAATAGCTGCTTCCACGTCACAAGGTGGACCGCTTAATGTTTGGTTGTGAATACCAAACATGGGACGTTAAGAAGTGGAAGAAAGTCCTGTTTTCTGATGAGAAAAAAATTCAATTTCGATGGTCCTGATGGTTTCCAACGATATTGGCATAAAAACATGCCTCCTGAAATTTTCTCCACACGTCATAGTGGTGGAGGGTCCTTAATGATATGGGGTGCCTTTTCTTACAGAGGGATGATGGAGCGCCAGGTGGTGCAGGGTTGTCAAACAGCGGCTGGTTATGTTAGCATGGTATAAAAAGCATCATTGATGATAGAGGGCAATCGTTTGTGTGTGGATGGATGGTTATTCCAAAAGAATAATGCTGCAATCCACGCTGCAAGACGAACTTTGACCTTTCGACAAGAAAGTGGAGTCCATCTCTTGGGACATTCTGCATGCTCACCAGACTTGAACCCAATTGAAAATGTTTGAGGATGGATGACAAGAGATGTTTATCGAAATGGCAAACAATATTCAACAAAAATGAACTTCGTGAAGCCATCTTCAGAAGTTGGAGCAACATCCCCGCACCTTCATAGAAACGCTTATTTCTAGCATGCCCGACAGAATTTTTGAAGTCATCAAAAGCAGTGGAGGTAGAACTCACTATTAAATTTGGTTGTTGAATGTTTTTATACACTTTTCATACACTTTTTGTACAATTTCGTAGAATTTTTGTCTCTGGTCTTATAATTTTGATCATGTGTAAATCGCCACATTTTATAAAATTTAAATTTCTTAATAAAAAATTCCGGTTTTGCTCTTTTTCAATCTTTTCACTCTTTTATTTTATTTTATTTTTTTCAATTGGAGTAGATAGACTAAACTATCGCCCGGCTCACACTCCACCCACATCTATTGAACAGGTAAAGAGGCTCATCTTGTTTCCTGTTTAGGATGTGGTTTCCGGTTTTTCTCTTTTCCAATCTTTTCACTCATTTTTATTTTTTCATTTTATTTCATTTTTTTAATTGAAGTAGATAGACTAAACTATCGCCCGGTTCACAATCCACCCACGTCTATTGAACAGGTGAAGAGGCTCATCCCTTGTTTCCTGTTTAGGATGTGGTTTCCGGTTTTTTTTCTTTTCCAATCTTTTCACTCTTTTTTTATTTTTTCATTTTATTTTATTTTTTTAATTGGAGTAGATAGACTAAACTATTGCCCGGCCCACACTCCACCCATTCACAATCATGTTAGCCAAATGCAGACTAAAATTATACTCTTGCAGCTTCTTCTCTCGCATTTGCCGCCTGTGGAACTCGCTCCCATAATCTTGCTTTCCTTACGGCTACAACCTCCAGAAATTTAAATGCAAAGTCAATACTCATCTACTAACCACTGGACTCTAGTTCTCTCCCCACCCCCGTATAACCCTCCCTTTCTCTCCACCTATGTATCTGTCATTGCATCTGCTTTCTCAGCTTTCTATTGTTCCTTTCTTACTAGTTTGTACTCCTCACTCTTTTCTAATTAATCTTTTTACATTTATGTAGCCCCCTGCACATCAGTGGCATTTTCGCCTTGCTCGGTGTGAAATGATTAATATATATATATATATATATATATATATATATATATATATATATATATAGTAATGAACTAAATCACACTAAGTCAACACTAATAATAACAGACTAAATATCCGGAAAGAATGCTAACAGTGATATAAACCGTCTTCTAACACGGCGAGGAGTACCTCGTGGGTTAAATAAAGGGGGAGAAAAAAAGAAACCAACAGCGCACAAGAACAATACGTCTACTGCTCGTTTGAAAGAAAAAAACCCAAGAAGAAACCTTAACAACAAAGTGCTCGATACGAAAGTACGAAAGTAGAGCAAAATACAACAGAAATATCTAGAATTGAGCCACAACCTACCGCGGTTTTCCCACAAATGTTTCTTCAGGGCGAGAGGCGAGAAGAACCGTTCGTGTGAAACCGTGGTAGGTGATGGCTCAATTATAGATTTTTGTATTGTATATATATGACAGATAAGAAATATGAGTTGGTTGGTATTTCAGTATAATAATCATTTCTACAGGACGACTATTTGGTTGAATTTGCAATATTTCTCCGATCGTCTTCACCTTATTTGAAGCAGCAGGCGAGTTTTCAGGCCGACTGTATTTAAGGTCTCTTCTTCCACAATTCGCGGACCGACTTAATAAATTCTGTCCTTGTATTCTGATATTGTTAAACAGCACCACAGCTTGAATGGAAAAAAAGGATGTAATGTTTTCATTTCCAACCCCTGTATAACTTTCACTAACCCGAAATGAACATAATTACATTTAATAATTTCGTTTTCCAATAGCAAACACAGTCACTCTATTTGTCTGCCTACTCCCTTCACCTGTCCTGGTAACCCAGTACACAGGAAATTGTGAAGGCTTCATTTCAACCTAGCTTCATCCCTCGTCAAAATTCACTGATAGGTATTTTGTCTCAAATCACATCATGAATACATTTAAAAATAATTCTTTATTCAGTAAACTTCGAACCTGTTAACAGTTCAGCTACTTTTCTCGACAAAAATAAATGTTTTCTTCAATTTTAGAGGATTATTTTCTTATCTTGAAAATATCTTAAAATTAATACCAACCATCTGAAAATAAGTACTTCAAAGATGTCACAATTTAGAAGGGACATTTATTTTAGAAATGTTTAATGTAGAAAATTAAAATGGCATTTCGTTTTACTTGATAATGCAAAAGAATATTTGCCATTGTATAGTAAAGAAAAAACATAGGAATAGAAATAAAAAAACGTTACTAAAAAGTAGAAAAAATAGAAGTATAAACAAAAGGGAATAGATAGAAGCTCAAAGATTCCTACAATCTTGGAAAAGTAACGCCGAAATCGACGCGTTAGAAATATTTATAACGACATCGATCTTTATCATTCATATCTTAGTTATAAAAACAAGATTTATGTATTTCATCTAAAAATGTTTTGTTGCCAAGCTGCGTGTATTTGAGATATCTATTGAGAAATAGAGATTCATAAAAGAGATTCAATTTATTAACACTTGTCACAGACATCTCGACAAATCAAAACGACAGGTGATCTGCAACCTGGAAAAAAATAAGCAAGACCTACATTAAAGGAGAAAAAAAAGGAAGCAGAAAAGCACACAGCCAAAAAGTGAAAGTTTTTTGAAAAGAGGTAAAAGAAAGCAAAAATATTCATATATGATTGCATGTTTTCGAACACACACACACACACACACACACACACATATATATATAGATATAGATATAAATGACTCAGAAGATGAAAATATATATAAATATATATATATATTTCATTCTATGAGTCATATTATCAAGACAAATCTAAGGATTTAATAAATGATAATACAATTTATAAATGCCTCAGAGGATGAAATATATATATATATATATATATATATATATATATATATATATATTTCATCCTCTGAGGCATTTTATCAAGACAAATATAAGGATTAAATTTATTTCATGTGTTTATATGCAGCATCAAAGATTTTATTATTTTAAATTTATCAGGTGGTTGAAAAGTCATTCAAAACATAGAGAGGGCACACTGTGTCATAGTTTGATTGCTGGTAAGACAAAAATAGGTGAAACTTATTCAATCATTTTTTTTGTTAGTAAACGAATATTTTTAAATTGTGATTACATTATTATTGTATGTGATGCAGGTATGTGCTCTACATCATCAAAAACATTAGGAACAGATTTACCCGACTTTTTTAAAGATTTTTTTCTGTAAGCTGGCATGAGAAAGCAGGAATTCTTTCAGGAAGGCTGTTTTTGAAAAGGAACCAGGGCCTTGATTAATATTTTGATAAGATTCGATAGCGGCACTATCTAGAATTGTATATTCTCAGTAATAGAATTAAGTTTTCTTTAGATAAATGTGGCATTTGTAATCATCAGAGATGCATTAGATATATTGTTATATTCAAGGTCCTCTTTCTTTTTACAGAGGTGTTTTTTTTTGCAATTTTTGCATGATTCCCTAATGCATTGGAACACATGTAATTTTTATATGCCTGCTTATAATTAATATTATGGGTGTTTTTGTTTTAGATCACTCACACACACACAGACACAGTAACAATACAAACACACCCAAATATATGTTTAATGTTTTTCACACTATTATGTTCTCAATTTGTACTATTTATTCAAGAAAGTAAATGCTTTTGAAATTAACTAGTAACATAGTTGCATTGCATATTTTATTTTACTATTGGTAGTAGATATGTTTACCCGGTAATTAAAATCAAAACAAGATTTTTTAAAAATTTCGAACCTGTTCTAACGTATTAAATAAAAAAACATAATCAACAAATACTTTGATCTTTCTTGTGTATATAACTAACATTAATGCCCCAATAAATTATTTTTAAAAACTTTTCTCATGTTCTTCAAATTAGAAATTACTTGTATTTTGATTAATCAGCACAAACTGTGTAAAAATGTCTTCCTGATTAAGGTGTTTGGGTTAATTATTAACATTTTATATCCCTTTAACTTAAAATCAGCAACATCACCTGTTATGACGCAAGTAGTGTCGTAACAAATTCGCTTATTTGTAGTAGTGATATGATGATATATTTGTTTTAAATTTTCAATATTATATATATATATATATATCTATATATATATGCGTGTGTGCGTTTTTGTGTGTGCGTGTGTATATATATATATATATGAAAATAATTCGGAGCACTGATAATAGTTGGATAAGATTTGATACGGCCATTTGTTTATATCATATTTTTATTGAGATCAAATATTTTCATTTTTTTTACTTCGGTTCATATCTTTTATTTACTTTTATTATACCACATTTTTAACAGCAGTTTTGATTTCAGGTGTTTTAAAACACTAAAAATGATTAAAAGTTAATAAATTATAATGTCTCTTTTATGACTTATGTTTGAATATAACATAAAACTTCAAATTTATTTCACTAAAATAAATGACCCACACAATACTTAATTCGTTTTCAAAACTACATTATAACTTAGTATACCTTAATTATTTAATCCGAATTCTGACTCGAGCATTCCAGTTATCTGCTCATGAGGTGGTATTAAATCTAATAAAAAATGCAAAACTGAAATCCAAACTGCTGTTAAAAATTGTTGTCGGCCGATTTAAATAATCTATAGTCCCTCTAAGTATGATATCTATACAAAATTATAATATGACATGTCTAGACACCAAGCATTTTCGCAACCTAGACCTTTAATAGAATAGTTACCTAATTCTCATATTCGAGAAAAAATATTGGCATGTCTAAAAAGCATAATTTTCTAAATAAACATGTATTTATCTTATACATTCAAAATAAATCATTTTCACCATTTATTTAACCATATCACTTGAAGAAGAGTAGTATTGTTCTGAAACATGAAAATTTTGTGTAGTGATATAATGCTTTTATGAACCATTGTAATATATATATATATATATAGGATCATTTTTACAGCATTCAACATTTGAATAAAGAAACTTGGTTGTTCAACAACATGCGAACGGAAATCAACTGCGTAAAAGAATCGTTGTAGCGACACGGAATCCCTGCAGCGTGCCAACGTGCCATTCAAAGCCTGTTGGTTAAACTCCTTTGTTCCGTTCACGCGTAATAGTTGATGACTTTTGTCCAAGAAGTAATACGAAGCATAATAAACAGATTGACTGCAGACAAAACAAGAAATAGTATGCGTGTGAATCCTTTCTTCGTCAATGCAAAGAAAATATCTCCTGGCATAATTCGTGAATGAGAAACATGATATGTCAAGAGCGTTATTTCACGAAGATTTGTCAGTTTTTAGGGTAGGGTACAGCATGGGGAGTGCAAATATTTAAAATGTTTTGGCCCCGAAGAAGGAGCGTACGATGGACACATATGTTAAACTGGTGAGATTGTGATTATTAATGACTGTTTAACACAGACACACACACAGACACACACACGTAGACACACACGGACATACACACAAATATATATATATAAATATATATATATATATATATATATATAATGAGCAGCAAACTTATTTAACGCATCGTTTTTTTATTTCAGAAAATGTCGTTCAATTTGAATTATAGTTCAAATATTTTAATGAACTTTGCCGACGTAAACAGTGAGGAAAATTGAAAAAGATTCATTTTATGTAATATCAACAATTATCGAATTTGACTAGATGCAAAAGTATTTAACACAGTTTGTTAATATTTTGTAGCATATCCTTTTTGCTGCTATACAGTCTCTAGTCCTTTCTCTGTAGTTTTTAATGAGTTTCTTCCATAGATTTTGGCAGTTTCACCCATTCTCCTACACAGTAAGTTTTTAGTACATTGATATTTTTAGTTCTGTCACACATTCTCATAACTGCAAGTTTTTCTATAGATTTTCTATTGAAATACCATCCTGTAACTGGCTATACCATTTTGTTTCCATTAATTTTATATTCTTTGAAACATCGTCGATTTGTTTTAACCCTGTGTTTGGATTGCTGTCCTGATGGAATATAAAATCTCGGTCAAGCCCTAAATCTGTTGCTCTTCTAAAGAGATGGCTGGATAAGATTTGCTTGTATTTTGATTCATTCATTTTTCATTTGATGATTTCATACACAGTTATACGAAAAACAAACCCTAATCATTAAACTTTCAACCCCATATTTGACTGTTGAGATATGGTCGATTTGTTTGAATTCACTTCTTTTTCCCCCATACATAGGTGCATATGGTTCCCCAGAAATGCTCAATTTTCGCATCATCTGACCAAATAGCTTTTTTACAGAATTACTCTGATTCATTTTCAAACTCATAAAAAATTTCAAACGGTCTTGCATATGATTACCTTGTAATAGTAGAGTCTTTTTTGGTAATCTAAAATACAGGTCTGCACGATTCAGTGATTTCTGAATTGTATCTGAACTTACTTCAATTCTGGCATTTTTCAGATCGTTCTGTATTTCTCTTTAAGTCAAAAATGGCTGTTTCTTTACATTCCGGCAATATATCATTCAGTAGACTCGTTTAATGTAAGCGGACGGACGACCACTCCTTTGAATATTTTCTATAGTATCATATATTTCGACTTTTGAACAACAGCACTCACTGCACACAAAGACCAAATTAAAACTGGAGCAATTTTTCCATACCACTTAACATCTTTATCATCTTCTTACTAATCATTTGACAATTCTTTCGTTTTAGCCATTTTAAGTTTAGATAGCTATGCAGTCTGTAGTGTATCAAAACTGTTATCACTATGATCTGATTGAGTGAAGTAATTGTTTAATACATTTTTTGAAGAAAAACTGTGATTGAGTGAAAAGAGAAATTAATTTTAAAATAAACTTTTTAGCTGTTATTTGTACAGGTGTTATATACTTTGCAGAAAGTTAAATTCGAAAATTGACAGTAAAAGTACATAAAAACATATTTCTCTGTTTAGTTAGACAATGTTCATTAAAATATTTGAAGTAAGTATCATTTAAATTAAATATTTTTATTTTTATTAAATATTTTTATTGTAAAATTTATAAAACCCGCCGTGTTAAATACTTTTTCTACCAACAATATATATATATATATGTGTGTGTGTGTGTGTGTGTGTGTGTGTGTGTGTGTGTGTGTGTGTGTGTGGATAACAAGAAACAGAGAGGATTTTTTAAAAATATTTTCCACTAAGCAAGGCAATAAGGTGACTAGGACGCAAGGGGATAACTGAGTGTGAGCAAATATAAGAAAAAGAAAATTTCTTGCCTTGATCATCGAAACTGTTAGAATATTGTGTGAGTGTGTGTTGCTCGTACATTTTAGACTAATGAAAATTTTATTCCGCTTTCTGTTCAAAACATCCTTTGCTATAATTAATTTATAAAATGTATTTATTTTTTTTTTATTCGTGTCGCCCCAAGCAAGGCAATTTACTGCCACTGTTGTGCAGGGGTTTACATAGGAAGAAGGTCATGAAGAGTGACAGATTGAAGTGGGTGTCAGGAAGAGAGTAGGAGAGGGAAGAGATTACTGATGTGAGTGGGGTGGACGAGGAGGAATGCTATGAGGAGTGAGAGGTTGCAGGGTGTGTCAGGAAGAGAGTGGGAGAGGTAGGAGAGTACTGATGAGAGTGGGGTCGATGTAGAAAAGCATGAGAGAGAGGATGTAAGTTAGTGAGACAGGAGATGAGTATTGACTTTACATTTAAATTCTTGGAGATTGTAACTGTCAAGAAAGCAAGTATGCGGAAGAGAATTCCACACGAGGGAAGTGCGGGAAAAGAAGCTCCTGGAGTAGAATTTACGTTTAAAATTTATTGGTTTCACAGTAAAAGTGTGGGACCTAGTTGCTAATCTTGTGGCTCAAGGAAATTCGTATATAGTGGGTACCAGTTAGCTAAGTTCTTCGGAGCAGAAGCCTTGAATGTATTTGTAGAAGAGACACAGGGAAGCTACACTGCGTCGGTGAGAAAGCGTGTGTATCCTCGCTGCCAAGTCGGGATCGATCATATTACATATTCTCCGTTGGATTCGGTCGATGACTCCTAAGTGGATAGCAGGAGCACCGGACCAGATATGGCAGCAATACTCAATGCACGGGCGGATGATAGACTTCTATATTGAGTAATTAAAATATCCTTTTATTCGGTAATCAAATATTTAATCCATTTGTTTTCCGATGTTTTCGACACAATTACGCGTTATTTAAGCGATATATTAAATCGATTATTAAATCCTGATTCAAGGTTTTCATGGGTTTATTTATGGCGTCAATATGGAGTACGTATACAGTGAAATCTTGACTGTAACATATGATTTGAAATGTTTGAGCAGATACGATAAATACTGAAGAATTTAAAATGGCGTCGTTATCAATAGCTGTACACTGTGGTGCAATGGATATCAGGTCAGATGGATAAATCAGAAAGCCGATTTCGAATACCAGCTAATTTTGTTTCATTCACTTGTCAACAAATACCCTTGGCAAAGGCATGAATTCATTACTTCCTCCATCAGCTATGGGTTGAACAGCAGAAGAAAGTGTGTTCTCTAGCCTTGGTTGGTAACCAGTCTACTGCATAAAGAAATGGCAACCTACTACAGAAAAAAATCGTCTTCTTAGTTAGTCATGGATCGATTGACACATGATTGTCCAAGCGTGTATCACGTATGGCACTTACCTTCAAAAACTACAATCAGAACGTATGTTTGGTTGGCGAGAAAAAAATGTCCGTTTTGTATGAGCTTGTCTACTGAACATTGTGATATTTTTCAGAAATGTCTTTTTCATATTTTCAAGCTAATTATGATAACGAAAATGACCCTCATCAAATTTAGAAAATAAATTTTATTTATTAGGGCCTGTCTAGGTCCAACTTTGTTAGACAAAGGAAAGCGTGCTGGAATGTTATGTGTTATCAGTTTACCTATATGACAGTGAATTTTCAACAGTCTCATCAAAGTTGAAAAATCTACTTGAAAATCAGTAATTTTGTACTACTGGAGGATGCTGAGATATAGTACCCACACATAAGATCAACAATGAATATTTATAGAAAATTGGAAAATATACATTTAAAATCACCAAGAGTCAGCTGAAATTTTCAGGATACGTAATACAGAAGGATTGCCTGACAGGACAGTTTGATGGCAAAAAAGACAGATGAATACAAGGCATAAACTGTACACCTAGTCTGAGTAAATGAATAGCGAACCCTGTTCTGAGGGGAGAGGACACATAGGACAAGAGAAAAAGGTAAAGTACAATTTTTATTGACAGGATCTTAGACTAAACAGTGGCAATGTGGATATCGGCTCGGAGAGATCGGGGTGCAGAGTTCGAATTCCAGTTGAATTCCTTGCATTCACTTATGCCCAAATACCCTTGGGAAAAGTATTAATCTTTCGAGACATGATCCCCAAAATCGTGTATCACGTATGGCACATAAATGACTGACATAAAGCAACTGAAAAAAATTTAGGCAAATGTTCGTCTTCATGTACCGATCCAGAAAGTACTTGGCATCACCTCATATAATCTAACATTATCAAAGTCAGTTCAGGCAAAATGCAGTTCTGCAACACACGGCAGCATTCAAAAGCTTTTACTCGGTCAGATAGGTGATGAATTATATTCTAACCTATTGTTTTTTCTCTTTAGCTTGTGAAACTTTACTCCATCTGACTGCTTTTTTCTCAACTACGGTCTATAAACCATCTGTAAATAATAATGAAAAAAGACTGAATATAATAAATCATTTAATTTGATATTTGTTCACTAGTAAATTGCATTTGATTCGGCTGAGTAGTTGTCAATCTTAAACTCTCCACGGGAGAATGACATTAAGAAGATTATAAAAACATTACTGAGGATAAAAAGAATAGAGAAAATTTACATATGAAGTTCTGGGAGACAGTTATACGATTTTAAGTATATAGTGTTTAGAGCTAGGAAATTAATCAGAACTGTATGGGAATAAGTGCGATGACTCTATCGCTAATTCCAAGAAAATTTTATTTAACTAACTACTTTCCTTCGTTTTATCTGTTCGAACCTTCACGGTTATGACCAGTCCTGCTAATCACATTGTATCACACACTTTACATTCCTTCCGTGCTATATTGATGTGAAGTAAGTTCCATCGAACAGCTTCTTCTCGCTAAACAGCTTCTTCCTTGATCGCTACACACTTAACCTGTTCATTTCTAAGATTAACCGTTATATTCTCCTCCTACCACTTGTACAAAAAGAACCTTACTATAAAAATCAAAAACAAAAATAAAACAAAATAAAACCTTAACAACTTAAGATTATCTGGAAACATTCGGCTAATATCAGTCCATCGAACGAACAAGGGAAACGGCGATATAATATGAACCGGAAACATATGAATTTATATTTAATATAAGAAAGCACAAACAACACGAATATTATATTGTTTAAAAACCGAGCAAATATGAATCTATATTTAATCTGAGAACGAAAACAAAAATCACAAATCGTAATATTTCCAAAATATCATAATATGATGAGTGAAGAATTAGATTTATTCAAGGACAGCATCTACTTAAGACTGGCAATTAAATTAACCCTCATCCTCCTGGCACTGGAGTGAATTAACCCCCTCTTTTTTCGTATATATAAGCTATTATTACAAATTTTAATTTGACAAATTTTAAATAATTTTACTGAAATATAGGGGAAAATATCTAGGTTTACATGTAAAAATATGAACTCTAAGAAAATTGTTCACCAAATATATAGAACGTTGTAAGGTGAAACTGATGCCAGGAAGATATATGTTGAAGCAAAAATTAAAACTAAAGAAGATATTTGTTAGCAATGAACCTAAAAAATTCTAAGCGCGTTGTCGATATCATTCCAGTGTAGTGTGCATTTGTGGAAAATATGTAATTTAATAAAATCGCTTGAAATAATACTAAGAACCTCAGGAAAATCAATGTCAATAGCTATTTTGTGTTTCTCTCGGAAATAGAGAATGAATTAGGGAATGAAATAATTGATAATTAGCGGAGTTTTAAAACGAACCTGGATTTGTTTTGACACGTAGCAAATAGAAGAGATAACATGTGGAGCCAAAAGTTATTATATCGGTTGATAGTAAACGCAGCATGGGAAAAACAGATTGCAATATAAGATAAGAACTTTTGGTTTTGGAAAAAAGAGAACAAAACATACCGACTGAAGATTTGAAATATTATTTTCCTGTTGTTGAAACATACATTTGATGGGTACAGGACATCTAGATTAAAAGGGAGAATTTAATGCGGGATATCTACTCCACAAATGAAAAGACAAATTTCAAGAAAAGAAATCGCAATAAGAATTTTTTGCAAAAATTTAAAAAGACGGATATTTAATAGATGCATGCAAAATAATAAAAAAAAATTTTTTATATCTTCTTTGATGGAAAAATGGTTTTTAGTTTTAAACGAAAGTGGTTTGAACAAAACAGGTCTATGTTTTGTTGTCTTTAATTTCATAGAGTAGTAGAGTAATGTTTGTTTCTTTTCGTTTTTGTCTTCGCCACTGAGGAGGTAGAAAGAAAACTGAGCGATCAATTTAAAGTAAAAAAGTAAGTGTGTGTGAGAAATAACAGATTTGAGTGGAAATATTCCAGCAAAATAGTAGTAAGTAGTTAAATGAATCCAGAGCTTATAGCTGATAAGCTTATAGCAGAATATGTGTATGAACACAGATTAAAAGGTTAGTAATAAAGTCTGTGTTACATTCCCTTTTTTATGACCTGCGGGAGAATGAAAATGAAGTCGAAGAAATAAAAAAAATTGTACTTATTGGAGTTTAGTGTTTAGGAGTCAGTTGAAGTATCCTGTTGCTGTTGTTGTTGTATCTTACTTTGTGGACTGCGAGAGTGTTGAGGATAGAGAAGAAGAGGTAAAGGAAGTTGCCACGAGTGAAGTAGGAGAACGAATGTGTGACTGGACGTTTTTATGTCCAGGTAATGCTTGGAGTTTTTTTTGTTACATTTTAACGTGTCGTTTCTGTCCTCCCATCTGGTTGACTGATTCCACTTTCTTTCACTCTTTCTTTATACCGATTCCCCTTTTCCCAATAGATCGTTGACTTTTTTTCAGTTATATCAATCTCTCCCTTTCACTGGTTAAGAAATTAATTTAACATCTGATTGCGAAATTTGGCTTTGTCTTTTCCTTTGAGTATGGTATCAGACTTTTTTCCTATTTGTCAAAATTAAATTTCCCACTTGATTGAAAATTTCTGCCTTGGTCTGGATATTCAAAATATTTTCAATCATTTGATCCTATTTTGCGGAGGTGCAATTTTACATTTTGCATTTCAGTTAATTGCTAGATGATATAGGATTTGTATCTTATACATAATATATATTTATATATATGTATATATATATATATATATATATATATATTTGTGTGTGTGAGTGTGTGTGTGTGTGTGTGATACTATTTGTTTGAACATTTGAACATTTTTTTAATCGATACTCATATTTGAGAAGATAATCTATTTTAATCAAACAGTATATTTATTTCTACCGGCCTGATTATTTCACGATAAATTTGGTTATGAAAATGTGTGTCATTCAGCAGAATTCCAACCTGCGACCCATATCAACATAGGTAAATCCACCAATTGATCTGGTGCGTCTTAAATCACTCGACAACGATTGATATCATAGTCTAAACTAAGTCAAATCAAACCTGTATTACAAATTTTTGATTCTACGCAAATATCCATCTCTGCTCTGAAATGTATCGTAATGTCACCAGATGTAAACAGACAATGTTACGGAAAATAGCGAAGATTAACTAAATGGTTTATCAACCAATATATTGAAATTAATTTTTTGACCATTTTTAAATTGATATATATATATATATATATATATATATATATATATATATATATAGTTATCCGCAGACAGATCTGCTATGCTGTATCACAGCTCATCAGTACGGTTAGACATCCGATTGCTTTTAACCCATTATTGAAACCCGATCGAATTGCCCTCAGTTGCCAAAGGATTAAATTTATTAATTCTTGTAAGCAAAATAACCTGGTGTATTTTAAACCGAAATTATATTGATCAGAATCAAAAATTTTCTAAATTTAAAAAAAGGTTTTTAAATTGTCAAATTTTTCATCATTTCTCATCGATTGTAAACAGAAGTAAATACTTGGTTTTAAAAAATCTTACAAAAATAAACACACCTTGCTGACACACTATTTTCGTCAAATTACCGAATTTAAACTTACTTTAAGTTGACTTGACAATAGAATTACTTGCTTACTGCTTACAAAATGTTTCAAAAAGCATTTCTTATTTACGGTAGCCTTGTTATCACAGCTGTCAGCACCTTATCAGCAGTCGACAACTGATGATTTGCAGTATCTGGCCAAAAGTATGGAAGACAAATTTGGTATAATTCTTATTCATATTTTTTTTTTAATTTTTAAACCCATATTAAAACTAAAAACTTCACACAGTTTTCAGCAATTATCCAATATTTGATGGAATTTTAATTAGTTTAGCTTTGTAGTCTTACGTTTGGATATGTTTTATGAAAAATAAAAATAAAAATAATAATAAACTTTATTTTACAAAAATGTACAATTTAATAACAATGAAAATAACGACAGAGGTAACTCAATAAGTTATGAAATGTTATGGCATTTATTAACTTTTATTCTTAATATATATTTTTCATATTATTTTTAGTTATTTCCACAAATTGTGAATTTCACAATTATTATTTTTTTAACAAAATTAGAAAATTAGGAATTAAAATGTAAAAGTTGCTTTAAATGTTTAAGGAATGTTTTGCAAAACAGGCTGTTGAATTTTATAAACGTCTTGAAGAGACTTGAATCAGAATCAAAGTAGGGTTTCTGTCATTTTATATGTAAGGGGAATAATCCAAAACACTTGTTAATTCTAAAATAAATACGACATCTATGGAAACTTGTTATGATCCCTATGGAACATCGTACTTAAATGAACATATTTATTTACACACTATAATTTTTACTTATTTTAAAAATATAATTGGTGAAAAATTTTATTAATTTTTTTTATTTTCTGATAGGCAATATAATCATCAATTCATAACTACAAAAGGGACAACAGGTTAAATTGTTTTAAAAATATTTTTAAAATTTAGTGAAATATTTTGATAGTAAACAAAACATGGAAACAATTCTTTTAAAATGTTATTATTAATCGAATTTTTTTTCTTAAGATTATAATGTCCTTAGTTATTATTATTTATTCCAGCAATTAATAGCTTATCAAATTAAATTGTATCACAATTTTATTGCTTTTTTATTTTACTTTTCAGTGCAGATTTTCGGATAGTGCCGAATAATTTTAAATAAAAAACATGATTTATATTCCCCGATGAGTTCTGCATTTAATTAATAAAAAAATGATTTGCAGAAATTAAAAATTATTAAAATTTCATTACGAGAAGTGGGGTAACAGAGTTAAAAAAAATTGTTTTCATCAATATTTTTAGAAAATAATAACTTAAAAAATAATTTCATTTATTTGTACGGAAAGTTTCATTATAATTCGACAATTATTTGATTTTTGCGAGAGTTTCAAAATTATTGTGTTTGTCACCGAAAAAATGAGTTACGTAAAAATTACGTGATCGATTGTAAGCAGTCGTAACATTTTCCGCAACGTTAACTCAAATCAAAACAAAATATTCTGCCAAAATATCGAACAATTTAAAATGGATTAAAAAAATTAATAAAATAAATAAAAATCACTTTTATCTTTCCTCTTAATAATATTATAAACATTTTGATGGAAAAAAGTTCATTTTATTAGGTTTTGGACCTTTATAATTCATACTATCCTGTTTTTTTTATGTAATGGAGGTACCTGCTCTAAATACTGTTTAATTTAATATATTCATACGGACAGCTACTACCGCATGCATTGTCACAATGAATCTAACCTAGCACACTATTTCAAGCGCTTTCATTCGTTTCGCAGTTTCTTTCTCTAAAATATATTACAGCATATCTACCCGTAAATCTACAAGACTTTCATTTACTCCTTCTAGGTCGTGCATTCATCTGTGGAACATTTGGCGCATCAGTTTTATTGCCCTAATGTACGTTTGTCCTGCTTGGACATCGTCGCTTACCTAGAATCCCCCTAATCTACATAAGTAGAATTCGATGTTCCCCCTTTGGGTAATTATTTTCAGAGTAGATAAATAAGTGATCCAGCCTCTCATTTCAACCACTTTACCAAGAGATGTCACATTTTTATCCACAATTTTCACGTTAGCAATCCATTAAATTGAACGCAGACTCATCATCTGATTTCTCACGTTGGTGCCGACACTTGCATAGTAGAAAAGCTGCCTGTTCCGCCCCGTATTGCTGTAACAATCGCTGCTTTTTATTGGGCAGCTAATTCTATTTTCTGTAACGGTCTCTCAGAAGTGAGGATTTTCCATTCCTCAATGGACACTGAAGATACTTATTATGCGTTTTAGTAACTGAGCAGATTTACTTATTTCTAATACAAGGAGAAACCGGGCGATTATTATTTTACTACCGCATAATGTGGCCGCTAGCTCATGTTAAAGTTCACTTTCTCTTCGCAGTTCTTATAAGACAACGATCACCAAACTCAAAATCTATATTCTTAGTCTTACTAAGGTTCTTATCTCTCGCGGCTTTCCTCACTTATTTTTGTTATTCCTGATAAAGCGGTGATAGTATGAATTCATCTCAATGAAGGCCGTCACTTTCCTAACAGTGGTTGAAGTTAAAACTGATTTTACAGTTTTGACTTTTTAAAAATCTGGCTGTATTCACTCTTCACTAATTTAAAACCAGATATTGAGTCTCTTTTTCGAAAAAAATGCAGACTTTACTAGTTTTAATTTGAGATTATGCCTATGCTAACTACTCATTACTGTGCCTCTATACTTTAAGTGGTCTTCTACCGTCATATCTATCCTCATTTCTACCAAATATCTAAAAAATACAAACCTATCAGAGAATTTCAAATGTAATAAATCTCGTTGTTTAGTTTGCAAACATTTAGTAAAACGTGCAGTATTTTCTCTACCCAAAACCAACATCAAATTACACCCACCACGCCTCACCTGTGACAGCCAAAATATAACATATTTTCTCTTCTGTTCAATATGTCCAAATAGTAGATATATTGGTGAATCTGGAAACAGTTTTAGATTCCGTTTCAATAATCATAAACTAAGCATACGCCAAAACAACCCTTATTCACCCTTAGCTGAACACTTCAAGCAACCAGGACACGCATTAGAAAACTGCAAATGTTTACTGATAGATTCTGATTTTAGTTCCACATACTCAAGCAGAAAGAAAGAAAAATACGGGATTATAAAATCAAATACATATAGGCTAGGGTTAAATAGGGAATTAGGTGTTTTGAATCTTTATAAATATATCAATAGTTAAACATTTTTTAGATACACTTAAAAGATTTTTATTTCAAACAACATTTAAAAGTATTATTAGAGATAGGTTTACGTTTACAAATATTTAAAAACTCTATCGCTTTCTACGTCACGTGATGTAAACATCTTTCGACTAACGCTCTCGCGGCGAACGCTTCTAGTTTAAATTTTAAAATAATTTTTTTCTGATGAAAGGCCGAGGCCGGTCTGAAATATCAAATATGTATATATAATAATAGAAATAAATAAATACATTTTTAAACTTACAACATTTTAGTAGTTTTTCATATATATATATATATATATATATATATATATATATATATATATATAGGAGGGGCAAAAAGTTTGAGGTCAGGTCGGAATTTTTAAAAAAATAATTTATTTTGAGATATCTATGCATTTTTCAAAGTAAATGTTGCATTTTCATTACTTTAAATGCAATTGCATTTATTTTGAAAAAAATATACACTTAACTATAAAAGCGTATCATATACTAGCATAATATATTCAATAAAAATAACCTTAATTACTGCATTACAAACACTTCCACACTTTTTAAAAAAAGAGATGGTAAAATTTTTAAGCATTCTTTCAGTACTACAAGAGCCCACTCTCATTCTTTAGATATTCTCTTCGAACAAACATATTCTATCTAATGCATTTAATGGGATAAATTAGTCATTAATTTTCATATTTGTTTTCATTTTGTGATCGACATACATTTAACGTGAATTTTAAGAGTTTTTCCCGTTGTCATGTTGAAAGTCGATTTTATTCCAATTATGTTCAAAACAGATAGAATAACTATGCTTTCTAAAATCTAATGGTAATGATCTTGTTCTTTATTTTATGATTCTCTTGACCGGAATCAAATCATAAAACTTCATAACATCAAAATACTCCAACAACATGACAGACGCTCCAAGTTGTTGAAATTTTCCAAACACATTCATCATAAGTTTTTCGTCTGGTTGTTTTATCACATAGACTCTGCTTTAACAAGTAAAATGTTACGTTCTCACACCCTGATTGAGCACTCTGGAAGAGTGGTAGATTTTGTAAACAGTAGCTACTCCGGCATTTACGTACCACTCATTCGATAATGAATTGGAGCACGCTAGCTATTGGGCATGTTTATACGCCCTAAAAAGCCTGCTTTCTTCTACTGGACGCTCGTGGCCTAGGGGTGGAATCGCCGACTGACGCCAATTCGGTCGGGTTTCTGTCCTGGGGTAGGAAGCGACCGGAGTCTAAGCGGTACTGATGAGCTGTAATACAGCGAAACAGATCTGCCTGCGGATGACTATATATATATATATATATATATATATATATATATATGAGAGAGAGTGAGGGAGAGAGAGAAAAAGAGAAAGAGAATTATGTTTTTGTACCGATTCTTGAAATATAAGTATAGTCGTCTTGTTTCGTATTCAAATATACACAAATAAACTTTTTTATAAAATCTCGTACGAAATGGTTTACATCCGGCATATATTTAATCTATTTGTATAAATATTATTTTTGATAGATATGCAATGTTGTTTAACATTAAATAGTATATATATATATCCTGCTATTTACGCGCTACTTCTTCACTCTCAATCCATGCGCCCATGGCTTGGTGAGTAGGGACTCTGGCTGTCACCAAACAAGTCGAGTGTTTAAAGTAAGTGGATGTGTCTAGGTAAACTGACGAGCAGTTTGTTTTGTTTAGTTAATATTTTACCAGCATATCTACCCTTTTGGGTCATTTAATGCTGAGGATTTTGTTTGCTTGTTTGTTTATAAACTTATCGCATTTTACTACCACTATTTTTCAGGGGGTTACATAGGAGGAAAGTTATAAGAAAGAGTGACAGCTTAGAGGAGGCATCAGAAAGTGGGTAAGAGAAGGATGAAAATTGTAATGAGAGTGGAGTAGACTGAGTAAGATGCATGAAGAGATGATGCAGGTTAGTGATATAGAAGATGACTATTGACTTTACATTTACATTCTTGGAGATTGTAGCTGTGGTGGAAGCAAGTAAACGGAAGGGAATTCCACAGGCAGGAAATGCGAGAAAAGCTTGCGTAGTAGACCAGCATGCCAGCATCCATCAAATGCTTTAGAGAGACCTAGGGCAACAGTTCGGGCTTCGCCGATCTTGTCGAGAGCCTGGTGTATCTACTCAGTGGTCGTTATGAGCATATAAGTAGTATACCTGGTGAAGCGGAAACCATACTGTTTTTCAGAGAAGATTTCGTGGGATTTGAGGTGTTAAACTACCTCGGCGTTGATGATGCCTTCGGAAACTTTGCGAAAAATCGTAGGATGATGATACGGCGATAATTAGAGGGGTCACCAATGTTTTTGTACTGGAACCACGGAGGAGACAGTAGACAGGAAAGCAAGAAGCAAAGAGGTAGTAATTATAGAGTTTAGAGAGAACAGAGAAGAGTTCAGGTAAACCTTTTTGCAGGACAATGATTGGGATTCCGTCGCCGCCACTAGCTTTATGGTGATCAAGCTTTGAAATTGTTACAGACCACCGTGGGGGTATTGTGGATGTCATTCAGTTGGGCCTCTTTTCGGGGTGGAAAGTCAGGTACTAAAACTACAAACGACTCCATTGTCGAGTTGGTGTTAAATCTGTGAGCAAAGCACTCACTCTTTTCTGCTGTAGAGGTAAGTACTAAAAATTCTTTGATTAGAGTGTGAAATGAAGTTTTGCTATTGTTTAGTAAACTTTTACAGAGCCTCCAGTAGTCTTTGCAACTGAACTTACTGGATGCAATGCGCTGCTTCATTCTGGCTGCAAACAGCAGCTTAGCTTCTTGAAGTATTATGTTGCAATCATTCCGATCAGAGACAGAAAGGTGCCTGTTATGGTCCAACGCGTGACTTCGTTAAAGCCTGAAAAAGTATTTCGATGGACGATGGCGGCTGTGCAAGGGGAGGAGAACCAAAGGGACGAGTAGGATTTAAGTCTCAACTTCCTGGCTCTGATGAAAGCTACAATGCCAGCCTTAACCCACAAAGAGACCTCAGCCACACAGTCGTCAACGGGAAATTTAAGGAACCTGTTAAAAAGGGACGTCACACAGGAAATCGCAGAATGAGTCCCATCGGCTTTTTGTAGCAGTAAGATATTCTGCTAGTGTGAGTTTTTTTTGTGGAAAGGGAGTGGAAGGAGATGCTAACGGAAACCACAGCATGTTCAGAGTTTCCGAGGGGGCAGAGTTTCTTGACATTGCAAGAGCCAGGGATAGAAGTAAAATAGAGGTATAATTTACTGCTTGTTGTTCTTTGCTAAGTCTATTGCAGTCGAGATAAAAGTAGATGTGTTGTGACTTGATGTGTGATGGCTATATGCATTCTTATTTTGCAACTATATTTTGTTATATAATTGTTTGCTTTTAGATATTCTAAAAGGTCATTTGGGTCAGCTTTGTTGAAAATGTCTTTCAGAGGGTTTTCTTGATAGTAGCTTAATTGCATTTGTTCAAGATCTATTCAGATTGTTAGTATATGTTTCACTGTGTAGAGTTTCTGACATGGAATTCAAATTGGTGCCTTTTCCTTTTTTAGTAGGTTTTAATGGGTGACAGCAGTGTGGCTTATTTGAAGTCTAGTTGTTACTACTTCTTCTCTTTTTGACATTTTCCTATTGGAAATTTTAACTTCCATCGATTCTTTGAGGATGGGTTTAATTTTATAGAGTTTGCTATTTTTGCAGGAGTTCCACAACTCTTGCTATTTGATTGTAATTAAGTTGTTGATTAGAGGTTTGTAATCTGTATGGTTATATTTATACCACTAATGTTGATGTTTAATGATCTTTTAGCTGTTCTGTCTACTTTTTCGTTTCCTTTGAGACCAGTTCGGTTGGGAATTCAGCAAAAACTAATGTTTTTGTTTTGGTTGATGAGGTTGATTCCTTGTAGATTAATGATCAGAGGGATACTTAGATTTTTGTATTTTAGTGCCATTAGCACTGATAATGAGTCTGGAAAAAATACATTTTTGTTGAGGTTAAGTTCGAGAAAGTGATCTAATGTTGAGTTTATGGCTATAGTTTCAGCACTGAAAATTGATGCTTTGTCTGGTAGGCGTTTTTGGAGTGGAATATTGTTAGATATCGCTGTACTTCCGACTTTATTTCTGTCTTTAGAGCCGTTTGTTTATATTTGTGTCCAG
This sequence comes from Ascarosepion bandense, assembly GCA_037127315.1. Lineage (NCBI taxonomy): Eukaryota > Metazoa > Mollusca > Cephalopoda > Sepiida > Sepiidae > Ascarosepion > Ascarosepion bandense. The sequence goes on along the minus strand of JBBBDQ010000122.1, from coordinate 3,934,941 downwards.
TTGAGATGCTGTTCTAGGAGGTTATTTAAATTATCGATATAAGTTGATGAACGTGTATTAGATTTGGAGTGTTTTGTTAATACTAGAATGATTTCTGGTTGTTTTAGTAGCCACGGTGTGTGTTCAGGGATTTTAGATTTGGGAATACTGCTTTTGTCAATTATATAGTTTGCAAAGGTATGTTCTATTTGTTGTCCGAAGAGTTTTGTTTTCAAGAATGGAAACAGAGTTAAAAGTGGGATTGGTAGGACATGAATAAAGTTTGGTGTAATACTGGACTGGTAGTTCCGACAGCGAAACACGCTTGTATGTGAATAACTAATATATATATATATATATATATATATATATGTTTATAACGGTTTAAATAATAGAGAAATCTTGATAATGATCAGGATTCGAACCGTTATTAGATATCGTCCACGTAGGGTCTCTCGATCAGATAAATACTGCAAAATGCATTTGAACACACATGTTTACCAATTCTCGAAATCTACATATCTACTCTGTTTCGTATCCAAATGTTAATAATGAAAGTTTACAAAATTTTTGGTCCTCCAAAATATAATAAATCCAACATATTTTAATTTATTTGCTTAAAAATAATTTAGGCCAGTAGATGTAAATAAATATACTGTTTAATAATAATAATAATAATAATAATAATAATAATAATAATAAACAGAGTATCTAGTCAAATATGGATATCCATTAAAAATAATGTATAAAAAATAAACTAAAGATTTATCAGATTTACATTAGGATATGAAACAAAGCAGATATCTTTATTTCGAGAATAGGGAAAGATGTGTGTTCATAAGCATTATTTCGGCTTTGCCTGATCGGAATATGGTGCGTGCTCGAGCGCTCTAAGACACGTCATATATATATATATATATATATATGAGAAACACTTATTCTAACGTGTCACACGAGAATAGGTATCACTGACAGAAACCGATCAAGTTTAGAATAAAACGATACACAGTAATAGTAAATAATGAAGATAGGCATTGTATAATTAATATTTATTGTCGAGAAAAAAGTTAAATTGTGACTTTTCGATCTGATGATACTTATGTCTTACTAGCTTAGAAATGCATGTAGCAAATATTGAAATATATTCGCGCAATATTCATATCCATTTTTCACGATAACGTACAGCACACATGCATTTATACGTTCAAACACATAAGCGCGCACACATACACGCATATAATTATATATATATATGTGTGTGTGTGTGTGTGTGTGTGTGTGTGTGTGTGTGTGTGATTTTAGTTTTATTCGTGTATAAATATATTTTTGTTTGCGTGTAATATTTCTATATCAGAAATAACATGCCCGAATTAAATTTCAAGAGAGGAATTTTCTTATAATTTTATATTTTTATGGAATAGAATTAAATTATATGTGGAATTCTGCAGAGAAAAATGTATTCCATGAATAACAACTGATATAAAAATAAATTGTTTGAAAGCGTGTGTATGTATGAAAAATTGGAGCGAATCCCTCAGCTGCAAACTACACGACTACAAATTTAGAACTCGATTGTCTCTCTTTCCCACCGCTTTTTTCTCTTATTCTCTCTGCATGTTTTTTTTATAGCATATCTCCTGTTTCTCTTTCTTTCTCCCTCAGTTTATCTTATTATTTAGGTTTTTCATTAGAAAACGGGGTATGTCTCTCACAAACTAACAAGTACGTTAAATTGATTGGATGAAAATACATTGCCGTGAGAAGAGTTTTGGCCTTGAAATGAGAACTTTCTTCAGAAGCTATACTGCTGTTTTCGCCATCAATATCCCACTCTTTTGCAGTTAGATCAACAAAATGCAGGCGACAATTCTACTCCATCAGCTTGTTATCTCGCGCTTCCCGCCTGTGGAACTCCCTTCCATATACTTGATTATCTGATGTCTATAAACTCCAAGAATTTAAATATCAAGTCAATTCTCTTATCCACTTGAGGCCAGCCCTTTGCACATCAACCGATGTATGTTATTCTTTTTTGTCCTCTCTACCTTCGTAAATGTCTTCACTTCTGTGTTCATATCTTCACTATTTGCTATTAATGTGTATAATTTTATTCTAAACCTGATCGGTTTTTGTCATTGATACCTATTCTCATGTGACACGTGAGAATAAGTGTTCCTCATATATATATATATATATATATATGAGGTGTCTTAGAGCGCTCGACCACGCACCATATCCCGATCAGACAAAGCCCAATTTTATAATTATATAAAAATCCCTCAATAACTCATAAATACATCTATCTATCTATGAATATGATAAGATCAATTCAGAAGTAGGCATCTATGCAGATGACAGCACCATCTACTCCCGCATCAGTAAAACATCTAAAGAGGCGGACAAACTCAACCTTGCTGCTGATCTCAGTAAGAAATTGTGGTAACAAATGGCTCAAAAATTTAAATGCCTCTAAAACAAAACTCTATCTGTCATCTATCATAGGCAATCTCTCCTGCCACCCATAAGCATAGACCAAGCAGGTCTCCCCGAAAGCAATACACTGTGCCTCCTCGGAATTACTTTTTTTCCGATCTCAAGTGGAAACCTTACATTGGATTAATAGTTAAATCCACTGCTAGGAAAGTTAGGTCACATGTTTAGTGCCAGGAAGTTTTTTAACACCTGAATCGATCTTGCACATTTACAATCAACCATTCGACCGTGCATAGGATACTGTTGTCAGATCTATTCATGCTCCGCTGCTATTCGTCTCAGTGTTATCGACATGCTCCAAAGAAGAAACTGTAATGTGATTGGTCCCAACCTAGCAGCTCGACTCCAGCCAATCTTTTATCGGCGGGATGTAACTTCTCTCTGTCTCTTCTACAAATACTTTCATGGCTTCTGTTCCAAAACACTTAGGTCACTGGTGCGTTCTAAAAGAATTTACTCGAGCAACCAGACTGGCATCAATATCCCACCCTTTTGCAGTTAGATCAACAAAATGCAGGCGAAAATTCTACTCCATCAGCTTGTTTTCTCGTGCTTCCCGCCTGTGGAACTCCCTTACATATACTTGCTTATCTGATGTCTATAGACTCCAAGAATATAAATACCAAGTCAATTCTCTTATCCACTTAACACCAACTCTTTGCACATCACCCGATGTATCTTGTTCTTTTCTGTCCTCTATACCTTCGTAAATGTCTTCACTTCTGTGTTCATATCCTTCTCCTGTCCTTTCTCTTTCTCCCCCGTAGCTCCTTCGTCTTTGTCTTCACTCATTTCATGTCTAAAACTTTAACATTCTTTGTAGCCCCTCCGCATCTGTGGCGGTGCCTGCTTTCTTGGGGTCAAATGATTAAAAAAGGTATACCTTATATATATATATATATATATATATATATATATATATACATCAATGGATTTGGTTTGTATTTTATTTTGATAATTTTTGTGTTATATATCTAAATGCAAGAGAATGCAAACAAAATATAAATTTAATGCAACGGGACAATGATGCAGGTGGTGCCGCGGCGCGTATACATTTTAAAATAAAAATAAATAATTTAAATGTGTATATGAATTAATTAATGATGAACTACTTTTAACTATCGCGGCATATATAATCAAAAACACGCATATATATATATATATATATATATATATATATATATATATATATATATATATATATAAGTATAAGAATAAATAGTGTGGTCACAGTGAAAAGCACTGACTGGCAAAAATCTGTTTAATGTTTGAACGCATTAAACTGACCATGATATTCATAGCTTGATAACTGACTAACAGCATCTGACGAATGTGAAACAAGAGAGAGTTTATTTTCAGTTTTACCTGGACGAAAAATGCAATATTTCCGGTTTATGATGGAAGATATTTTTATGTTTAGTTAACTATATTTATTATAATCTCACTTTTCTTTTTTATTGTTAATTACCATTCTTTATATATATATATATATATATTGTTGTGACGTAGCTCGAACACATGACATACGTTTCACACTATATATAGATTAGCGAGAGTAGAGTCTGCAGCTGACGGCTAGCACGGTCGTTGTCTACTCAGATTATTAGTTGTTTGCCACTCTACACTGAGGTGTAATACTGTATCTACTGAGAATATACGTATTACTAATATCTGTGTAATGTTATTCCTCCACAGTAATATATATAGTATATCGAGGCAGCAGAGAGTTTTCTAAACAAATATTGTTAAATATAAAGACAAAGAATGTCTATTATGTTTAACTATGAGCCGTTCTAAACATCGTATTCTGACCCTAATTTTTACCTGAAATTAACGCGAAAATACGATGCTTAAAACGGCTCATGAATAAATATAATAGACATTGTCTGTTATGTTTAACAGTATATGTTTAGAATATATATATATATATATATATATATATATATATATATATATATATATATATATATATATATATATATATATATATATATATATATATATATATATATATATATATATATATATATATATATATATATATATATATATATATATATATATATATATATATATATATATATATATATATATATATATATATATATATATATATATATATATATATATATATATATATATATATATATATATATATATATATATATATATATATATATATATATATATATATTTATATATATATATTTTATTATATATATATATATATATATATTATATATATATGTATATATATATATATATATATATATATATATATATATATATATATATATATATATATATATATATATATATATATGTATATATATATATATATATATATATATATATATATATATATATATATATATATATATATATATATATATATATATATATATATATATATATATATATATATATAAGTAATTATGACAACTTTTCTTAAATATTTTTTATTGTTCATTTATTATTTTGGTTTCATAATTGTATATAGTTTAGTACTATAGGTGAATGTTTATTTGCCGTAAAAATCTGTCTTCGGCAAGATTCGAATCTGCATACTCCCATATACAGATCTAATAGTAGCATCTCCCTGTATATAGCAGTATACAGGTTCGAATCCTACCGGAAGATAGATATTAATTAAACAAGATTTCTCGAACATCAACAATGCATGATAGTTAAAATTTATCGTTTAATTATAGAAAAGCATACTATCTACTAAATTGGGGTTTAATGATTATATATATATATATATATATATATATATATATATATATATATATATTAGTCATCCATATACAAGTCCCTTTCGCTGTATCACAGCTCATCAGTGTGGCTAAACACATCCAACTGCTTCTGGCCGGGATCGAAACTCGACTGATTTGCTATCACTCGGAGTCGGTACCCCCTAAGCCATAGAATCAGGAAAGGCAAATTTTAACGTGTTGTATAAGCAGTGTATACAGATGCCAGCCACTGAAAGACTTCAGATTGTTTCTGAAGAGTCACGCTTATATCGCAGAAGTGGAAACTATTTTTAAAAGTTTTTCTCTAGAGAGCTCAATCGTAAATGAAAGCATGATATATTAGTCAACCATATACAAGCCTGTTTCGCTGTATCACAGTTCATCAGTGTGGTTAGACATAACTATTTGCTTTTGGCTGGGATCGGAACTCGACCGGTTTGGTGTGAGTCACAGTTGCAACCTCCTACGACATAGGCGCATGGACTCAGTGAAAGAAAATTTTAACCTGTTATATATATAAATATATATATATATGTGTGTGTGTGTGAGTGTGTGTGTGTGTTGGAATGAGCGGATTATTACACACACACGCATATATATATATATATATATATATATATATATATATATATATATATAAAATTTGACCCCAAGCATGACAATGAAATAATGAAGAGATAATGCGCTATATCTACTAATAAGCTAAGAAAGCGTAAGGAGATACTTGTATTAATCTCATAGACGCATAACTTCATGTACATAGTTGATAGAAAAAAAACAATAATTGACAAATCTTTTCCAGAAAAAACAATGTCGGCGATTCGCATTTTGGCTAACTCGTTTATAAAAATCTTACAAAAAACTGCAGGATTTTTTCATCTTTCCGGTCTGAAGAATTTTCCTTACTAACATTTTTACATGTAGTATATATCCCGCATCTTTTCATTCCAACGATTGTGCACTCTGGCCTAAATCAGTGTTTTTGTCAATCTAATAGCCAACAGGGAATAACGTACTGAAGTGGGTTAAATTATTTTCGTTCAAGTAGTCATATCCCTGTATATATCGCTTATTTATATTACTCATCTGTTATTGCACGATCCTTTTCCACTGAATCCACGAACATACTGCCTGGCCTCGTCACTGAACTCACAATTACTTTGTCAGCAAATTCATTAAATAAGAGCTAATCTACCAGGTCATCCACGAAAAAATATCAAAAAATGCTGGCTGTGTGGCATCTCACATTGACCAGGGAGTGGTATGAAGAACTCAAGAGAGGCTAAACTTCAACGTTGTCCAGTAAATTAGATGAAAGAGGGTTCAGGGAGGTCATCAGCTATATAGGGAACTCGAGAAGGTAATTCCTAGAACTGGGACTGCACATAACATATGGAGAAAACTTGAGAGTATTTGCCTTCTTTATCCTTTATGTTTCTAGTGGACCAACAATTTCTTATGAAGAATATTAAAATCGAAATATATATTGAAACTAGATCGTATATCAACAATCTTCTCAGCTAATTTGTCAAACAATGCAATACCATGATTCCCGGACGATGGATAGTGAAGACAATGGACTGAATATGAACAAGGTTATGTGTAAGCACATGAATGGAAATTCAGGGTCTTCGTTATTTTTATTTATTTATTTATTATTCACTAATTTTTCACTAATTTTGTTCTCTTTCACAGAGAAACGTCTATTGATATAGACCGCCAAATCTATGACCGTAACGGTTTTATGGATCTGCGGGATGGTCTAATGTATAAAGTCTTTTCATGTGAAATCTGAGAGTAGAGTTCAAATTCCAGTTCGATTCATTGCACTTGAGATTCCCTGTTTTTATTCACCCATCTCTGATCTGAATAGCAGGACAAACTGATGTAATCAGTCTACAGCAGAGCAAACGTTTTGCCTATTCATTCATTGAAACAAAAGTGACATGATCTCACAACGTGTGTGTCGTATATCAATTAACTGAATCAATTTACGGGTAGGAATGAATAGCAATAGTTTGTAAATTCCTAAAAAGAAATCGTCTGGTTTAGTGCTGATTAGGATCGGGGCATGTGCTTATGTTTGACCTCTCCATTATACAGTTCAACTTCCGTATAACCTGAAACATAGACCCCTTAATTAAGTTCTCACTGGGGTTTTTAAGAGATGGTGAATGCGCAATTTAAACTTGTGTCGGTTTGACTTCATTTTGTGTGATATATCTGCTGTTATCTTTTTTGTATTAGAGGTGAGGAATTTAGGTAGATAAATGTTAAGGTTTTAATGTTAACAGTGTCATTGTTTAGCTAATAACTTATTATTATGTGCGAGGTAATCTTGAACTTATACATTGCACCTATTTCTGAAATGTGGGCGATAATTTTGCCGCACAATGTCTTGCGTTTAAAAATATTTACATTAGTTTTGATGATTACGCGTTCATGTTTATTACGGAAGACGTAGAATAGAATTTTCGTCACCATATCAATTCATCCATTTAGACAATTTTGGCATATGTCATGAGAAACCTGCGATGTTTACTCTATACACACACATCTATCTATCTATCTATCTATCTATCTATCTATCTATCTATCTATCTATCTATCCCGCTCTCTGTGTTTCTCTCTCTCTCTCTATAATTATATATATATATATATATATATATGTATATAATCTACAGACAAGCCTCTTCCGCTCAATCACAGCTCTTCAGTGCAGCTAGATTTAGCTTCAAGCCGGTATCGAAATCCGACTAATTTTTTTATTAGAAGAACATCTTACCACTGAACTATCTGCCTAACTGCAGAGACAGGCACATTTCAGAGCAGGTTAGTTGACTGGTTAATTGACTGAGCTAAGGTGACCGAGATTGTTCAGTTTGATACCCGAACGAAACTGCATTAGATTCAGTTTACCAAATAACGTAGCGTAAATCGACCGTTAACATGAAATCCATCCCTCTCTAAAGTGCTTTATCGACTGGCGAAAGCATTTGTGTATATAATTGTGTGTGTGTACTTGTGTGTTTCTATGTATGCTTTTATATGTTTATTTATATCCATAAAAATGAATACTGAGGTAAATAACAAGGGCCGACAAGAGTCCAAATATTGCGTTCAACATTTAAAACCTCACTGTTAGGAGTAAATTTCAGTGACTATTTTATGCATAATTATGAGCTATCTCTGATGCTGAGCAATTTTACCCATGGATATAGCATACATAAAACCATAATGTCATCATATATATATATATATATATATATATGAATACGTCATGTGATTAACTCCTAATGTTTCTGCAAATTCAGCTTTCCGCCGACTTGAGTGATCATGAAATATCGCCACAAATTCTCCATATTCAAACAATTTTGCGGCTCAAAGCGTTACCTAACTTCAACATCAAAATCATTATGTTTGAAGTGTCTAAACTACTTTCTCTATCTTGATTCCGACAGAACATGGTTGCAGTAAGTCTCAATAAGAATTCTCTCTGCTTCAACTACATATTTCTTATGTATAATATAGTAATATTCCTCACAAATAGATTTTCCTTTGGTATGAAATCGACATGTTTAACCCTTTGCCGAAATAACATTTCATATATATTATACGGTCGACAAAGATGATTGGATTATTTTAGAAAATTATTTACACCTTAAATAGCAAGATATCTACGAAATGGTGAAATTATAAATACTTTTATTTTATCAACCAGAATATTCCAAAAATATTGATGAAAATTATTGGATAATAAATGCTTTTTATAGCACTTTCATTGACATGAAGCCATCTACTCAAAGACATGGTAGGTGTCCGTCAAACACCCACATGCACAGACACACACAAACACACACAAACACTCACACTGACACACATATATATATATTGTATATATATATATATATATATATATATATATATATATATACTGTATCTTTCCCTGAATTTGTTTTCGTGAATAGCACGAATTGTTTCTTTCCTTGCAATATATTTAATGCATATTCCATCAGTCTTATCTTAACATATACAGTAGCATACGCTTGCATTTCTATTTCAGCATCAATTCTTTTTATTATTATAAGGTTATTTTTATCTAGTAATTTCCCTTTCAAGTTAAGCCAGTGCAAACGTATTTGTTTTGATTTGAACAGAATCTGTAGTCTTGACCCAAATACTTTTATGTTGTTTTATCTTAGCCAAAGCAGTAATAACACTTCGTATTCATATTCAATGTTGAGATCTCGTATTCTGTGAATACATATTGTATTTTTTGATGATATTTTTTTATTATGATAGCGTACTTTTTATATAATCACTTAGTTAGCATCATTGTATTAAATGTCTTGTGGCCAAAGTGAAGGAGATTTCTACCATTTTTACAAAAGCCCATTTAATATTCCTACTACATTTAGTGAATTAATAGATTAAACAACACAATAATGTCTAAGAAGATATATATATATATATATATATATATATATATATATATATATATATATATATATATCATAGTTTCTCTTGCACTTTCTAGTCAGTACACTGTTTTTGCTAATGTTGTTTTAGCCCTATTTTTTAATGTTTTATGTTTTTCAATTAATACTTGTTCATGCTGCTGCTACTACTAATGCTACAACTGCTAATACTACTGCTACTACTGCTACACACCTTCTTCTTCATTTATTTTCATCTTTTTCTTGTGATATTAGTATATTTCTGGGTTAACCAAAAGATTCGTATTTGATCTACGTAGTATAATTTTGCGTGTTTATTAGTTAAGAAGTTATTTTCTTATCCGTAAGTTTCATTGGGTCATCCCTTCGACCAGGCCAGGGGTGCGCCGAAATCAAAATGAGTCAGCTACGGCCATCTATGAAGAGACACACACACTATGATATGCAACTGAGTGACGCCAGTCAGATTGCATGTATTAGAGTGTATAACAAGATACTTGATAATTTTATTGGCAGCCAGGTGGACTCCCTTGCAGTGCCGGGCTAAGGCCTCCTCTATATTACCAAGGTCTAAGCGATGAAATGTGACGTCACGGTAGTAGAGCTATGAATCATCATAGTCGCCGTCTCTCGCTTCATGACAATGTTGATAATCAGAAAGTCGTTTTTTTAATAAAGATTTTAAAACTTTTTAAAATGTAACAAGAACAAAAATAAAGACACATGTTTTGATTTATGCTGGTTTGATTAATTTTAATTAAAATTATGAAAAACATTAATTAATAAGAAAATATAAACATCATTCTTGAGTACTGACTGTCGGTCGTGTTTGTAAATAAACACAGTTTTAAAGACAAAATTCTCGTTTATTCATCTAATTTCTAAAAATTTAACAACCACTGCTTAAATTTTCATATTTTTAATTTAATTATGAAAAATCACAATCACCTTTGTTTTAATTGCAAGAGATTTTAAATCAGAATCACTCAGATATAGCAATCAAGCAACCATTAGAATTTAGGAACAAACAAGAAGCAACAATATATAAGCAAATTAATTAAAAATATTAAAAATGCAACAATTTAAATTCAAGCAAATTAATTCAAACTAAATAAGTTTAAGTTACTGTTTTTTTAAAAATCAAACTTATAAAAGTTTTATTATTCAGTTGAATGTTTCAGATTTTCTTTTTTTACTTACCTTCTTACAAGTAATATTATCATTTTCCTTGCTACAACAATTATTTAATAATGCATTAGAAGAGCTCTAGCTAATCATTTTTTCAATGCTGTGACCTTCACCACATGAGTAAACATGAAAAAGAAGTTCATCATTAGCCAAAACATACAATGTTATGTTCATCGACAATTTTCTTTGATTCATTGAATGAAGAAAAGAAGGATACTTTACAAGTTTATTAATAACAATATAATTGTATATCTCTAAATTTGTTGTTACATCATTGAGATATAACAGAGAACCTCTATTAATTCCTTGAAAATATTTGTTTATATCAGGTCTCTTCCTGATACTAAACTTTTACAACTATAACATTTCCATTTTTTAAAAATCGGCATAATAGCAATAAATAATTATGAATCGAACCAATTAGGATAGGATAGCTAAATCGAAAATAGATTTTTAAAAAAAGTCTTGAGAACTCTAAATCCAATATATTTATAAATAATATCAACTGTCTTTAGGGAAATTCTGCTAAAACAACAACGGAGTTCGAATTTTAAAATAATATTTTGAAAAATTATGAACCCATTGTTAATCCTACGAGGTGAAATGAAAAGATAAACTTTTACCTTTCAAGAAAGATACATTTAAAAAATTCTGGGATATTTGGTATTTCAATTACATTTTTAAAATATTTTAATAGTAAAAAATGAAAAAAAAGTAAAAATTAATGTTTCTATTTTATTTATGATGTTAAACTGTTTATTAAAAAATCATTTTATTGCAAAACTATTTACTTTTTTAAGGATTAAAAAACCATAAACCAACTATAAAACTATTATTCTTCAGTTTAAATTCTTATTTTTTATTTCCAATTTTTTTTATATGGATTAATATCGATAATTAACTTTCAAATCATCAACAATAGGAAAAATGTTTGGAAAATATTTTTGAGCTAATTTTTGTGCTAAATATTTTCTAAAAATTAAATATTAAAAAATTAGATTTTAAAATTCAAGTATGGTGTAATTTAGGCCTATTTATGTTTCAAATGAATTCAAAACTTATTCAGAAATAATAGGTTTAAACAAAGTTTAAATCATCATTTTCAAGTTTAAATTTTCGGTAATAGTGTCTTGACTTTCGTAACAAATAATTTCACACAGTTTTTAAATAAAAAACCTTAAAAATAAAAACAAATTCTTCTAAAATTGACAAAAAAAAAAATTTTGTAGTTTTTGTTAATACAAGAAAAAGAATAAAAAAAATTTAATTCAGGAATATTTTTTCATGTTTAAAAATGATTCATAAAATTGTAAGTGTAGAAAAGTTAAGTGAGTTTTTACTTTCGTTTTCTAAGAATGTTTTAAACATTTCATTGAAAAGAAAACATTATTTTCTAAAATAAAATATCAATAAAATATTAATTCCAATATTTTCAGAAAATATAATGTTTAGCAACTTTTTCGACTTCAGTTTAAGTTTTAAAACTTTTCGAAAAAAATTACGGAAGAATAGCCATATTTAAATTTTAGTTTTTTTAATTCAGATATTTTTTAATATAATTTTTAATTTCAATTTTATTCAAAGAGATAAAAATAATATCTTATTTTATTATATTAATTTAAAAGATATAAACAAAGTGCTTTCTTTCTTGTGCTACGGCAAAACTAATTTTTTAGCAAATTTTGATTTTAGCGACTGTTGAAATAAATGGTGATAAACTTTTAACTACTCACTTTGCTAAATGGAATTGGGGTTAAAATTCTCCCTTTTAATGGCATGTTTTCATTTATCAAATAAATGTTTATTTTTTGGAAACGAAAAACAATGAACTTTCGGTCCATTCTTGTAATTCCATTTGCAATTTGATTCTGAAAATAAGTCAACGCTAACGGACGCCGTATTGTAAATAAAACAGAACTCTACTAAATGTCACATCAGCAAGTCAACTTTAATCATAGAACAGACTTGGTAATATAGAGGAGGCTTTGGCCGGGCCGTTGGGCATGGCCCGATTAACTGATGTCTTAGTCCGCCCCTGAAAGTAAGACAGCAATATAACCCATACCTCAAAAAAGTCTCGAACGTATGTATTAGGATTCGAACATACACTTTAATGTTCATAGGTACATATATAACTGCGTGAGCATGCTCACTCGCATATAGCATAGTGATCAACGACCCGGAAATTGGGAGCGGAATTCTTCTTCTTGTACCGTGTTCCTTCAGGACGTACACTATCATGAACTTCTACTTAATCTGTCACTTGTCACTCTCTATATGTTTCTTCTTGGTATGTCTCCCGAATCTCGCTCCAAGATCCATTTGCTCAGGCTTATCAAGTAGGTAACTCGCTGGGTATTCTCTGTTTCTTTTACTTTCTAACCGTCTTATGAGTATTAGTTTCACTAGGCCTTCTTTCCTCATTACATGTTCATAGAACCCTAGCTGTCTTTTCCTGGCTTTACGTATGAGCTTTCTTTTTGTTTGCATCCTCTCCAACACCTCAACGTTGCACTCGTGCTCTGTCCATTGTATCCCCAGTATCCTTCAGTAAAACCACATTTCTGCTACACTCGTTGCATATACGATTTCTACAATCGTTGCATACACTTTCGCAAGAAAATTCCTTGCGAAAATTATGAAATTGTTTCTTTTATCTTAGTTTGAAGGAAGCTGGGCTCTTTAGTTATTATTATTACTGAGTGAGAGAACAGCATATGTAAAAAAGCAATGTCCCGTTACAATTATACAAAGCCTATTATAAGCATCTTACAACCAGTCTAGTAAGACTACACGGGACCCATGCATCGCAAACAAATATGCGTCATATGGTCAGCTGCTTTGATAAAAGGTATACAGATTGTAATGCATATTCAGAATTTCAATTAACAGAGTAGACACATAAGTCTTTCGATTGACTCTGTTCCAAAGTACGAGTTGCCTTGCCATCGTCACTATTGAAACATTAAACCTATTCTTATCGCCAGCTGGTAATGTAACTCATACATTCATCAACTCATGAACAGAAATGCACAGACTTCTAAACGCTAAGCGACATTTCTCGCTTGTTATTTTCAGTCAAATCTTTGGGAATTAAAGCTCGTACAGTACCTCGTCATAATCCCACAAGACACGGCATGTCATTTTAACAAGACCCCTATGCATGTAAACTTAAATGCTCTGCCAAGCATGTGCTTTAAACATCTCTGCCAAGCATGTGTTTTTAACAAATTTGCCGAGCCTGTGCTTTTACAACTCAAGCAAAACAATGGATATGATTTTAACTACTTAGTTAAACATATGGTTTTAAAAACTCCGCCAAATATTTGCTATTGAAAACTTCGCCAATAATGTGCTTTTAAAAACTCCATCATGTATGTGTATTAACAACTTCTCCAAGTATATGCTTTTAAACATTCTGCCAAGAATGAGCATTTAACAAGTCGCTATGTATATGCATTTAACAACACTGCCAGGTAAACTTTTAAAACTCCGTCAAAAATGTTCTTCTAACAACTCAGGTATTTATAGGCTTTAGCCACCCTTTCATGTATGTTCTTTTAACAACTCCGCCAAGCATATGCTTTAAACAACTCTGACACATGCAATTTTAACAACACTGTCCAATCAAAATATGTGCTTTTACAAACTCCGATCAATTAAGACTAAAAGCAACCCCTTGAATTAGTCTCTTCTCTATTATGATATTTAATCGATGTATATCATACTTTTTGAAAACATTTACCTAATTAATTAATTTATCCTTGCCACAGCGGGGCATTTAAACTTCTGGGTTTCCTGTAAATTCAATGGTCGTCCCAAATACACGATGATCATGCCCATTAATACCTACATAAATGTGATATTTGCTTTACTGTTTTTCTTGGGTTATGTCATATCCATTTTCGCGTTGATGACATGCCTCCACCTCCAATTTAGTACAATCCATTTCGGAATTCTGAGATCAAATTCTAATATGTCAAGGAAAGTGATATATATATATATATATATATATATATATATATATATATATATATATATATATATATATATATATATATATATATATATATATATCATTCAAGGTAACTAAGTGGTTTAGGCAAATGTAACCAGGTAGGCCAAACTATTACGTAGACGTAATAGACGGTACTCGTCGTATGCATTTTCTGAGACGTAGGCGTAGTCAAGAAACGTAGACCAATAGTCGTAGACCTCTAGTCATATAGACCTCTAGACCTCTGGACGTAGAAATATAGACCTCTAGATGTATGTCTGTAGACCTCTAAGTGTTCTCAATTTTGCCAGATTTATGGCTGACTCTAGCCAATCGCATTACTGTAAGACGGAAAGAGTATGCATAATCATTACATATTCATGACATCGAATATTTTTCCGGCTTCTTGATAAATATCATGGCGAATTTATGACAAGGGATGATCAATGATTTCCGAAGGGTTGTGACCAAATTCTGTCTGGCATGTTACTTCAAAACTTTGAAGATCATGGCTCTCCTAAACTTCCTATTCCTTGCAGCTCTTAGCAGCATTTCTGTCTTCATTCACCGTCCCGCATCCCATTCACATAATCTTGCCATGTAGGTGACCCGCTGCTTTCCTCATTTTCTCCTATATTCAATATTCCTAGTGAGAGATTTATTTTTCATGTTCTCCTTCCTCATTATGTGTGCAAGGAATTCCAGCTGTAAATGTCTTTTCTTTTATTAGAAGGGCTCGCTTTCTTATCATTTCCTTTATGACTTCCTCATTGCTAACGTTCAATTAACACTCAGTAAACTTTACTAGAATGAGATTTTTGCTAATTCCAGTTTTCTCATTCTTCTGTAGAAAGATTTTCCCGTATTCACTAACATGTCAGTGCATGGACATCATATAAAATTCTGAACTCGTTTTGTGATTTTAATGAAATTATTATTTGTTGTTATTTTGTTTTGCATTTAGAATGCATGTTTTGCTAATCTAATACACGTATAATTATATGAGAAATGTACAAATAGTCAACAAGCAGTATATTGTTTATGAGAAATATATTTATTAACTTATTTGATTTTGCTAGATTTCATAATGTAACTCTTGTTTAGATAACTATATTATAACCAATAAAGAAATTAATATATAAATATTTATTTCTCAATAAAGAAATTAATACATAAATAGTTATTTCTCAATAAAGAAATTAATATATAAATATTTATTTCTCAATAAAGAAATTAATACATAAATAGTTATTTCTCAATATAGAAATTAATATATAAATATTTATTTCTCAATAAAGAAATTAATATATAAATATTTATTTCTCAATAAAGAAATTAATATATAAATATTTATTTCTCAATAAAGAAATTAATATATAAATATTTATTTCACAATAAAGAAATTAATATATAAATATTTATTTCTCAATAAAGAAATTAATATATAAATATTTATTTCTCAATAAAGAAATTAATATATAAATATTTATTTCTCAATAAAGAAATTGATATATAAATATTTATTTCTCAATAAAGAAATTAATATATAAATATTTATTTCTCAATAAAGAAATTAATATATAAATATTTATTTCTCTATATATAAGTTTTAATTTCAGAGTATCAGTGCTTGTCTGTTTCACGAATGATATACACCAAAAAATAATATTTAGTCAATCTTGGTTTTGTTTTTAACATAATTTGGAAAAGGAATTAAGGATTTAAAAGAAAATGTCAAACAGAAATAATTACTAAGGAAGCTTCCGTGATTTTCACAAATTTCAATTGAAAAAATAATGAACAATATTTGATTGACATGGCATCAGATATTCAATAATATGGCTTAAATAGGGATAATCAATATAGAATGGCGATATTCTTGCGTAAAGTCTACAAACAAATAACTGACACATAGGAGTAAATGATGCAGAGAAGATACTGAAGAATAGGCCAAAAAAGTAAATTGAAAAGGTTTTCTCTAATTCGAACAAAACTGATGACGATTGGATGAATCAATATATGGAAATATTTACCCTAATATGTGAAAACAACAGGGTTCGAGTGATGCTGAATAGACACTGTGATGTACACTGTGATACTGGGTATTCGTAAATTATCTATATAATCTCACAGACGGATTAATATCTTTCCCAAGGTTATTTGCGCGTAAGTGAAAGCAAGGAATTCAACTGAAATTCGAAATCGGCTCCCCGATTTGTCGTTTCTAGTCGATAACGCACATAAGGTATGGAAATACAACGATAATAAAGAAAAGGAATATGCAGCCTAGCTCCAAAAGACCCAGGGCACGATATATAAATATTTCTTTTGAGAATCATCGATGAGTTGTTGATATTTTGAGGTTTATCAACATCTGCAGTTTACTTAAATCCAGAATAAACTTATAGTTTGTAAGAACTCTTCTAAAAAAATAACTATTTAATTAAACGTGTGCTTGCAAACATGTAAATTTTGACATAGGATGGAAGATGAAAAAAAATGATCGAATCATGGTATTTGCACGTAAGTGAATGCAATAAAACTGACTGGAATTGCAAGTCGGCTCCGCCTATATCTAATTTCATGTCATTATTCTCTCCACCATCACCATATCCAAGCTTACAGCAACAGACATTTTCCAAGCGGTTACTCATGTCGGTAGTAACCAGGCTTGATTTTACTTAAATTTGGCGATCGCACGAGAACCAGTGACAACAGTCTATAAGTGAGTATTGAAATATCTTCGGCCCGACCAAGAAGTGATTCAAATAACTTAAAAATTGTTTCTTTCGATCGAATATTCAATTATTCATCTTAAAAGAAGCTTAATAAAATTAAACCAGTGCACATTTGTATTAAAGTACATTTGTGTTCAATACAATTATATTGCAGAACTTTTGAATATATTCCATTTGTAAACGTCCTATTACGCGACCTTTTAATAACTCGTTTATGAAACTTGAGTTGTGTCTTCAGGCAATTTACAATAACTGATTTTACCGTTTTGTTTTAACAACGCTCAAGTAACAGTGTTTGCTTTTGCACGTTCACGTGACGGCAAATTTTGAACGTGTAATTTTTAAAATTAAAAGAAATTATAACGTTTTCATCCATGGTTGAATGAACCTAATAGGTATATTTCAGTATGGTTACACTTAGTCATAATTTCTGTTCTTTTATTCAAGAGTTCCTTTTTGTTTGGGAATAACATAATAAATAACTTTTATTCCTGGCACAATCTACATATTTTGCCAACGTTGTAAGGCTTGGCTGTTTTCACTATATTCCATGTTATGCCTGGGGCTTTTCCATATTTTGATTTCAATTTCCACACGTGGCTAGCCAATTTTGTCCAGTTTTTAAGTTTTCTATTTTGAATGTCAACTTGTGATTGAATCACCTGTTCTTAAAGGTGTCTTTGGTTGATCCCAAATATATTTCATTTTGACCGTTTAAGTCATGCAGTTTTGCGTTGTAAATGACATTTGTATTACAAATTCTTTGAAGTGGGCATTTAATTTTGTCCCTGCAGTTGCATTCTTTATTAGTGGTCTTGTTTTGAAGAATGCTATCTAAATTTTTGGCGTTTTTTTATGAAACTATTTAAATTACTAGTACAACTATATCTTACCTTGATTGTGTTTCTGTTGATTTTTTTTTAGTTCTGAGCTTTCTGGAAAGAGTCTATATATTAGTTTTAAAAATATTCGTCTTATTTTGGTCTTTACCTCTAAATTAAATGGTAACGTAAATGTTCTTAAAATAGGTAAACGGAAAATCAGTTATTGTATAACGCCTGGAGACCCCACTCATGTTAGAGACCTAGGTCGCTGAATAACTCTTTTAGAAATGGAATATATATATATATATATATATATATATATATATATATATTTCTTGCCCGATGTTTTTGGCTTTGTGCCACATCTAATCTGCGTTTAGAACATCACCATGGGCACTTCGACTTACTTTTTAACTGTTTAGCCAGGTTATCTCTCTAGAATCATTATAATTCACTAGTGAAATCGATGTGACTAGGTACCCTATACGTCGGCGTTGTGCCACATCTAAGCTGCACTTAGAAAATCACTGATCTCTCGATTTGTCGATCCCAATGTTTATAAAATATCGCTGAAAATATACCTGCTTAACGGAGAATATGCAATTCTGTCCACACCACATTTTACGAATTCTTATTTTCTTTTTTTGTTTTCCGTGTACCGTATCCCTTAAGGTTTCGAATGATTATTCCAATCTGTAGTTTAGGATTTTGTGTACTCTGACTTTTAAGGTTTCGAATGATCATACCACTCTGCAGTTTAGATTTCTTTTTATTTTATATTTTTTATTCATATTTTTTGCTTGCGTTTTGTTTTCTTTAGCTCTAAAGAGCTTTTAACACTTTGCCATGTATCTTTGACTTTCTTCTCCCACCCATTCGCACAAACTCGTTACTTAGATTGCACTCTGTTTTCATGGATTCCCTTATGCAAATGGTAATTCCCTAACGAGTTAGATGTGACACAGCTGTTACAGTGGGCAAGATTGAACTTTAAAACGTTGAAGTAAAAGAATTCAATATTTGCAAATGAAACAGCTTTATTTATACAAATGTATGGAACGTGTTCTCGTGAAGGGTTTTGCACACATTTACAAAACGAACAAAATTGCTTACAAGAAAGTGAAAAAGGATCGCGTGTCAAGATAACTCACCTAAGAAACTGTGGATTTGTTCAGCCATAGTGTATGTGTAAGTGTGTTCATGCAAGTGTGCATGTTTGTGATGTGATATCCACGTATTTTCATTGAATTTAAAAGGTGCACCAAGGGAGAAGATTATTCCTGGGAGAGATGAGCCTTTTTCATCACTACTACATCTCTACTACATCTCTATAAGACACGGAAAAAATACACGATCTTCTACAGAAGGTAGCAAATTAAAGTGGGAAAATGGACTGTGCATGAACTTAAAGAAAACTGAATGTGTGGTCATCAGCAAAAAGAGGTGTGCAATAAAAACAATTCGGAGTAACTAAAATAAAACAAGTAAAAAATTCAGATACCGGTGAAGTGTTTGAAAAAGGATGGAAAGTGCGGCATGAAGATCCAAAAACACATTTCAAATGGTAACCAAAGTACTGAAAGACAGCAAAGTCTCATAAAAAAAAAAGCGCGGAATTGCTTTGTGATATCTGTCTTTCTGAATGGAAGTTAATGTCAGACGATCTCATCAAAGATGAAGGAGAAGCTTGAGGAAGCAGAAATATGGTTTTAGTTAAGGGTACTGAAAATACCATAGACGGAGCACGTGTGTTACGATGTAGTGTTGGAAACGAGAAAAATCATAATTAACACGAGGAAGAGACAAATGAGATTCATGGGACACGTAATAAGGAAACAGGGCCTCCCGCCTGTGGAACTCCCTTCCACAAGTCTGCTTTCCCGACAGCTACAATCTCCAGGTGTTTAAATGTAGGGTCAATAGACACCTCCTATCACTCTAACTCCCAATTATTCTCAGAACACTCACATCTACCCAACCCTCATTCTCGGTATCCTTACCCGCCTATCACCCACCCTCTGACATTTACCATATATTTAATCATCCTTTCTCCACTCTATGTAGCCCCCTGCGCAGTAGTGGCAGTGAAATGCCTTGCTCGGAGTGAAACGCTTATAAAAATAAAAAAAAATAATTCATTACTCACAGGTCGAATAGAAGGAAGAACAGATAGGGGAAAGCACAGCAATACGTATTTGTTAGGCCTGTTCAAATAGATGGCGAAGTGGGGTTTAGAAGAGATAATAAGAGAAAGATATTGAGAGCGACAAGAGACAGAGTCAAGTGCAAATCCATAATCGCCTACATTCTGAAGGGACACGATGCATAAAGATGAAGAAGACATCCATGAAACATTCTTTTGTTATCCCGAGCATCACCACGTAGCCAAAGCGGAAGGCAAGTTGGTATAATCAGTACAGATTCTTTTGTTCCACTTTATTTGTCCTTGGAATTTGTTGTGGGATCTCCTCTTTTTCTATGATAATGGACTAGACGTGAGTATACATATATTCATGCAATAGAGAACCGGTAGAAAGAACGTGACTGATCCGAAAGTTACCGTGAGATATCGACGTTACACCTAGAATACCGCATCAGTTGACATAGTAGCTCTGAGCTCAATCTCAGTCATATTAATAGCACCAGATATACTATTTCCAGCACGGCTGTCTAGATAATGTCCGTCGATAATAACTCCTCATATGTCTTTTCCACTTAAGATTACTTTGCTGTATAGATTATATCATTCCGGTAAACGCATCTGTATATTACTTCTACTTTTAGATTTGTATAAATATTTAAACCGTTATGTTTACACGTACTGAAAATTTCAATATAAAATTAAATCAGAAAGTAACGCAATTTTGGAATTACGCCGTAAAAACAAGAAAGAGGACTTATACTTGACACCAGGCATGCGAATGGTATACCGGAAAAGGCATGTTAATTTTTCATTTATTTTTTCGAATCAACATTCCACACAAAGTAAAAGATGGAGGTTGATTTTTAAGTACCAACATTAAAATTAGATCGAGAGCATTCAAAAATATTCAAACATTTCATTTCAAACATCGTCTGAAATAATGTACATGAATGCGTAATTTCCGCAAGTTTTGTTTAAAAACGGTTTGCAAATTTTACTATTTCAAGAATAAATCAAAATAATAATATTGGTACGACCTCGTCATCAAGTTGTTGTTGTCCGTTGGTGGGTGAAATAAAGACAAAGACGGAATAGTGTCAAAAAATATATATTACAAAGACAGTAGTACAAACATATACCAATGAGCAATTAGCGTGACCGTTAGACTGGTTGTCAGAGTTCTCTGCTAGAAAAGATTCCACTCTCTTGGCATCACTTTACTGCTCTGCTCTACACAGCAGAACTGCTACTTATATATAGTTCGGAGGAGTTCAATGTGCCATATTGGTCAGTCAGTTAAGTGCCATACGTGATACACGCTTGGGCGATCATGTCTCGAAAGAGACATGACTGACTGGGCAGAAGATTATCCCGCAATAGGTTGCCATTGCTTTCTGCGGTAGACTGGTGACCGATCAAGGCTATAGAACCCAGTCTGTCCTGCTATTTAACCCATAACTGGAATTAAGAGACTGATTAATACCTTTCCCAAGGGTATTTGCGCGTAAGTGAATAGAATGGAATCAAATGGAATTCGAACTCGGCTCCCCGGTTTCTCGTTCCGGGCCGATATCTACTGTACCACAACGCATATCCCATATCCCAGTCATCATAACAAATAATATATTTTGTAATATATACATTACATTTTAAAATATATTCAAACCAGAATGCTGATTATGAATCACCGCAAGGTAAATATTTATTTCTTTTACTGAATTTGATAAGAAGAACTGTTTAGAAAATTGTAAGATTACAAAAACTGCTAATCAATGAATATTATTTCTTAGGTCATTTGTTAGATTATAACTATAGAAACAAAAATAAATGAATGTGTGTATAATACAATAATACAGTTGGCAAATATGATTCAAAATGATTTGAATTTGCATTATCTATTGAAAATCTAAGTATAAATACAGCACTTTATAACATATTACATCATAATATAGCTAGATTTTTCAGTATGATTTCCCTTTGAAGTAAAAAAGTTTTATATTTGATCGCACAAAAAATTTAGTAATAAATGGTTCTGCCATGCATCATATCCATATACAATTTGTGAAGCTTCAGTTAATATTACTGCTATAAAGCTTTCACTGATCACTGGAATAAAATCAAAATGCTATGATTTTAAACATAAAGTTCCTTTTTAAACTTGTTTTCTCAAAAAACGGTAACTATAGAAAATTATTTTGTACCGTAATTTACCATTTAAAATTCTTTCAGATTCTGTGGAAAAATAAGGTTGCAAAATCGACTTGCTCTAAGGCCGAATAACTTGCCACATGGAGTATTTCATCATTCAATCGTCATCGTGCACATCCAGAGTGCTCAACCATTTATCAGGAAATGCCGACAAATCCCGTTAAAATAACAGGCAGCGATTGTTGCATCAACTATTGATTTTTAAAAGGCAGTTCATGATTATATTTTTTTAATCGATTTCAACTTAAGCAAAGCAATAAGGGCACAAAGAAGCAAGGGGCTAATGAGAATTATAGAATGAGAAGGCATTAGAAGAAACCGGAAAGCCAATCCTAAACAGGAAATAAGAGTTTAAACTTTAAATCTTTTAAAAAAATCAAATTAAATGGAACGCTAGACGAATCTACCTACATCTATATGGTTATCGTGCCGTAAAATTTGTATGCTCTGTGTGCCCAAACAAGCAATCAGTGCTTACGTAGTTTCGTGAATAACTTTTAGGAAAGAAAGAAGAATCTTGTTGAACTATAACAGTAGAGCATCACCGTTGAGGTAGTGAGGACGATTTCGAAAGCAGAATCTGCATTTGTTCTTCGTCAGTTGAAAAAAATACGTTGTACGAAAAATTTTATTTTATTAACAGTTGTATCTATTTACAAAAGCAATGATATGGTATAATATAATTGTCCTACAAAGCATAGGCAGTCATAAGCTATATGGTTATAAATGTGAGCATCCACGCCAAACAATAATCATCTTTGCGAAGTGTTTTGTTAAAATATGTCAAATATCAAAGTGAATTAGATTTATATTAATATGAAAAAATGCACCTACTGAGGCTCTTCAATTCTAGTTAAATAGAGTCAGTCAGTCAGTTAAGTGCCATACGTGATACACGCTTGGGCGATCATGTTTCGAAAGAGACATGACTGACTGGGCAGAAGATTATCCCGCAGTAGGTTGCCATTGCTTTCTGCGGTAGACTGGTTGCCGACCAAGGCTATAGAACCCAATCTGTCCTGTTATTTAACCCATAACTGGAAGGAATGGACGGATTAATACCTTTCCCAAGGATATTTGCGCGTAAGTGAATGCAAGGAATTCAACTGGAATTCGAAATCGGCTCTCCGATTTCTCGTTCCGAGACGATATCCACTGCGCCACAACGCACATAAATAGAGTATGTATCCATAATTCAGGAAATGGTAATGCATTGAATCATTGATCAGAAAACCTATGCATGAGAAACTATGTTCTTTCAGCGCTACACAGTTATTAACCTACGATGTCGTGTGAGATTACTCGAAAAATAGATACGCATTAAGACTTGCTACAAAGGGAAACATTATTTTATAGCTTAAAATGTTTTTAAACGCCCCTTAATAGAGCAAATATATATTTGCAGTCGAAATAAATACATTGTATTATGTTTGTGATTGTCGCTCGAGTAATACAGAAATTATATGCTTATGTATTAAATATTCGTTATCCTAGCTTTGTGTGCACGCAGAATATATATATATATATATATATATATATATATATATATATATATATATATATGTAAACGCTTCTCTACCGGGTTGCTGAACACTTTACAATAAGAACATTGCTTGCAAAAATACATTTTACCAGTAATTTTCTTTATTGTAAAGAAACGTTGTGGCTGTACTTTTTAAAGGAGAGATATTTAGACCACATGAGTTTATTATATAATTTATCCTGGGGAAAAATTAATTCTTACATGAGAATTCTAATGTTTTACTTTTCAAGAAAACATATCTATCATTGTTATTATTTTTTGCTTTAACTATTTTTAATCTAACAGAAGAAAAAATATTTTGTGACCGGAACTTTCCTTATTAGAAACCAAAACGCACAAAATTATTTTCATCATCAGTGAACCAGCCATAAGATTGCCTTAACTGAAAAAAAATGAAAAAAGAAAGATGAACAAAAGGACATAAAGTTTTAATATATATTTTTTTCTGTTCGAAAATATAGTGCATTGATGTTAATTGTTTATTTAAAAAATAAAATTTCCAGGAATTTGCCATTAAGTTGTCTTTATTATTTATATTTTTAAAATATATGGACTTTTATTTTTGTCTTTCATCTTATTTAGTTTTGGTAATAAATAATTTGCATCCGGTCTTGTATGAAGTTGTCATGTAATTTCTTATTATTTAATTAAATTGCCCTTGTAAAAAATAATTAATCTTCTGTTATTTTTATTGACTAGAGTAATTGATTGCTACGCATTGTCAGTTCTTCAACAGGGCAGTGAATGCGGAACAATATCATCGAAGAAACTGAAATGTGGTTTTCCAGAAGGATGCTGCGAATATCATGGATCGAGCATGTCAGCTATGGTGAGGTTTTGGAAACGATGGAAACGAAAATGAAATTGATTCTGAGCATCAGGAAGAGACAGCTGAAGTTCCTGGGACATGCAATAAAGAGGGAGGGCTTGAATAACCTGATACTAACAGGCCAGATAGAGGGAGAAGTGACAGGGGAAAACAACAGATAACATATTTGAAGGACTTAATCAGATGGATGATGGAAAGAAGGTTGCATGGTGTAACAGGGGAGGCGTGCTAAGAGCCACCAGAGATAGGGAGACGTGGAAAGCTAAGATCGCTTACCTTCTGAAGGGACAGGTCACATAAAAGAAGAAGTGAAATCTAAGCAGAGTATTGTTAAACAGGAAAATCATGTTTGAGACAAAGAAAGAGTACCTGATCTTTATGGGATTTAAGTTCTCATATATGTCAGCGAATGCTGGACAATCTCCTCAAAGATGAAGGAGAAACCTGATACATCCAACGTGTTTCTGCAGAACACTGCTTAAGAAACAATGGACCAAATATGTAAGCAATGACATGGTTCTGGAGAGGATACAAAAGAAAAGGAAACTTATACATAGCGTCAGGAAGTGACAGTTAAGGTTTATGGGACGAATTTCCCAAAGAAATTTAATACTCACGGACCGAATATAGAGAAAGAGGGACCGTGGAAAGCAATGTGAAACAATCTTGATGGGCTTGAACTAGTTGGTGGTGGAGCAGGTTTCCAAAGATATAACAAGAGAAAAGTATTAAGAGCGAGAAGGAAGAGGCGTTAATGCTCGTCAATGATCACCTATGTCTTGAAGAGACAAGGGACATATAAGATAAAGATGAGCATATATTCCGTTTTGAGATGAGTGATATGTACAGAACGGAAATAATCGGACAAAAATTCTTGATATTCAGCATGCAAACATTAGGCTCGGAAGAAACGTTCTTGCTAGAAAAAAAAGCACAAAAAATTTATATATCCTAAATAAGACTGTTTAAATTTTTTTAAATATGTGGGACTTTTATTTTTGACTTTCATTTTAATTTAGTTTTGATAATAAATTATTTGCAACCGGTATTGTATGAAGTTGTCATGTAATGTCTTATTTTAAAAAAAGTTAATAATACCTAAAATAATGAACCTTCAAAATGGTGAAGAACTGTCAAAAATCGGCTTGGACAATGAGTAAAATTGACACATCTTATATTTTTTTACGCCCAAGAAACTAAATATTTTAAGAACGCTTGTAATTAAATTTTCCTTGTCTGTATATTTAACGAAATATATTTATAAAAAGATGCTGCTGATATATATATATATATATATATATATATATATATATATATATATATGCGTGTGTTTGTGCGTGTGTGCATGTGTGCGTGTTCATGGTTAACATCACGATTGAGAGGAGATTGGCATATGTTTAAATATCAGTGTTAAGAAGAATACACAGTTATAACAATCTCAGCCAATTTCTAAAATTCTTACGTAGGACTGGCAACGCACACAAGCACACACGCTAAGACGATTATGAATTACTGTTTATGTTAGAGAACTTAACTATACAGAATCAATTCAATAACCCGGAAGCGAAATCAACTATTCATTCCCTCCTGGCGATTCCTCATAGCCTCTTCAACACAACAAACTATTTGTAATGAATTTCATTCGCTTGTGCAATGTCAGTGGAATTTATTTCAAAACCAAGCTTTTAGCAATTAGAACACTTCGAATCCTGGATCATTGTCTAGGAGCCATGTTCGGCAGTTTGATGTTTCTCATAATCGCTGTCTTCGTACAATCCGTAGAATTTCTCGAAGAGAAAATTTAGAATATTAAATCCTTTACAGCATTGCTAAATCGATGACAGAAAGACATTCTAAATGAATTCTAAGCTTCACTATACAGGTCCTGTTAGGTGCATTTGCGATAAAAGAACATTGAAATCCTCGTTAACAGTTAACTGCATGAGGGAAGTTGGTAGACACCTGTTGAGGTGCAAGGTTAAACGTAGGCAATAAACAAATCCTTTTGACAGTGGCATAGTCAGTCAGTCAGTTAAGTGCCATACGTGACACACGCTTAGGCGATCATGTCTCGAAAGAGATATGACTGACTGGGCAGAAGATTATCCCGCAGTAGTTTGCCATTGCTTTCTGCGGTAGACTGGTTGCCGACCAAGGCTATAGAACCCAATCTGTCCTGCTATTTAACCCATAACTGGAAGGAAGAGACGGATTAATACCTGTCCCAAGGGTATTTGCGCGTAAGTGAATACAATGGATTCAACTGAAATTAGAACTCGGCTCCCCGGTTTCTCGTTCCGAGCCGATATCCACTGTACCACAACGCACATCCTTGACTATGTGCATAAAAGATATAAATTTTGAATGAAATATCATTGAACACAATGCTTTAGAACGAATATAAAATCTTGCACTATTCAAAAAGGGTGCTGTTAATTCTTCACTGACTGGAATGTTCTTCAAGCCACAAGTTGATATTAGAAGTTATCCAATACACAAGGACATTCTAGCGAACTCCTATGACTTAAAAACTATGTGAGTGCATCATACGAATGCAAGCTAAAAAGTTCATAGCGAGACAAAGATACTCTCGTGGAAAATGCCTAATGAGGTTTCTTTTTCAGCATAGTCTCCATTGAAGTCTACGCTTTTCTTAAATCGGTGCTTCAATGTTTGGATCCCATTGTGGATGAAGACGTTATCTGCTTGGCCAAAAAACGAACTTAATCACTGGTTCCTCTGCAACAGGTGTTTACTCGTGAAACCTGACTGGCAACTGAGTCTCACCCATTCACAGTTAAATCAACCAAATGCAGACGACAATTCTACTCCTTCAGCTTCTTGTCTCTCACTTCCCGCCTGTGGAACCCGCCTTCTTATTCTTGATTTCCTGACGGCTACAACCTCCAGGAATGTAAATGCAATGTCAATACTCATCTCCTACTTGACCCTAGTTCTTTCCACACCACCCCGTAGATTCTTTCCATTCTCCCCACTTTTGTAACTGTCATCACACCTGTATTCCCATCCTTCTCTTGCTCCTTTTTAAATTGTTCGTGCTTCTCTTCACTCACCTCTAATCTTTTTACTCTCATGTAGCCCTATGCAAACCAGTGGCGCTATCTCCTTGCTCAGGGTGATATGATTAAAAAAAACATGTGTATGTAAATCTGTGTGTCTGACAGAGAAATACGAATGTAATTATTGATACATTAAGTACGGGGGAACACGCTTCAGATCCCCATTACCCATTTCTAGGAAGTACATGTTTCTTATTTTTAGAACAGCTCAGTAATTGTTCATTGTGTTTCCGCTGATTCCGACTACACACTTATTGATGCATGGATTAAACTCACAAGTATTATATCAACGAATTCACAAAACGGCGCTTTAAATAAAAAAGATTAAAATAAATAAAGTGATTACTTCGATATATTTTTTCCATTGCCACTAATGCGCTTGGGGCTAAATGGGGGAAGGTAAATAGAAAGAGTGGTTATATATAAGAAATGACAGAATGAGGGTGATAGATAGTTGGGTGAGTGGGAAGAGTGTTTGAAAGAATGGAAGCGAGTTAGCTTGATAAGAAGTGTCTATTGACCTTACATTTAAACTCCTGGAGATTTTAGCCGTTGAGGAAGCAGTCATGTGGAAGGGAATTCCACTATCGGGAAGTGCGAGAAAAGAAACTGTTGGAGTAGAAGTTCCGGTTGCATTTTATCGGTTTCACTGTAAAAGGGTGGGATCTAGGTTTTAATCTAGTACCTCGTGTAAATTTGAACCCAGGGGACACCAGTGATCTAAGTTCATCGGAGCAGAGCCGTGAAAGTATTTATAGAAGAGACCCAGGGAAACCACGTCGCGCCGGTGAGAGAGAGACTGCAGGCGGTCTGCTAAGTCGGTATCGAGCACATTACAGACCCTCCGCTGTACCTTGTCGAGAAGCCCAAGGAGAATAGCAGGGGCACCCGACCAGATATGGCAACAGTATTCAATGCACGGGCGGATGGTAGATTTATAAATGTGCAGGATAGATTCAGACGGAAAAAACCTCCGGACCCTGCACAGAGAACCGACTTTCATAGCAGCGGATTTAACAATAGATTCAATATAGTCATTCCACTTGAGGTCCGCTGAAAGTGTGAGACCAAGGAAGCGTAGTGTTTTACTCTCTGGGAGGCAAGCCTGGTCAATGCTAATAGGAGTTAGGTGCTATTGTCTATGATGATTAATTGATAGTAGTTTCGTTTTAGAAGCATTAAAATTTACTAGCCATTTCTTACCCCAGTCCACTACGGATTAGAGGTCCTTTCCAAGCTCGGCTGCAAGGTTAGCTTTGTCGCCATCAACAGATTTTTGTAGGAGGCGAGAGTAAACTGTGGTGTCATCGGCGTACATACCTACTTGGGATATTATGGTATCGGGGAGATCATTAATGTAGATCAGAAAACGCGTAGGACCTAGGATAGAGCCTTGTACATCTGACAAAGATCAGGGTAGAAAACAACTAAAAGTTGGGACAAAAACAGCTAAGTTAGGGATAATAGTCTGTATATAAAATGTTATTAATTATAAATTAAAATTACATTTATTTCTCAATCAAAATTCAAAACCTTTTAGAATTTTCAGCTTCTTGTGTTTGTTTCTTTGTCAGATTAAAATAACAATTGGTAGAAACAACATTCTCCTTCTAGATGGTGGCGAAATATTTTTAGTTAATCATTTCACCACAATAAAGGCAATAAATTCCATCAAAGGCAATGGATTGCTGAATGTTAGTAAATACGAAGAAAATCGTATTAATAAGAGAGGATAATAACAGAAAAAGCATTAAAATACAGAAAATAATGATTGATATTGCTTTACATTTCTGTAAATCAAACATGGCTACAAAGCAAGGAGTTTGAAGAGAGTCCTATGAGTGAGAAATGAAAGAGAAAAAAATGTTTACACTGAAGTTACGGTTACATCTAGTTATAAACTGATAAGACCATGCTGTCAATCTAATATTGTGCTGAATTTCATAATGTCAAGGTATCATAGAGGTAAGTTCGTTATAATAACCCCATAAAACTATTTATAGAGAAGGCAAAATTGAAGCTACGTTACGGCGGTGAGAAGATGACTGAGGATTGAATGCAAATCAGGGTCTATAACATTGCAGATTCTTCTTTGAATGTTATCAACATTCTCTAAATATATAGCAGAAACAATAGACGAGACGGGCCAGTAACATCCAAAGCAAGGACGAATAAATACGTAAGACAGATACTGACGAGAACATTTAGTTCGACAAAGTAAGCCAAATTTCGTATCTGTAGACTTAGTAAGTAATTCAATATATACTTTCCCCGTAATTTCAGCTGAAAATGTTAGCCAAAGAAGAGGCAATAAGTCACTCTCTGGAGATTAGAATGAGCCGCGTTAATGGAAGGTGAAGAAAAGAAACAGTTTTCTCAAACGATTAAAAGAAACACAATAAGTCCAGGATCTGACATAAAGATTTCGCCACTAAGTCAAGATTCATATGGTTTTTTATGGAGTACTACTCTTTTAATGGCACCTAACAAAATTTGAACCCAATCAGATTATCAGTTTACAAATAGTACTTATTTTAGTGAAGCTACTGTTGCCAATTTTCAAAACAATGAAAAAATTTGAATTTCGAGTGTTAATAAAGCATAAGTTGCCGATGGGAAAAGTACTGTTCAAGCAAAGCAATGTCTTGA
Source organism: Ascarosepion bandense (assembly GCA_037127315.1). Taxonomy (NCBI): domain Eukaryota; kingdom Metazoa; phylum Mollusca; class Cephalopoda; order Sepiida; family Sepiidae; genus Ascarosepion; species Ascarosepion bandense. The sequence goes on along the minus strand of JBBBDQ010000122.1, from coordinate 3,904,057 downwards.
GAAGTGTTATTCCGACTCTGATTTGTAGGAAACAACGGTTAAAAGGTTGTATGCTGACTTAAAACGCGGTCGTAATGACACAAATGCTGGTTGCTAAAATCGGCAGTTGATCCGGAAAACAACAACAAAAAAAACACGAACTCTTTGGTGAATTGTAAATTAAAATTGCGTGAGATAGCAAAAGAAATTAACTTGTAAGAAGATAGTGTATTGACCATTTTGTATGAACATTTGTCAATGAGATGGCTGTGTTCAAGGTGGGTGGCGCGTTGGCTCACAGTCGGTCAAAACAAACAACGTGTCGACGATTCAGAGTATTGTTTGCACCTTTTTCAAAGCAACAAGAAAGGATTTTTGAATAAATATGTGACAGTGGATACAACATGGATCTACCACTTGACTTTGGAGTCAAATCGGTAGTCAGTTGATTGCAGAGTAGCAAACGAAATCAGTCCAAAGTGACTAAAAACGCAAACATTAGAAGGCAAGGTTTTGGACTCAGTATTTTGGAGTGTGCTACGTGTATTTTTTCATTAATTACCTTCAGAAAGGTATAATCCTCAATAGCGAATATTATATAGCATCTCTGATGTGTTTAAAAAAAGAAATTGCTAAAAATCTACCACAAATGTAGGTAAAAGAAATGATTTTTAACAAGACAAAACACCGTCTCACAAATCGATTGCAACGATCACAAAGCTACAGAAATTGCATTTCGAATTGCTTTCACATCCACCCTATGCTCCAGATTTGCACCCCCCACCAATTAATAGCTTTTGCAGACCTCAAAAATGCTCCAGGGAAATAGACTTGGGTCTAATGAAGAAGTGATAACGGCAACTGAGGCATATTTTGAAACCAAAGAGAAATTGTCCTACTAATAAGGCATTGAACTGTTATAAAGGTGTTGGAATCAGAGTATCATTTTAGAAGACTATGTTGACGAATTAAGTCGAATTTTTCCTAAAATTTGTTGTTTTATTAGTTAGGCCTGGGATTTATTGAGTGATGTGTAATAATTATTTATGGCAGAAATATATATATTACAACTCTCATTATGAAATATCAGTGACAGTATATTTTCATACAACGGCTGGAAAGTTCAGAAAGAATTTGCTTCGTCTCTTCTCAGAGAAAGCCATCATTTTCAGTTGGAATGAAACATTCTAAATTTTACTTGGTATCATATAAGTCAGCTACATTTTGTAACTGTAAAATATGTAGTTATAATAATATATTTATATATTTAAAGCAGTCTAGCATGCCTCACTCATCTATGCTGTAAATGATTCCAACGTTAAGCCTATTTGCCAACACCATAACATAGAGTGAGTCATTAGTATGACAGCTAATCTGATTATGTTGCGACAAAATAATAATTGTGATTATTATGAATTAAAAGATATTTAAGGTCTTGTAGAAGAAAAACGAATGCTTAGTAAATAAAATATTTGGTAAAAAGGTGGGAGAAATGTGTTATTGATTCAAAACTTTTTGCATAAAATTTGTTTATATTTTCGTATTACCAGTCATACTTTTCAGAGGTTTAAAATATAATGTTTCTGTCAAATTACGTTTTGAAAAGGTACATCTTTCTTTCGTTTTCAAGTCTGTTTTTCCTTCAATTAAGCTGTCATTCGTCTTTTATTTAACTGGGATTGACTTATTTGTCTTATGATATTTATCCAGGTATCTGACAGATTTTATCTGATCATTTTGACATGCTATTTTCATAGAATACCTGACATTTCTCTTTTCTGTTCTGTCTTTGGTCGTTTTTCGTTATATTTATTCCCTTTCTTTTCTATTTTCCTGCTACTATTTTTTTATTTTTTCCTCGTTCATTCAGTCTTTTATGACTTTAACATATTTCATATTCTTTATATCATTCCTTTGTGTTCTTTTTCTTTCTTTACGACTTTCATTTAGTGTTTTAGATAAGTAATTATTTAAATTTGTTTTTTTTTAATTTTTTGTAGTTTAATTGCTTTTTATACATTTTCCCTATATTTTGTATCCCTTTAATTTCCTAGTTTGTTTTATAATTACATTCATTTTTATATTCTTTTTTTCTATTTTTAACGATCACGTTTTCCTTTCTGTCATTTTGTGAGCATTCTTTTAAAAAATTTGGTTTCATTCTTAATTTATTTATTTCTTCTTTTGTAATTCCATTCATTTTCTGTACTTTCTTTTCAAGGAATGAGAAATATAAATATGATGAATGTGATGTGCTCTTTCAGTATTCTTATTGTTACTTTGTTTTTTCTGTAATTTTTCTTTCTATCTTCCTGTGTTTTATACGTCTTTTTTTGTTTTGTTTTTCTTTCCGACACTTTTCTTTATTTCAATCTTTCTTTCTTTCCTTCCATATTTCCTTCAGTTTGTTTTTTTCTGTCTGTCTGTCTTTCTCTCCGTCTGTCTTTCATTCTTTTTTCCATTTGTCTTTCTTTCTTTCTTTCTTTCCGTCTGTCCTTTTTCCGTCTCTCTCTCTCTCCCTCTCTTTCCCTTTGTCTTTCTTTCTTTCTTTCTTTCTTTCTTTCTTCTGTTTGTCTTTCTTTCATCTGTCTTTGTTTCTGTAATGTAATGTATTTATGAATATATTTTTCTTCTACTTTCGATTAGTTTTTATCTCTCTACTTATATCTCATCTTTATTTTTTAACATTTCTTCTGCTATTTCTAAGAAAATTATTTTTTCTAAATTTTCAGCCCTCTATTTTAACGATTTTAGCTTTCCATTTTGTTTGTTTGTTTGTTTGTTTCTTTCTTTCTTTCTTTCTCATTCTAGTCTTACCTTATTAATTTTTTCATCTACTTTTACTTATCATTCTCCTCTCGATTTTGTTAATTCCTTTCCGATTATTTAAGATTAAAAACTTTCTCTAAGTATTTCCAGTTATTTATACATTTATATTCGTTTATTTTGCCCTTAATTTTTCTTTCTTTCCTTGTTATTCTTTTTTTGTTTTTCTCTTAATATATTGCGTCAATATTTATTTTTATTTATTTAAAAAAATTATTGAGCTATCATTTTTACTGAACATATTTAACGTTAGTGAAGGGGCAAATGAAGTTAATGTTTAAGACAGAAGTGTGAAGTTGGGTGAAAATCAGCATTGAATCTACTTCTCTGACCTACTCGAAATCCCACGCCTTCTGCCGACAGTGAGCAATACGCTAATTTTTTAACAACTGATTTGTATTGTTGTATTTTTTCTATTTTTTTTATTTACAATATATTACATTAGGCTCTTATTTCGTTTCTGTTTTTCAACTAATTTTTTTATATATTTGTCTTAAACAATTTTTTTTATTATAATCTTTACTTTGGCTCTTTCTCGATCATTTTTTCGTATTTTTCTTCTTTCTACATGTACAGTTTTGCTGTTTCTTATCAATCTTACTTTCATCTATGTGAATCTATCAAGTACAGAGCCTTTTTTTTCAACACAGCCCACATCTCATTTTTTGCTTACGTCATGCAGAAACACGGCTCCATGGCAAGAAAATCAATGGCCACTTTTATCAATTCAAAATAATAATCCGACATTTCCATTATTGACTTAGGAACGTTAAGACACAGTACGTATCCCTTAGATTCGGTCAACTGTCAACGTCTTAAAAATGTCTTTCTGCAAATCTCTTGGAAGATGAGTTAGGAGCTAGCATTTGAGCCTTTCAATACAACTCCCCAAAAATGCCGACCAACAAAAAAAATAAAACAAATCATTGCCATCGAAACAATGTAATCGCCTTACTCCTACATTAGATTTTACAAGTGTTATTATGTTAAAACGGTTGCATTACAATAAAAATATCTTTTGCATATATGCTTCCGTCGTAATATTTTCCACTACAATAAAACTGATAGACATAGTGCCAGACGAATTTTCTGTTATCCCCTAAATCTCTGGTTTTACCTGATATAAATATTTACAGTTAGATTGATCATATACGGTGACATATAAGAGGCACGTTGCTCCAAATAAATGTAATAAAAAACATTTTAGCAACTTATATGAAATATGTAATACCTTCGTTTATATATTTAGCTTGATCCTTTCTACTGATGACCCGCATGATTTGCATAATATTATTATTTATATTATAATTAATATTAGAAGTAGAGTTTGTTGGGGGAGCTGTTGATATTGTTATACGAATCAACCAGCTGCATCCTCGATACAAGTTAAAACTAGGTACGTCCACTTTTCAGTATACATTTTCGATACCTGATTTTAAAATGAAATTTTTAAAATAAATAATTACATTTCAGCTTTAAAATTAGCTTTAATTAAAAGTCAAGAGATAAAATGTAGTAATTTCAGTAAACGAAATTACCCTGGCGTATTTTAAGCCAAAATTATATTGATTGGAATCTAAATTTTTTCAGATTAAAAAGAAATTTAAACATACCCCTATTTTTTGATTGATCGACACATTTACGTAAGCAGTAACAACATTTCTGTTTTAAAAACCTGGCAAAAATAAAATATACGTCGCTAACAGATTATTCAAGTCAATCTTTTAAATTACACCTCACCTTTATCTGATTTCAAACTTTTGTACTTGCTAACTGTCTGCAATATTCGATAAAAGCTTTTATCAGTTACGGTAGCCCTTGTGATCGTGTTTATCTCAGGCGATGACAGATATAATGACAACCGGAAGCTGTCAAGAAGGCTAAGTAGGGAGGTCAAAGGCGACAAAAATATGCGAAATTATTTTTTTATGTAAGAGAAGACAACCCTTGAATCACGTGACCCTTTAATGATAAATCTCACGTCCGGCCACCCGTACAAATAAAGATACGGGCAACTAAAATGCACACAATTAAAATGTTTTAATTATTTTAAAAATTGACGGTGTCAATCATTTGTATTAACCTTTTTAAATTTTTTATTAGTAATTGTAGTCTTCAGGCATTAATTACATAACCTAGCCGGAGCAATAGAGGAAGAAATTTAAAAATAATTTTGAACCTTTTTGTAGCTTTATAATAAAAAAAATTAAGAAATGAAAATAATTCTTGTAAAAATTCATTATTCGTTGAATCTTTTTTCTTTTCAGTCTATGATATGCTTATTTTATATTGTTCATAAAAGCAATCAAAAGTTTATCCACACAAAAATTGGCATAGTTATTGCATTTTTCACAATTCGTACCTACTTTTTAGAAAGTCGGTGACTATTGAAAAAAAAAGGCAGTTGATTAGCATTCCCCAATGACTGCTGAATTTAATTATATTAGGCTTATTGCGGAGCAATGTCGAACTTTTAAGCTTTTCTGAAAATTAATTGGTGGGAGTTAACAAATGTGAAAAAATAATATTTTTTACCAATATTTTATTCAAAATATTTATTTTAAAATTGCTTTCAGTCAATTATAAATAAGTCCTTAAATTTTCATCAAAATCCAACCATTATTTGATTTTTGCAAGAATTTCTAAATTAATGTGAGTTTCACGGTCAAAAAAGTACATTGCGCAATATTACGTTTTTTTTGTACTTAATAAATGTTGTATCAGTTTAGGTTTCGCACTAACGTAAGAACAAGAATTTCTACAAAATTTTCGAACATGTATTATTTTAAAATGCTTTGATCTATCCTCTTAATGATAATATAAACATTATGCCGATAAAACTACGTTTTTATTTAGTTTGGGGTCTTTTTCCTTCATACTATGCTGTTTTTCAGCGACTTTTGGAGGTACCTAGTTAAAACATACTTCCTCAATATTTGCTAACTGTTTCTTCTTTCGCATTTCTCCCTTGTGAATATCTTATCCGGCTTTGTGCTCTACATTCAACTCTGATTTCAAAAAGTTTAATGGAAATTAAAATTGTTATCTTCCCTTTTCGTTGTTATTGTTGACTTGTTATTGTCCTCTCTATTTAAGAGTAGTTTTTTTCAAATTCTCTATCTCTCAGTAGCCTCTTACATCCAAGGGGAAACATTTATGAATGCAAAGGGCTAGAAATTCTTTTCTCATCATTTTCATGACAAACTTTATTTTAATTCTAATTTAAGTCTTCCGAAGAGGTCTGACGAGCGGGAGGGAAAGCAGTTGCTTAGCTTTTTTATTACTATTTCATAATGTGTAACGACAAGCTACACACTTTCATTTCTTTAATTAAATTTTGTACTAAAAATACATTTTCAAACATATATATATATATATATATATATATATAACATCTAGTGTTACATGCAATTAAAATCATTAAATAAAACAGTTTAGCTAACGCAAACGAGCTGAGTTTCCTGTCAACATGAATGCACTTCCGTTATATCAATGCTTATCTGACTTTATACATTAGAGTTAAACAACCGATTTCCGAAGAAAAGTATTCAACCTTATCATTTGAATCTGGAAATACTGACATCAACACGAGGTCTGGTCAGGAAGTGACGTTTTTGTATCGAGAATCAAACCGAAGAACAAATATTAAAAGCTAATAAAAGGATTTGAGGTCTCATATTCAGCTTTATTCAAGCAGTTAATTTTCAAATAGATCAACTTCCGTTTTGTCAATGTATATTTACCTACACATATGGGATTCAAATAATTTTTTCTTGAAAGAAAGCATTTAGAGCATATTACTTGAGAGGATAAACGAACACATTGATGCGATGTACGATCAAAATATATCGGGACTGTGTTTATGTTAAATGAGGAACTTTGTTAAAATATTTCAGGACTATGGCTATTTTACTTTCGGATAGTGGTTAAAATATATCGGGACTGTCGTTATGTTAATTTGGGACAGGTGTTAAAATATATCGGGACAGTGGTTATGTTAAATCGGGGACACAGGTTAAAATATATTGGCGTTATGGTTATATATAATTATTTGATTAGACTACGTATGTACATTTACACTGCCTTGAGAGTGTACATATTTTTTACTGACAGTAACTTATTCTTTGCCTAACTGACCAACGTTTCTATGTGTATTGGCGTCTTACACCTAATTCGACTGTGACAGAGTGAAAAAATCTGTTCTCAGTTAACATGTTTGAGAAAATGTTTTTATTTACATTATTTTATCATAATATTGATGCTTCTATACTCCGATTTAGCACTTTCAGAACTTATATTTTGTATAGCTGTCATTTCAAAGTAAATGAATAATGGCATATAATATTTTAATATACATGTGCTAAACAACATTGTGCTTTGTACTGAATAGTTTTGTTTGATTATTTATTGTATATTTACCTAGATGTACTGTTGAGTGGATAGAAAGTTCACATTCCGATCGAGAGACGTAGGTTTGAATCTCACACTCATCGATTTTTTAGAACATTTGTGTTTTTGATGTTATCGACATGGAAAGGTTGTTTCAGTGTGCGTCTGTATTTGGAATCTTACTGAAAACAGTGCCACTATGTGTTGTGTATGACATGGTACAGATCGAACTGATTGGTTGTAATAAATGGTTGAGGAGGCACGAAGTAACAAGCAATCATGACTGATGGTTTAAGTGTGCTGGCGTTGTTTCAGCTATTGATAATGTCAAATTATCCACTCTCATTCAGAATCTGTTGTTAATGTTCTTTCAGACTTGTTATATTATAAAGAACAGGTTGGCTTTGTGGGTGTTGAAGAAAAACTAGTGTGCAACTGGGATTGGCTAGCCACCCTAGGAGACGGGTCTTCTCGGAAAATGCCGATTATCATTTCGTTTACACTATTTACATTGTTCGGACGTCATATTTACGGTCATGTATGCTCTGTCATGTTCATGTGCTAGGAATTTCAAACCGTACAAATAATTACGATCGCCGAGGTATTTTCTTCTATGTGCCTTGTCTTTTCAGGACGTAGGCGATCATGGCCTTCCACGTCTCCCTATTCCTAGTGTCTCTTAGCACGTTTTCTCCTATCACACCACGCAACCACAGTTCTGCCATCCACCCGCTCAGGCCAGTCTCTTCTTCCCTCTCTCTGTCCTGTTAGTATCAGGTTCTCTAAGCCCTCCGTCCTAATTTCATGTCCCAAGAACTTTATCTGTCTCTTCCTGATGCTCAGCAATAATTTCAATATCGTGTCAATACTTACCTAAAATACTTACCACTTTAGAACCAGATTTATATATATATATATATATATATATATATATATATATATATATATATATATATATATATATATATATATATATATATATATACGCTAATTCATTTTTTTAGTTACGGTTTTTAAGAACATGACTGTTAAAATGGCCGCAAAATTTCCAGTCGATGGTCGTTGGCTGTGTGATATATTTATTGTATATGAGTGAATCACATACCATGTGAAGCATTCACTTATTCGTGTATCATATCGAACGAATTTATATAAAAAAGTTGTAAATATATTTCAATATTAATTTTCTTTTCTTACATATGGTTCTTTTTCTACTTTTAGAGAAGTATGGATAAAGGAAATAAAATTCTCAAAATGATTTTCAGGTAAAGTCGGATCTACTGATATTCTGTAAAAAATATTCAGTTTGTCTATATTTCTGAGATGAGTTATTGTAATCATCTTCAGTCTTTACATTTTTCGGACTGTTGTACTCATTCCAAGTCAGAGCGTACATTAGACGAAGCGTTGTGAATATGATAAAGATGAGGAGAATAGTCTAAGACTGATTTGTTTTTTACAGCTCATCAAACCCCTCTAAAACAAAAAGATATTTTAGAGTGTAAAAAAAAATGGTAACTGAATTTATCATTTTAGAAATGAAATAATTTTTTTCCAGCAAGCCCTTATTAGTAATATGGAAATTGTTTCATAGCATCCCGAAGTACATTTGGGCGCAGATGAAGCTAATGATACCGACTGCCATTCGAACTCTGCTCTCCGATTCCTTATTTTTAGCCAATATTCATTGTACAACGCACATTCTCAGATAATATAATGAACCAGATTCTATGGTATTGTTCAATTTAACAAGGTTGTTGCGTTCGAAAAATACTAGAACTTATATATTATAAAATCATACGATTATGCTTAGGTGTTTACAGTTATTTTTTGTTTCAACATTTTGGGTTTATCTTCCTCTCATAGTTTAGAAAAATAATATTAGTTATTGGAATCGGAATCAAAAATTTGTCGAGTACTACAAAAACCCTTACACATATGGAGATAATCATCATGGCAAATCTTATCAAACAATTTCGGGATTTCGAAAACAAGAGACCGAGTTTCAATCTCTTTATCTAACGCCTGACAAACCTTTAAAAAATAACAAAAAAAAAAGACATCAACATTTGACCTATAAAAGCGAAAGCAGTATTTTTTGTTTGAAAGGGAAATAGCGAGAAGAGCTGCCCAATCAATGTTGAGTTAATTGGGAGCTATGCACATTATCTAAAGAATGCATACAACTAATAGTTCGGTAGATTAAACAGTTCGCCCGTGTTGTTTAAAGCAGGTAACACAGAAGAGAATTCCCAACAGGCAGTAAGTTAGTGCCGTTAGGTGGTCTGGAAGATTAAGTTTAAGAGGTTTCACATATGCTTATTATTATATTTGTTTCCAGAGATACCTATTAAAGTACATTTAATCTATGTAACGAGAAATCATACGAAATATTTTATCATTAATTGTTTAGTTACTGAGATATACGAATTAAACATTCCAAAATAATTAGCAAGAAAACTGATCTAAAATCAAATAGGAATAATTAATTCCAGTATTTTTAACACCAGCCTGACATGATTAGAATGATTCAGAAAGTAAGAGGTATTTGTATAACTTATGGGTATACAATAGCGAGTTAATGTGTATCTGATTTAGAGAACTGTTTTCTCAACTTGCCAATGGAAGCTACAAATAAATTGCAAATATTTGTATATGGGGTGTGTGTAATATTATTGAGAGGTACTACACTAAGGTTATCGTATGAAATCTAAGGCTGTGTTAACTTCTCTAAAGAAGCAAAGTAATGAATAATTTCTTCAAGTCAGTATATTGAGTACACAAAAACTGACCACAAGTATCACATTGTAAATGTTTCTCTGTTAAATTCTTTTACTTTTACACGTAGGTGATCATGGTTCACAGTAATTTCATGTCCTTTGTATCGCTGAGAAGTGTTTGTATAATTGCTCTTTCTCTCTTTCCACTCTCCCTCTCTTATTATCCCTGCTCTACCAAACCTTAACACAAGCTTGTTATACTTATTATTGACTGTTTTTTATAACATGTCTTTGAGTGTTAAATTTTACATGCACTTTGAATGTACTCTACAAATTCTAATTTTTCTTTTTATAGTGCTAAGTATATGTATCATACGTCCTTCCGTTTTTCTTAAAAATTCCTTGTTGCTCACTTTCAACATATTGTATTCCAGCATCTACATTTTTGTTACCTGGAATAATTCTTGTCTGTGATGAGATTGTCCAGCCTTCCTGACTAATATTCATAACATTACAGTACTTGTTTTATTTGTTTCTAATTTAGTTTTGCTGTTGTTTAAGACTTTAATTATATTTCTCGTCTTTGATGACATTGTCCAGAATTCCCTGTCCTGACTAATATTACATAATAATAATTTTTATTTGTTTCTAAAGTAATTTTGCTGTAGACTGATTATCCTTTGAAAGGCATCATTTGCTATTTTAATGTCCTTTTGGACTTTGAGATCATATTTTACTTTTCGACATCCTTTAAAAGATTACCAAGATGTTTAAATGTTTTACTTGATTGATTTTGGTTTCTTCAATTCCTTGTTCGCATCTTGTGTCGTCCCCTTTACTGACAATAATATATTCTGTCATCTCACAATTGATGGTTATGTATTTATTCTTGCCTTTCTTTACATGTTCTATAGAGCTCATGTAGTTTCCTTTCCCTGTCTGTTATCAAAAGTCTGTCATTTTTATGTCATATATTGTTAAACAATAATCCTGGTAGGATTTCCATTTCTGTCAGGGTTGCCTCTCAATAAATATTAAATAAATCAGGTGAGGAGACACATAATTGTCTTACACCACTTTATATTTTTGTTCTTTCCGTATATAGGGGCCTTGCTTCTACTATTTCTTTTAATTTTTTTCTGAAATAAATCAAGTCTACCTCAAAGAAATATTTCTGTACAGTTCACACTTTACAAGGCCTGGGGGCCACTCGAGATAGTGATTTATGTTAACGGTTACATTATATTAATACGAGGGGGAATAATCTTTTAGACTAGACTTTAAAATATTGCAGTTATTAGTGAAACATTTTCCTGAGAGTTTTCTCCATAGGCATGCAGGAATAATTTGCTTGTGTGAAACTTAACTGTTAATGGAATACAGAGCGAGTGTGGCAGTTTGCTACTACTGAAACGCAGAACTGAACTGTATTTTGCTGAACACTTTTTCATAATCTAGACAACAAAGTTCTACATCTTTTTGCATTGGTATTGCTGTTTCAGATTTCATGGATATAAAAACGTATAAACTTTTTAGTGAATTTAACGAACCCGCAATGTGTTTGTACTATTTCCACATTTCTCATGTCTCTTAGTTTTATGTTTGAACTTCTGATATAAACATTTTGTCATTAACTAAATGTTTCAAAAGCTGTGCTTTTAAAGATGTTTGTTGATCTAGATTTAAGTCTATGAACCAGGCTGTAAAATACTGGATATAAGGCGACAATACATGACCCGTATGAATGAAATGTGACATTTTGTTGGGAAGTTACCATTTATTTACATATATAAATGGACTTGTCTAACGTATACAAATAATCCTGCCTAGAGAGAACGGCAGTGTGTAAGGCAGGACTGGTAGTGCAGTGCTTCTCACAGCAGTTGAACCGCCGCTAGTTAGTCAGCAAGTATACAGACTTAATACCCGAACTTACTTTTATCTGCAAGATTGTATATATTTGACTCCTACTAACAAGTATCCCTACTATTTCTGAATCTACTAACCGTGTACAGATATATCTATTTTGTACAATAATATTACATTTTTCCTCTCATATTTGTTTTTGTGTTATGATTATACAGTGTAGTTTCTAACAAGAATCCACAACACACACACAATATATATATATATATATATATGTGTGTGTGTGTGTGTGTGTGTGTTTCATTGAATGATATAGACAAGTTCTAAATATTTAAATGATATTAAATTATTTTTATTATCTGTTAATAATTTAAGTGTTCTATGTTCACTGTATATTAAATGTTCATCCTTTGATACTTCCACAAAATAAATAGACAGAACTTGTCTATATTATTCAATGAAAACTGTATTAATAAAAACATGCTGCCAAAATACACACATTATATATATATATATATATATATATATATATATATATATATATATATATATATTGTGAAGGTATTATTAAAATAACTAACGAGAAGACATCGGGAACTGTGAAAAAAATTAATGTATTAACAAAAATACAAATAGTGTTAACGCCGAGTCGTGTCTCCACACAGCTACAGGACGAATCTGGTTACGACCCTTACCCTTCACTCTACCTCTGACTGCCCGGAATACATAACTTGGTAACCGGACGTGACGTCAGGAATAGTCCATTAGTCAATCGACTCACAGGGGAGCCACCCTAACACCCCTCCCAAGCTTTTTCTTCATAAAAGCTGTTAATTCATCCACTCCTGATTCAATGATGCTCGTTTGTTTTTCAAGTGCACTAATCTGTTCCATCAGAACCAAAATGTATTCCTGTTCTGAATATTGCATCTCTAATGTGTCCACCTGAAATCGAAGACCACAAAGTTCTGTCTCTGAGCCCAAGGCTTTAATTTAATTGGCCAGTTTTGACCTTTAGTGCTTGTGCAGGACTTTTGGTTTTTTGCTGGTTGACAAATCCAGTTTCCACGGCTTTTCCCCAACCAAAATATCTTCTTGCAATTAAGAAAGTTTATCTTCCAATAGCTGCACATTTTTTCTAAAGCAGAAATTCTGGTGTCTTTGGCTTCAAACTCTTCATTTGGAACTGGGTATTTTTCAGTTGGTTGGACATGATTCTATACTTCTTCAACTCGTCTATAGGTTGGTCCCACAGTTTGAAATGCTCCAACCAATCTGTACCGAAAATTTTTCGGATGTTTTATGGACAAACACTAATTTTTTGGCTTGTACCATTTAAAGATACAGGGAGTGTCAGTTCTCCTTCAAGACTTATTTTATCGCCTGTCACTGTACGAGCTGATTTATTCGTCTTACGCATGTATGGTTTCTTCAACCTGTTCCATGTCTGTAAGTTGACAATCGACACGTCTGAACCGGAATCCAGCTGTATATCTACTTTCTTATTGAGGATGTTAACCGTCACATATTTATGCCGGTTCTTCTGATTCCGTGACGAATCTCGCTTGTCGGACCCTGTTATTATTGTTCTTTCTGTAACGTGTTTCTTTATGGTCTCTCCTGCCACATTCGTTGCAGGTTTTGTTTCTATAAAAACATTTTATGGACCAATGTTGTCCGCCACAACGGTTGGGCGCTTGAGATTTGGGGATTGAACGGTCATTCTTTGGTTGTGCCTGGTTTCTCTTCTCGTTAACTTTCTTCTCATGAGAGTATTTGTTAGCCTGTAACTAGTCCTTCATACGTATGACACGCCAGATTACTCGATGTTCCTTGAATCGTTCTTTACACTGACTACACGTGGGCAATTCTCGGCAAATTTCTTGAGAGTAAGCCCTTGTTTGCCTGCGAGTCTAGATAGGACTCGACGTCTTTTCTCTGCATTTTTTGCCGATACAAGAACGTGAGGAAAGATCAAACATTTAAAATCGTCCGCAGATAGCTCAGCCAGACGAAAGTCGTCAAAAAGTTTGTTAACAATAGACGCGAAATTGATATAATTTTAGTCATCGCGTTTAGCTAGATTGAAACACTTCCCTCTCTTGTGAAAAAGTGTGGTGTTAGGGCTAAAAAGTTTAGATAAGCGCTTGACCGTTTCGGAGAATTCTAGCTCGCTCGTCTTCCTGGATAAAATATAACCAACGAACTGTGTTCTGTGGTCCCTAATTTTCTCAAAATCAGCCAGATTTTTAGCATTGATCCGCTCTTGACAGTCAATAGTGAATAAATCCTCATATCTGCTGTAAAACGCGTCAAACGTCATATCCTGCTCCGGTAAGTAATTGAAAGTTTCAATGGAATTGAATATGGTATTTTGAGAAAAAGCGGTGCTATCATCACTGTGTTCCGTCCTATTCAACACTTAAAATTAATTCCTCATGTCTCTTCTGTTGAAGTAGTAATTTCTCGTCTTGTTCTTTCTGTTGCTGTAGTAATTTCTTCAGTTTTTGCTGGTGGTCCATTTGAACCTTCAGTGACTGTGTTATAATTGTCTTGAATTCCTCCATCTTGGATATCTTCTCCAAACGAACGAAGAAGAAAAAAAAAACAATTTTCTTAAACTAGGGAAGCAAAAAATAAAAAATTCACGGAGGTGAGAAAAAGAAAAATGTCCTTTTTTTTTCTTCTGTGTCTGTGCGTGAAAGTTATACTGTTTCACTTAGTATTTTGAGGTATAAACTTTATCGCAATTCAAGTGGGGGAAAAGTTTTTTTTTACAACTATTTACTGCAAACATGACTTCCTAGTTTTTAACAAAGAAAAGAGAAAAAAAACAAGAATATTTGCATACGTGAAAATTTACTAGCCCGTAAGCGAAAAAAAAAACAAACTAGATTCTCTTTTCTCTTCCTGTCTTATTAAGCAAAACAAACAAAAGTCCAATTTCACAACAATTTGCAATAAAAAATGTTCTATTTCCAATTTTCTCGTTCGTTCGTTCTTTTTTTTTTTTTTGTCTTTTTAAAATATCAGAAAAAAAAACAATAAACACAGCCTTAGTTAGACTTGGGTTTTTGGTTCACTGTAATTTATTAAGATGAACCACACATACGAGCGGTCTGATATCATCAGACCATAAAACCCCAACTAGAATACAGACACATACACACACACATGCACACACGTACAGCAACTAGAATACACACACATACACACAAGCACACACAAGTACATATATATATATACACACGTCCAGTAGCAGTGGACAAAACCAGCCATTCATAGAGGGACCGCCACGAAGTTCGGACAGTCAAACGTTTCTCTGCCATTCTGAGGATGAGATTTTAATCTCGAAATATTAATGTAATAAACAGGTTATACAAACACTTCCTTACATTCCTTTATTTCATTCAACGCATTGTGACAGCCTTCAAGACAGAACTCATAAAACATATATATATATATATATATATATATATATATATATATATATATGTAGTATGGGTTCTGTCTATATATATATATATATAGAGAGAGAGAGAGAATGGGAGAGAGAGAGAGAGAGAGTGAACGATCTTAAATTATGTATGTATGTATGTATGTATATATGTATGTATCTCAGTGTTAGTAGTAACTCTTCCGGCTCTCTTTGAAATTTTTAAGTATTTGAAAATGTAGGGCATTCTAAAATGGACGAAATTATTTCATCAATTCCTCAAAGGAATTAATTCTACAATTCTTGAATTCTGATTGATTAATAAATGTGAACTCTTTGACCACTTCTTTGTATTCACCTATATTATAAAATAATGACCTTTTGGTTTCATTATTCTTATTTTTTGTTTTTATTTCTTCACGGTAAACTGAAAAGGTTTGCCAACTTTTGGTTTTTTATGTTTAATTTTGTTTTATAGTGACACTTTTATTGTTCTATTACTATATCCTAGTGTCAATTCAAATTTATAAGATCTTCTAAACATTTTCGGGCAAATTTATTTGTCAAGTGCACTAACTGTAATCGCTTTCCCAATTCTGATGTTGGCTTTTTTTTAAACCTTTTATTTGAAGTTTTTTGGAACTCAATTTATTGGTTAACCCATTATTTTCTCTTCGAGTTGCCATGTGATATCCATTTTAATTTTTGCTTATATTTTAGTTCTCAAGTGGTGTGGTTTCTGTCATTAGGCATTTTGTTTGTTTTTGATTCTTTAGGGTCACAACATTGGATGCAAAGTGGTGTACTCTTCACTAAGTTCAACGGGCTTCACTTGCTCAAAACAATTCTTAAAGATTGATCTTGCATGGATTGGTATACATTTGATGGTCTACAAATTTCTGAATGAGTTGCATGAAATCCATATGAATGTCTCGATCTGAAAAAAATTATTTAAGAACAAGACTCTAGATCTTAGTTTAGTGTTTCGTCTTTGTGGCAATTTGTTAATCTTTAGGCTTTGTAATAACGATGGCCTAGGCTAAATCTAGCGCAGTTCACATCTCTTATCACCTATGATAAATCTATTATAGCAGATTCCCAAAACGTTATATTGTAATAGCACTTTTAATTAATTGATTCGGAATTGCTATTTTTGATTCAGTTTAAGTGTCATCTCTACTTTCATTCCAAATGCTGATCAAAATTTCAGTTTTGGAAAGTTTTATACTAATTCTAATTTCTTGGAACACTTAGTAGTGTAGGTTGGTAGAGGGGTTACAAGGGACTTTATTTTGACATTGAATTTCAACGTACAAACACTGAACCATGTATAGAATCTAGTGAGATAATAAGAAAATTACAAGTCAGAATCTTTCTGTATTTAAAATCTTTCGAAGTCACCCACTTCTGAAGCTAAACACTTTATCGAGCATCATTTCTATTGATGGAAGCATTCCTGTAACTTCTTTGCTTTTGGATAGCGAGCATCTTTTTCACCGTATGCACTTGCATTACCTTGACGTCTTGAAATCTTATTATTTTCAAATGAGATTTTATTTTTTAGGTAAATCTCGCAAGTGGCGAGATCAGAAAAATATCGTAGTTGCCGAACCTGGGGAATGTTGCATGGTTTAAAATTGCTGCACCAGTCATAGTCATAGAAGGAACGTCTGTAATGTGGTGAAACGACCACACTCTGCATATTTTATTTCCAAGAACTGCTATAAACAACGGGATTGAGCGAGAAATTAATGATCATGCGTTTAAGTGTTCAATAACAATCAGTGCAAGACGTTTCTTTTCGTCTGCTTTAACTCTGTTGTCATAGCTACGGTTCTGATACTTTTTGATCCCATCTCGTTTTTATCAAGAAAATGTAAACACCAAACCGTTTATTGGCTTTTATTCATTTATTTATCTGAGCTTTTCTTTTATTTGCTGCGCAGAAGTGTTTCAAAATATGTAATGTGCTGATATTATTGAACATTGTGGAAGACACTTGGATTTGTACTGTCGAATAAATATATTTGAAAACAGAGTTCTCTATAATGTATTTTATTGTGAGTACACATTAACACACAGACACAAAAATTGACTCTAATATTTATGAGAAATGTATTATTCCACATATCTGAAGTTTGCTGTCATTTTCAACGATGAGAAAAATAACGTGTCACAAGATGACCAAGGTTTGACAGGGAAAAATTTCATTATCTGGAGGATCCTTACAATATGACACTTATAATATTAACATGCACATACGGAAATCCTCTTGACCGGATAAGTGAGCAGGCTGCATTTACGAGAGGCTAACCCTGTTTGCATTATTTAATATCGACTTTCTTATGATACATGTATTTAGGATTAAACACTTGACTAAACAAATAATTGTCAACAATTACACCAATCCGAGATGTGGAAATTATTGATTTGAGATATTACTTTCAATATGTATGTCTAATAATACAAGAGTACAAACAAATTTTAGTACAGGGATTTGTACTGTAAATCATTTGAATTCGTTCTTTTCAAAATTCAATACGAAAATGTGTCTACATTGTTCAAAAGGTTAATGCTTTATTACATTGTCTTGCACGCGTTTCATTGAAATTTTATTAGAAATCATCGATTTTTCATTTATATGACGGCTGTCATATCGATTTAGGTAGTAATTATGCTTCTCACTACAAAATAAAAAGAAATATGCCAGTCATATAATTAATTGTCGTAAAGATATATTATGAATCGATGGAAACGGAATTTTATGTATATTAATATGGAACTAATCCTTCATTGGAAATACTTCAGGAAATATTTCCAAATATTTTCCGGATTATATTTAGAAAAATTTAATTGCATATGATAACGCCGCGGATGAATAATTAGCACAAAATATCTGTTATGAAAAATTAATTCTCAAAGTGGAGCTATTTTTATTGATTTTTAATACAGTAAAAGAAATAAAACAAATAACCTTCTATATATTATTATTATGTATTATTTTATACAAGCTGAAAATTCGAGTCATACTAAAAGAATATTGTATTGGCTGAAGATGATTTAGCGAATAATCGAATGTAAAATCAGGGATTGAAACGATTTTTAAAAAATATTTGTCAGTGAATATTGCGCCAAATTTAAGATGTTCAAATGATGTGGATAGCAATAAAATATAGCTATTTATATGTATTAATGTACATAATGTACATAATGTACATAAAATGTAGATATTTATATGTATTAATGATTTAATAAACTTTTGTAGATGTGCTCGTAACCAACTCATGTACCGAAATCATTGGAAACAAAGTATGTCGGGTTTACAAATTGACGACAAAAGAACTCGCGTATAACCCCAAGTAACAACAAATTAACGTCCGGAATCTCAAAACTTACATAAGAGGAATCGCCAACAACAATAAATTGGCGAAGTAGCTTCGTACACAAGCCGCACAACAAATTTGAGATGAACTGACCCAATTTAACAAAATGCGCTACGAGTATTCGAACAACAAGTCGACAACAAACAATTTGGTAACACTATAAACAGAGGGATAGAAGAAAACTGTCGAAATTAATTGCTAGAAAGCAATAGCTAAAAAAACAAACCCTTCACAGAATCGAAACAGAAAAATCATCGAGGACTTTCGAGTCAAACTAAAAAGAATATTGTATTTGCTTAAGAAGATTTAGCGAATAATCGAATGTAAAATCGGGGATTGAAACGATTTAAAAAAAATATTTGTCAGTGAATATTGCGCCAAATTTAAGATGTTCAAATGATGTGGATAGCAAAAAATGTAGATACTTATATGTATTAATGATTTTGTAGATGTGCTTGCACACAACTCATGTACCGAAATCTTTGGAAACAAAGTATGTCGGCTTGATAAAAATAAATAAATAAATAAAATGAATTCTAGTGTCAAATTTTATTATAATGCAATAATTATAAAAATTTATAATTATCATTAATTTACTTATTCTAAATCAATTATAATCTTTTCTCGTCTGCACATAAAAACACGTGATATACTCACAATCGGAAAACCCATTCACACGGATAGGGTGTTAACACGTGCGGCGACGAAAATTGCATCTCTTTTTACATTTTCATGCCATACTAATAAAATTTATTTTTTAGCACACAAGAAAATGTGCTTAAAATGTCCAAACACTTCATTTATTTTCAAACATAACAACCTAGACATACATTAGACTATAAACTTTCCTTATTCTTTATCTTAATCGTCTGTCTGATTCCGATCAACATTTTACCTATATTTGATTCACAACTCAAAATTTTATTCAGTATTTGTTTGGGATCACACATTTTTGTACATAAGAATGGACTCATCTAAGGTGTACATATAATCATGCATATACAGAGAGCAGTAGTTGAGTCCTTGTACTCTACTACGACACTACCATCTCTCTGCCTTTGGGTGGAGGGCACTCTCTGCTTCCGAGAAGAGAGCAATAACCCAGTCGTTGTTCCGCCGAAGGGTAGAAGCATGACTGGGCAAAAATAGACAGACATTTTTTGGCCGGGCTATATAACCCGGAAATCCCAGTCATAACTGACCATGTGTCATATGTTGCCCTTACAGGGAGGGACAACTAAATATAGTTGAGTCCTTGCACTATACTACGACACTGTCAGCCCTCTGCCTTCGGGTAGAGGGTGCTCTCTGCTTCCGAGCAGAGAGCACTAACCCAGTCGTGGTTCCGCCGAAGGGTCGAAGCACGACTGGGAAAAAATAGACATTTTTTGTCGGGCCATATAGCCCGGAAATCCCAGTTATAACTGACCATGTGTCACAGGTTACCCTTACTGGGAGGGACAGCTAAATATAGTTGAGTCCTTGTACTCTACTACGACACTGTCAGCGTTCTACCTGCAGGTAGAGGGCGCTCTCTGCTTCCCAGCAGAGAGCAATAACCCAGTCCTGGTTCTGCCGAAGGGTAGAAGCACGACTGGGTAAAAATAGACAGACATTTTTTGGCCGGGACATATAGACCGGAAATCCAAGTCGTAACTGACCATGTGTCACATGTTGCCCTTACTGGGAGGGACAACTAAATATAGTTGAGTCCTTGTGTCTACTACGACACTGTCAGTCCTCTGACTTCGGGTGGAGGGCGCTCTCTGCTTCCGAGCAGGGAGCACGAACCCAGTCGTGGTTCTGCCGTAGGGTAGAAGCACGACTGGGGAAAAATAGACAGCCATTTTTGGACGGGCCATATCGCCCGGATATCTCAGTCATAACTGACCATGTGTCATATGTTGACCTTACTGGGAGAGTGAGCTAAATAATGTTGAGTAGTTGTACTTTATTATTGACACTTTCAGCTATCTGCCTTCGGGTGGAGAGCGTTCTCTGTTTTCGGGCGGAGTGTACTAACCCAGTCGTGGTTCCGCCGAAGGGTAGAATAACAACTGGGGAAAGATAGATATTTTTGGTCTGGCTATATGGCCCGGAAGACCGCTATTTAAAAGACCTTGTGTTACATTTCGCCTTAATTTGGAAGATGAGTAAATACCGTTGAGTAGTTGTACAGCCAAGTATTTGGTCACTAAAGATATACTCATTACCCGGTCATACTTCTTCAGTACAAGACTGTATATATTGATTTCTACTAATAGTATTCCTAGTATTCCTGAATTGATTAAACGTGTTCCAGTTTGTATATTTTTGTCCTATATAACTTACATTTTCTATCTCCATATCTGTTTTTGTTATTTGTCATTTTTGTGCTTTCTCAACAAGAATCCACAATAGTATTACTGTTTCTTTCACAATAACCAAATAATAATCTTTTTTTGTTTCCACGTCTTGCAGTTTCCCATTTTTAAAGGTATGCTTGTACGTATTTTTTGTTAATTATAAGAACAAACGTCTTGCTGTTTCCCAATTTTAAAGGTATATTTGTACAAACATACCTCTTGAAATGTATGTTTTACTTTCGGTGTTAATTATTTAACAAGAGTTATAACTACCCTGCAAATATATTGATTTAAGTTATGCTGTCAAAATAACGACAATAACAATTAAAGAACATTTGGAACATTTTAGTTCTATCATATTTTCGTCTATAATTTGAAACTTAAATAAAATATTTTAATAGAAGTATCTTTTATTATCGTGCATTATCTTTTAAATGCAAGGAATTTAGATATTTTTCGAAAAGAATATTATTTGGATTTAGTGTCCATTATTACACTTTACCTTTCCTTTTTTTTCATCGACACCCAATGAATTGACCACCAAAAATA
This sequence comes from Ascarosepion bandense, assembly GCA_037127315.1. Classification (NCBI taxonomy): domain Eukaryota; kingdom Metazoa; phylum Mollusca; class Cephalopoda; order Sepiida; family Sepiidae; genus Ascarosepion; species Ascarosepion bandense. Next base: position 3,882,564 of record JBBBDQ010000122.1, on the reverse strand, counting down.
CCGAACACCTTGCGAATCTCAACTTTATACCAACTGAAATATGATCAATGCAAAAATTGACAAAGTTGGTTTAACTGATGTTAAAGTTTGTTGCAATGAGACGAATTAGAACATTTCGAAAGAAAGTTTTTAATTAAACCTCAAATAAATGTTAAGCTTTCAGATTTTTATGCAGCTTGGAGCTCTAAGAAGAAGACAACCTATTTACATGAATTTAATATTTCAGAATTTGAAAAAAATGACATCACAATTTAGGAAGTCCAACGAAATGCAATTTACATATTAAAACATTCCAGAATTGTTTAGATCAGGATTACAACCACTGGCGTCATGCAGTAGACGACAAAGTGTTATTTCTTTCTTTCCTTCTTTATGCGTGTCACATTTCTCTTGTCCTAAAAATTTAAAATACTGATTATAAAAAACAAGATTTAAACCAAAATCATCCATTCATTAAAATGTTATTAAATTATAATCTGAGTTTTCTTTTTATTTGATGTGCAAAAATGTCTTAAAATATGCAATGCGTTGATGTTATTGGATATTTTGGAGCACACTGAATTTGTATTGTTGAATAAATTTTCATATTTGAAAAAAGAGTTTTCTATAGTCTAGTCTGGGGAGCAAAAGTAAAGATATCCCTCCTACACCCTGACATATATTCTCGTTGTCCTATTCACTGTATTGTGGTAGGTGCGGGGTTGGATCCTGAAGAAAAAACACTTGCCTTTTCTCACATTAAATATTATTCCAGGTCAGAGTGTGCATACAGATTTATCAGGTTTTAATTATAAACCACTGACGAGCAATATTGCTTCCGCTTAGCCAGGACTACCGCTTATGTGCTAACGGCCATCAACAAATATGTATATCAGGTTCTTAATAAGATCAACGAAGCTTTTGCTATTGCCCTGGAACGCATGTAACAGGGTTTGGCATGTTGACATTCTGCGCAAGCAAATGCCTACCATACCTGAATTGTGTAACTCGACAATTGCTTGAGTTTTCTTTTCAAAATGTAGAATGAATGTCGTTTTGAACGAACATGCTTCTAAATCATTTCATGGCTTACGGCCTATCACGTTGAATACACCGGTTCTCGCTCGATACCGAAGTTAAGCAACTTTGAGCCTGGTCAGTACTTAGATAGGTGACCGCTTGGGAATACCAGGTGCTGTAAGTGCATAGTGACGGATGTGCGTTGTGGTGCAGTGAAAGAGAAATCGAGTTCGAATTCCAGTTGCATATCCTGCATTCACCTAAGCACTGGTACCCTTGGGAAAAGTATTAATCCGTCCCTTCCCTCCAGTTATGGGTTAAATAACAAGGGTAGGATTTGGGGACCCTGCTCTGAAAAACAAATCCTAATGAATCTTGATACTCGAAAAGAAAATTTTGTAAAAATAAAATAACCTTACCAAAAAATCATTGGTTATGACCTTAAATGATCCAATAAGGATTGATTGGTCGTTAAGCCTCGAAACACACAAACACACAAATCATTTCATGTGAAAGTAGGTGTTACTCAGGGCTCTATCCTAGGTCCCATATTTTTTCTGATCGTCATCAATGGTCTTCCTGCTGTAATCAGTTCCTAAGTAGGCGTTTATGCAGTTGACACTACCATCTACTCCCGTTTTAATAAGAAATCTGACAGGGATGAAAAAATAAAGCTCGTTTCTGCTTTTGGAAAAAAGCCCTTAATCCGTGATTGACTGAGGGTAAGAAATGGCTCGTAAATTTTAATGATTCCAGAGTGGAGCTGCTCTTGTTTAACCAACCTAGAGAGGTCTTACTATCTTCCATCAGTGTCGATCGCGCTAGTCTTCCAAAAAGTTATACACTGTGTCTCATCAGCCTCACTCTCTCAGTTGATGTCAAGTTGAAGGACTATATCGGATCAATGACTTCATCTACTGCTAAGAAGTTTAGGCCACTATTTGGGACAGAAAGTTTTACTCATCGGAATCCATCTAGGGCATTCATAAATCTACAGTTCATCATTGAATACTGTTATCATAACTGGTCGGGTGCTCCTGCTATTCATCTCCCAAGTCCAAAAAGTAGGGTTTGAAATTTCACCGATCCCGATTTTGCAGCTCGGCATCAGTCACATTCTTAACGACGAAATGTGGCTTTCCCCTGTTTTAACTATAAATATCTTCTCGGCTTTTGCCTACATGAATTTACTTGTTCAAAAAGATTGGCAACTAGGCCCCATTCTACTCTATCAATTTATTTTCTGACACTCTTTTCCGCATACTTGCTTCATGAGACCTAAAATCTCCAAAGGTTTATGTGCTACATCAATTGTCATTTTTCTATCTTCTTGACTTCCATCTTTTTCATATCCTTTCTTCCACATACTCTTGAACTTTTTCTCCCACCGCTACTCTCACTGCCACCTACTGCACAACAGTTGAAGTAATGCCTTTTTATGGGTGTAGCGTTTTAAAAAAACAAACGCTGATGATATCAAGTCTTTATCTGATAATTTTTCTGGCGTTCAATTAAAGTTTCCAGATACAATGGTTGGAATTTAAAAAATGAATCTATTGAAATTTCGCAAAGAATGAAATCCCTTACAAACTTCAAATATCAAATCAGTCCAAGATACCTAGAAGAAGAATAATGATGTCGGTTGAGTTTTAAAGATCTTAAAGAAATGAGATAAATATATATAAAAGAAAGGTAGTTCTTTTATTAGAATACAAACTAACTTCAGATCATCAACTAACGTATGGGCAGCATTACTTTTAAAATATCAATTATCACCGTACAAAGAAGACTTTATATAATTTATTTAAAGTGATGAATTGCAGGTGGTAGGATTTTACTGGTTTGGTTTTATATGAAAATCAGTAGTAACAAGAAATTTGACAAATTCGCTAGGAAAGCTATAAATATATTAATTTCTTAAAATCAGGCCAATTAATTTAGAAAAGTCTGGCATGAGAATTGCATAAGATAGTGATGTAATGAATATTTATACACCTTGGTTCCCCGTCAGAGCAATATGATTGGCTGGTTTCAGATATGAATACAGAATAAGGAGAGGACGCCTAGGGCTACGCCTATTGGAACGCCTATTGACTACGCCTGTAATATAACGGTCTGGCCCCACCCAAGAAGGCTGATGAAGCGTGGGTGTTCCCGGTTGATGAAAAGTAGCGGATGTCACTTTGACCCTATTTCCGACAGCGGCGGAAATGCCTACGCAGGCAAACAGACAGGTGACTCTGAGAATTACGTAGGCGTCGTGTAGGCGTCGCGTGATCGAGGCAAAAACCGGAAGAAACAATTTCCGCTTTTGGAAGATATATAAAGACTGCGAAAACACAGATAAGTCAGTCTCGAGAAGTTGAAGAAGAAGCTAGACGAGCTAAGCAGAGAGGCCACACTCCCGTCAAAACTCCATTAGAAGCGCGCTCTCAATTCTCTGCCCTTGTGCCACACGGTCCATCGTTCATCAATAAAAATATAAGTCATATATTTTTATATACCCCCGTGTTTGTTATTTGTCGCTATATAACACGCCTATTGACTACGGCAATTGCATAAGCTTACACCTAAGCATACTACTTAAGATGACGACGAGTACCAGCCCATTATGGCTCCTTGCTGAATTGTCCTACTTGCTTACCTTGCCCAAACCACTTAGCTATCTCGAATAATCAATATATCTTTTTCCGGGACATATCAGACATCGTACAGACAAAATATATGAAGATATACAGAAGGCAGGAATTTGAGAAGAGATATGCTTGCCCACATCTCAAAGGAAAACGTTTGATAGAAGATGAAGAAGAATTCATACATGGCAAAAGCATTTTCGCAATTATTTTGCACGGTGTGAAAAGCTAAATCTAAACGGTAATGAATAAAATGGTGACCGATCTTGTTTCTAGAGGATATAATCACTAGTGCACATAGACTTCGATAAAGATATGTATTGAGAATAATTCACTTTATTCATTGCCTATATATATATATATATATATATATATATATATATATAAAGAATCACAAGATAGCCAAAACCTACCGCGGTTTCACACAACGGCTCGTCAGCCCTGACGAGCCGTTGTGTGAAACCGCGGTAAGTTTTGGCTATCTTGTGAATCTTTATGTGTCTTCGCTCTACTTCTGCTTTTCATTTGTACTTTATCATTTGTTTGTATTTGTATCGAGCACTTTTTCTTCTTTTTTTGTGGTTGGTTCCGTTTGGGGTTTTTTTCTTTACTGCGGAGTATTGTATGTCTTGTCTTTATTCTGCGGATTTCTTTTTTTTCCCCACTCTTATCCAACGCCTTAGTGCGACGGATGTTAACGGAATTAGATTCTGTCGGCTATTCGTTTTTCTTAAAGTTTTTCTTAAAGTTTACCTTTGTAGAATTTTAGGATTTAGATACTTACAGAGTCAGTTTAGGTATTATTTTGAATATATATATATATATATATATATATATATATATAGAGAGAGAGAGAGAGAGAGAGATAGATATTGACAGAAAATCCAGCAATTCCAATTTTGTTTGGGTCAGGTCTCATTATTCAGATACGTGTCATGTACATCAAAAACATAGATAATTTTATATGCATGTAATTTTGTGAGGATTCTTGTATGTCTTTAGTTCCTTGGATGAAGGTGTGTGTTCGTATTTGCATATCTTATCTTTAAGAATAATAAATTATTTCTTATTTTCCTGTCCAGCGGGTTGTCACATAAATTGTTTCACAATGTAAAATTATTTATGTGGCAAAGATATCAAGGTATCTGAAAACCTGCATTTAGAAAGATAAGAGAGCTTGTGTTTGGACAAACGATCTTACTTTCTCGTTTTGAATCGAAACGATGTTGGGTATAACTGAGTAGTTTAAAAAATTATATAATTAATTAGATCAATTAAATGCAGCCGAGAACTCTACTTCTGCAGCTTTTTTCTCGCCTGTGAAACTCCCTTCCATATTCTTTCTTTCCGGATGGTTATACCCCCACGAATTTAAATGCAATGTCAATACCCATCGCTTGTACACTTGACTCTAGTTCTTTCTACATCACCCTGTATATCTTTTCCTTTCTCTCTATCTTCGCAACTATCATACATACATATTTCAATCCTTCTCTTGTCCTTTCTCTGTAACTGCTTTACTCTTATCCTATCTAATCTTTTACTCTTATGTAGCCCCCTGGTCATCAGTAGAGTTACCGCATTGCTTGGAGGAAAACGATTAAAAAAAAGTTAATTATGGTTGAAATACGTTAAAAATCTATTAATAACATTATTAGCAACAATAATCACATGTCTGAAACATCGCAATATTTCTTTGATTCCATTTATATAAAATCTTACTTATAAATAATCTAATACGAAAGAATACATACTCAGAAATGTCCCGCATCAATTAGAATCTTGTATATTTTAACTAGTTTCTTGATGCTAAGAAGAAACGTGCCGAAGTTTTACTCAACTACATTGAGTAAAACTTCTGCACGTTCTTTGATAAATCTTTACGTTGAATCTTTACTCTTTACGTTGAAAAATCTCCATGATAAAATAACTTTTATCAGTAAAACTACTGACAAAACCACAATCTTGGGTAAATTTTTGATTTGTTCCCCAAAGGCATTTACCACGTCAAATGTTTCCAAAACATCTTTAATTCCGTGCAAATGTATATGCTGAACTCAAATCGGTAATTGTTTATTGAAGAAACCTACCTTCTTCATGTTATCGACTAGAAAAAATCAGACTATATCTCGCCCCTTACCAACGTTCTCTTATCTGATTCACCGCTGAATGATTTGAGGCGTAGGATACTTATTTTGGCCTATTTACTTCCTTTGAGCAATTAATCTGCGAATTGTTTAGTTTCGGAACTCAATTTCTGCGTAATAATTTCAAAAAGGAAGTAAATAGGCCGAAAAATTGGCAGACTACGAGTGAAGACATGAATAACATTTTTGAAGTGTGGTTTCGGGGTGAGATAAACAGCGAAAAGAAGTTCGATATTTCTCTGGTCGTTAACTTGAAAAAAGATAGATTTCGTCAATAAACAATTATCGATTTGAGTTCAGCAATTACATTTGCACGAAAATAAGGATTTTTTGGAAAGATTTGAAGGGGTAAAAGCCTTCGGAAAACAAATAAAATATTTACCCAATCTTGGCTGTAAATCTTCTAAAACTTCTTTTCGACGTCATAATAAACTTATTTGATTTTTTTTATTTTTAATTGCATATTTGCTATTTTAATTTTGCATATTTTATTGGAAATATAAAAAAGAAAAATAGGTGTCATTAATATATCGCTTAACCTGTCTTGAACATCAAATAAATGTTGCTATTTGCAGCTAGATGTGAACTATATAGGTAAGTCCTTGTGATACTTCCAGTGTTACATATGATCGATTTTTTTTACTACATTTTGTGATGTTAGGGTGCAAAACTGCAATTATTTCCTGCGTGCGGATTCATTCACTCGCCATTAGAGCGATTCGGTAGTTTTATTTGAAGATTTCTTCTTTCCAAATAAAACAGGACTTGCCGTTACTACCTCCTGGTGAAGAAAGTAAAATCCTGTTTAAGTAAACGCCAACAACTGCATGGCATTTTTATTTATATATAGGTTAGTAATATTTCCTACTTATCATTCACTATATAAAATGACAGAACATAATTCTATCTATCTATCTATCTATCTATCTATCTATCTATCTCCTTTTAGCTCATATCTAATTAAATATCGATATCTCTATGAACATTTAAAGATGTCTGCATGACTGTGTATGTAATATCACAATCTTTTTATGTAGCTTACTTCATAAATATCTAGACATCTTACCTTACGTATATATATATATATATATATATATATATATATATATTTCTATTTCTGATATGAATCAAATATATACATATATATATTTACATAAATAATCACTGCCCACTTGAAGAATTTTGTAATACACAAGATTTCATTTACAAGCAAACGTACATGACTTAAATGGTCAAAATAAAATACATTTTGATCAACCAAAGACACGTTTAACACCAGGTTGCTTAATCACAAGTCTAAATTCAAAATAGAAGACATATAAAACTGTAAAAAATTGGCTATCCACGTGTGGCAATTGAAATCAAAATAGGGAAGAGACCCAGACATAAAGTGGAGTATAAGGAAAGTAGCCAAGCCTTAAAACAGTGGCAAAATATGTAGACTGTGCTAGGAAGAAAAGTTAGTGATTATTCTATTTCCATAGAAAAATGAACTATGAAAGAACAGAAATTATGAATAAGTGTAACGATAATAAAAAATACCTATTAGGTTCATACAACCCTCGATGAAGACGTTATAATTTCATTTAATTTTCAATATTGCGCCTTCAAAAATTCAACGTCACGTGAGCGTTCAAAAAGGTCACCGTTAGGTGAGCGTTCATAAAACAAAACGGTAAACGGTAAAATCAGTTATTGCAAATCGCTTGCACACCACATGGTAGAAATCTAGGTCGCGTAAAAACTAGTTTATATATATATATATATATTGAACACTTTTTCATAAAAATGTTCACTGGTTTAATCTTATTATGACTAAAAACTAATTAATTAAACAATATATATATATATATAATTATGAATTAATTGTACATAATTGATTTATATATATATATATATATATTAGATTAAATGGATAAATGGTCGCGAATCTTTTTTTTTTTGCATGCCGGTTGTTTTTTTTTTTGCACACTACATTAGTGTCAACATATATTGCCATATATACTTGCGATTGGTGATTTGTCGTTTAAATTGAGGGAAATAAATATTTCACTGACATCTCATTTCAACAGATAAATTTAACAAAATTACACTTAAAATAGAATACATTCTTTCATAAATTCGACATTGGCTTCACCTACAATCTGCAGACGACTTCAGAATATCTACCAAATTTTTTGGTGATTGCTGTGATAATCTTTTCCTTTAGTTCATCTTGGTTATTAGATGTGTCGGTCTCCCTCTCAACTGCCCTCCGCGCATAATAATGAAATGGGTTTCAGGCTATGGGGTTAGGCGGCCAGACGTCAGTTGTTACGTGGTTGCAGACATTGTCTGAAAGTCAGGATTAGGTTCTCGTGTTTTTATGGCATGGTGCTGATTACTGTTGCCATAGAATCTTTCACTAACTATCCTCTTAACATGTGCAGCACTACATAATCTATTTACTTGATATTGTCCTCCGTGTTGAACCTGGGGCCTTTTAGGAATATGAATGGAGGCATAATTTTGCCACCTCTGGTGATCACCCCAAACCCTTTCGTAATCATCATTAGACTAATCCAACTCAATGGAATTCTCTAAATTGCCCTTGGATTTTCACTTAAGCCCTTGAAAAGATCGTATTGAAGCTTACAGCACAAATATCAAGCAGTACTGCATGACGTTTTTAAATTTATGCCAGAGCGAATTGAATCATGGTGCACGTTTTCTTACAGATTATGCCCTACTGACCTTACTATACTGTGTAACGGACAAAAAACTAACAGCTCGCATGCGTAAAATTAAAAATACAAAATGGAGAAAATTAACCAAAATCATACTGTATTCAGGTGGAGAGAAAATCAATGGGGTCCTAGTATTAATTCTAGATGAATACATGAAGAAAAGACTTCAGGGTAGCTATCAAATATCTTAGAGAATACTTGGAATTATCTGAAAGGGAATCATTTTCTTATATCCAATGTAATAATATATGCACTGATAGCCTAAAGCGTATAAGAAGTAATTTCAAGGTTTTAGAGTCCACTGGTCAACGCCATTGTTTAATACAAATCGCAGACCTATATAATTGCCATGGGAAACGGAAATTCAAAATACGTTGTAAGACAGTGAAATATTTTGTGAATTTGGATTAGCAGTCACTTATGAAAATGAAAAAAAAGATTCATCTGTAAAGCGTGTGTGTCTAGGTAGTATGTAACACCCAGTTTCAAGAACACCCAAGATATTTATGGGCTAGAAGAAGCCAAGGAAGAGAAACGTTTGACTACATAAGGATGAATAATAGATTCAGTAGCGCAGTTTTACGCGCTAAGACATACTCAAGTGCCACTTGCAGGCGCGATCACTTTTCTGTATTATATAACCCTAGGTCAGAAAAACGAAAATTAAAGACTTATGAACAACCCTAGTTTAGAAGTGATGTATACCAGTGTTAAAAGAAGAGATAAGAAACTAAATAAAAATAGATAAATTTTACTAACATCGGTAAATAATATAATTACGAAGAAAACTAGACAAGGGAAAAATAATTGGATTATGGTTGAAATTCTTAATATGATAAAAGCGAAAAGGTAAACAATACTCAGGCATGGTACAGAATATGCAGAATTGCACAAATGAAACACAAAAAAACTGCAAGCTGGCAAAAGAGACACGAGAGGACGTAAGTCGCGTAGAAATTGAAATAATGGTCATCATCATAATAATAAGAAAAATAACATGATGGGCCCATCCACAATATGCGTAAAATCTAAAGATTCTGCAATAATGTTATTCATACACACTACTCTACGAACATACTATATGCATTCTTTTACAAGTAAAATCAATTCATCCTCGATAATGACTAAAAGTATAGCCGAAAGCGCTCGGATAATCAATACAACAGGACAATTTTTATATAACCTATGTCCTAAAAAAAAAAAGACTAAATCATAAAATAACATGAAAAATTACAGAAGTAAATTTAACATAATACTGTCAGTTTTAACGACACCTGCATATATATATATATATATATATATATATATATATATTTCTCTCTCTCTCCCCCCCACACACACACACACACACACAGATACATATATATATATATTGCTATTTATATTATATTATTTATATATTATATATGCGCGGTACTTGTTTGAAAGTGCTCAATATCAGTGATGAAGCTGACATACTCATATAGATAGGTGTGAAATTGTGTGCCTGGGTTTCACGCTTTTGCGATCGTCAGACAAACAGATTAATTTTTGTTTAAATTGGTAACAACAGAGGAATAAAAATAATTCCTGAAAGAAATATATCGGAAATTTTTTCTACGACGAAAAAGAAAGCCCGTCATTACAGAATAAAATAATGGAAAAACCAAACATATTGATGCCTGAAGTGAAACCGACATTGAACTAATTGAACAGCAACAGTACATCACATCCTGATGGAGTTGCATTGGTGATGCTGGTCGGCTTAAATGATTTCGGCATTGAAAAAATTACAGACAAATAAATAAACAATCCGACAACGCTAATAAACTAAGAGACGAAAATAAGATCGGTTCGAATAGCGCTGCCTAGGAAGGCAGCTCCGAGCCAATGTGAACTGAATAGGGTATTCGGCTTAATAATATACAAAACTTATCATAGGACTTCTGATAAACAAAGCGCCCAGATGAATTAGACAGCATATAAGATAAAAAACACTTACACTATTTGCATTGTTCTGACTGTTGCCTTCATCTTTGTTGTCACATTCTCGACGTTTCAGCCGAAGCACGCGCCAAATTTTTTGAGGTTATTGGAATTTCTTACTGAACCCTTTCTTTCGTTCACCAGAGTAGATTGATTCATGAATCATGCTTCTCTCAGATATCTCATTATCAGTTCTTTCCCTTTAACGCAAATCTCTAAGTTTTTCATTCACTTTTTTTGCCAGATATTGAAGTCACAATTCTTTGGGACAAGTCACTGGATAGAACCAACGTTTTATCTACTGAGCCATGTGCCCTCGAAGACTAAATGACTGGAACCAAATTGCAGGGAGTTCAATATATTTTGTCCATAGAATTTTCAGCATCAATGATAGAATATATTTCATCTTTGAGAGGATTGTCTGGCATATAGTGAAATATAGAAAGAGGGTTATTACGTAACTGTTCAGTACTATTTTGTTGCGAACTAAATTTTTATGTATTTTTCTTTTTAATTTGTTTTGCCCTTTTAATGACCACTTATTCTACTTACGAACAGTTTCTGATTCTACCAAAAAAAATCCATACCATATCTTTAACTTTTTTTATGGAAGACATCTTTTAATATTTTTATCCACTTTTGAATTTTTGTTCCAGTTTTCTAATGTCTATATCCATGCTAAATGTAAATTCCTCCCTGATTTTTCTTCGCTTACTTTTCTGGCCATTCATATATCAAATTTGCTTCGCCATTTTTTATTATGTGCCCAATAATTTTAAACCTTCTCGTTGTGATTCTGAGCATAAACATACCTTTTGCTTCTACTATACTTGAGACTCATTTGTTATTCTCATAATCCTCACTTAAAAAACATTAAACATGCCGCCACACTGTATTTGTGAGGGTATTTTCCAGCAATCTATTTCATAATAGGTATACGTATATTAAATAAGACTTTAGTGCTCTTTTCTTTGCCGCAACGAAATCTTTTTATTTACATTTTACTTAAAATAACCACGTTACTCTTTATAAATATCTACATCCTTCTGAAAAACAAAATGTCTGTTGCATCAAGTATGTACCCTATCGGCGAGAAAATTGGGTACCATTAATTGCTATGAACGAGATATTATATTACATAAAACTTCATCGCATTTTTTTTTTGCTTCTCACGTAATGTCACTGATTCTTCTTACTTTACTTCGATTTTGGAAAACATGTTACTGCTAGAATTTGGATTATTGTCTGATATTTCTCTGCTGTCTTGCATCACTTTCTAAATATGTATATTTTCGTACTTGCTTGATTTTGAAATATTTAATAAATTTTGCTTTTAGAAAGACAGAAATGTTTCATTTTTTTCGATAGAAATGTTTTTTCCAATGTCTGAGATTTCCAGAAATGTGCGATTGTGTAATTGAGTTCGTGTGTGTTATTGTTAGTGTATGTTCTTGTGACTGCCTGTGTTCCTGTTTCTGAGTGTGTGTGGTCTTGAGAGTGTGTTCATGTATGTGTTTTTGTGAGTGTGTGTGATTTTGTGTGTGTGTTCAAATGTGTGTTCTTGTTTGTTTGTTCTTGTGTGTGTGGTCTTGTGTATGTGTGTGCGTGTGTCTGTTCTTGTTCTTCAATAAGATTAATCAAATTTTATTGTTGCATTATCCTTTGTTTTGTGAAACGACAATTAAACACATAATGACCATCCATTCTTCTTGCTGCTAGCTATTATTGAATGATACTAAACAAAATATAATGCGTCCTATTAGAGTTCGTATTTACTTCCTATTCACTGTTTTATTTTATATCTTTCTAATTTTCTTGTTTTTTCGTAATTTCTTTTCTTTTTTACTTCATATATTACCTAACCACCTCTTTTGACCGCCCTCTCCCTCTTTCTCTCTCTTTCTCTTTCTCGTGTTTCTATTTTTTATCTTGTGTTTTTCCTTAATACAAGGTAACCAAAAAAGTTTTGTCCGGTTTTTGATTAGTCATCGAATGATGTTGAAATATATACGAAATGCGTGCAGTAATTGTTTTCAAATTCGGAAAGCCGGAAGTAGAATCATCAGATGTTATAAAAAAGCACGTGCACTGTGCCCGGTCATCAGTTATAAGCCAGACGGCTGTGAGAAGGATGGAAGTGTCTTATGATCTCGTTCGGAGCTGTTTGCTTTACGACTTCAAAATGAGGTTATCAGCAGCTGCATCAAGTCGCCTCATATGTCAAGCGATTGGGAATAGTGCCCCGGATGAACGTACAGCAGTGCGTAGGTTCCAGAAAATTCAAGTCGGAAGATTTATCTTTCTATGATGAGCCTCGTAGTGGACGACCACAGGTCTTGTATGACGGAGTCCTAAAAGCGGCCATTGAAGAGGGCAGTAGTCTAACGTGTGTTGAACTTACAAAACAGTACAACGTTTTCGATGAAACAGTCAGAATTTACTTGCACCGCTTAGGTAAGACGTGCAAACCGAGCAAGTTGGTTCCGCAAACCCTGTTCGAGGTCCACAAGGGACGAGTGGCAGCCTGCGTATCTCTGCTTTCTCGCCAAAGTACCGCATCCTTATTTAATTGAGTGCTTACCAGTGATGAAAAGTGGGCCCTGTATTAAACTCCCAAGGATTCCAGACTTTGTTTGTTTCTTCAGGATGCTGCCCCTCAAAATGCAAGGCCACCTCTGCACACACGCATTATTCTGTTTTGTGTCTGCTAGACAGATCGTCAGGTTATTCATAATTAACTGCTACCAACGAGACAAAAGGTCATTGGAGATCTATTCTCGCAGCAATTAAAACGTGTGCAACAGGCATTGCGCCAAAGGGGCCAGCATTGGTGAATCGCAAAGGTGTGCTTTTCGTCCATGACAACGCCAGACCGCATGTCGCGCGAGTAGTCAGGGATACCATACAGCAACTTTGTGCCATCCAGCTTATTCACCTGAACTTTGGGCCATCCGATTACCACCTTTTCCACTCCATGGATAATTAAATTTGTAGGAAATCCTTCACCAATGAAGCAGACTAGCGCGAAGCCCTCACGGATTTCATTGCGTTAAAACCCTTCGAGTTCTACCGCACGAGCATTAAACAGCTGGATTCAGGTTAGCAGAAGGTGCTGGATACCGATGGCGATTACATCGAAGACTAAATATAAGTTACATATACTGTGAAGCGTTTTCTTTTTTCCTTTAAAAACGGACAGAACATTTTTGGTGACCTTGTATTTTCAGTATTTCTTTTCTTTTCAATTCTCCTACATTTTATAACACGTTTGCATTTGCAAACCTTACTTCTTCTTCACTTATCTCTGCTTCATCTCCCTTTACCTAACCACCCGCATCATTTCATTCTCCCATTCGTCTAATATATATATTTATTGTTTCATATATATATTGTTATTATACATTTATATATGTGTATATATATATGGTTAAAATTAACAGACAATGAATCTATATTACGCTTCATCATGAGACGTACTATATATCGTATTTTCGTTTTAATTTCTCTTGGAAATAATGACAAAAATTGTCTAAAATTCGGATTATATTTTTATTATGCTGGTCTTAATTTTTAGGCTCACATGAGTCATCTTCAGAGCGATTGTAGGGACCTTAACATAAAGAGATCAGACATAAAATATATTTTTGGCGTTGACATAAAACCTTCCTATTCTACGATAACAATAAACGAATAGCATAAGCATGTTGTAAATTAGTAATGCTGTTCTATGACATAACACTACGTGAGAGACTGAAACAGAACCATATGTCTAAATGCGATGTAATTTGATGCGACCACATTGAAATGTGATTTTATTGAGTGTAGATTGATTTGATTTAATGTAGATGGCCTCCTATGATTTTTTAAACGAATGTTTCTTAATTGAAAAATCATCGGAATGGTGAGAAAACTTCTACTGGAGTTTGTGGTTGTAGTAAAACCAATATATGTAATGGTTTATTGTTAGTATCAGAGATACAATCTCTGAACAGACACGTAAATTATTACACTACATTGGTTTTCTGTAGAGGATTTAATTATGTGGTTTTAGGGTTATTAAAAACTATGAGGTGAATTGTTTAAATTTTTATTATGTATGTTGAGTTAAATTTGTTTATTATTAATTATTTTTACCAATTATGTTTCTGAGTGTTGTTTTATGTTTGTAAATATTATGCATTTTGTTGCTATATTATAAGTTAATAGTGTTATGTTTGTTTTGACGTAAGCTATTATAAATATTATCAATATTGTTAGTGGTACCATCAAGTTTAGTGTTATACATTTTAATTTGTTGATAAATGACGGAGTTAGCAAGTTCATTGTTACCAAATGTTTGTTTATGTTGTGCAATTCTTTATAGAATATGTTTTTGGAAGAAGATATTATTTGTGTCCGTTGAATTAAGTTTTTATAATAGCTTATTTATATCGTTCGGGGCATTCACTGTTATAATCAAGAAGACACGAGTTTATGTTATTTGTTTTTTTTATATTAAGAAGTAGTAAATCACTGTGTGCTGGAATCAATAAATTCATCACGAAGTAGAATTTTATTATTGATATTCGTTTCTAATATAAATTTTACAACGGATTGACTATGAAATTTGTTTCTAAGTTGTGTAATTTGATCAAAATTTTTAGCTAAAATGAAAATGTTATCTAAGTATCTAACATATACAGGGGAAGTTTTACGGATTTGAAGTGTTTTATTAAATAAATATTTCATATAATAATTAAAAAAGAGGGGACCTAAAAGAGATCCCATTGCAATACCATCTATTTGAGTATAGATATTACCTACAGGGACACAAAAAAGTATTTGTATGGTGCATGCTAATTTTTTAAAATTGTGGATTTAATATTAGCTCGTGGGAAACTAGTATGATTGTATACATCATATATAATGATTTCATTCGTTTCATGAACGGGAACATTAGTTAATAATTTTTGTATTATAATCGTATCCAAAGATACGATTATGTGGTTGTTTAGTTTTAGGAAATGGAGAATATTGGTTATATACACCCACCTATATATAACCTTTCGAAAACCCTTAACAAATATATTACTCCCTACCTTCCAAGTAAATATGGTATTAGCTCTACAAATGCATTCATACAAACCCTCCATTGTGTAAATCTGTTCAATGATTCTCATGAAATATTCCTGTTTCTTGATATTTTTTTAGCTTTCGCATGGTATTTCCGGATAATGATTACGCCATTTTGGTTATATGTAATACACTTCCAAGGTATTTATATTTTTTCATTTGTCTCATTTTGACATCTTCAATTTGTAATTCCCGTTCTGCGATATTTCCTTCACTGATTGCCATATTTCATGTTGATACTTCGGCATTTCTTCACACTTTCCTTTACTAGGTCGGTCCTGGGTATGACCATAAACACCATTCTGCAGCAAGGCCTGTGATTGGGAGGTTGTGAGGAGCATAGAATCACCTCTTAATTGCTGTTGTTCCCAGGTGCACCCTGACCCGGAATGGTACTACCTGTTAGGGTCCCAGCTATGGTTAAATATTTAACCCTCAAACCTAGGTCAAAATGCTATGAAATTATTTATCAACAAAATAATTTTGAATGAAACTTACCAAAAAAAAAAGATTTTTCAAGGAAAAATATTACCAACAAAACATATTTTAAAGAAAAATGTTGCTAACAAAAATACGTTTCTGAAGGAGAAATGTTACCAACAAAAATACGTGTTTTAAGAAAAAAATGTTTCCAACAAAAATGTCTTTGAAAATATAACCAGAAATACATCTGACTCTCAACGAAACCTACTTTATAAAGAAAGTATATTCTATTTATATAAATCTATTGTAAAAATTTGGTAAATAACACATCGAGGTTGATAGGCCATAAAACAAAACAAACCAAACCGAAACTTTACTAGGTTCTGTAGGACTTCCGGTAGTTTGTTTTTGTATCTGGTATCAAGGGTGTCATCTGTATATTTAATTTTGTTAAAATTGTGTTTAATAAATATTAAATGTGGTGGGACTTATTCTTCCACATTGTTTCAAAATTAATTTTAATTATGTCCAATGATAAATCAAATTCTTGTCTTATACGGCATTCTATTTTTGCTTTGTATTTTTGTGCATTTCTTTGCCAGGACGTAGGTGATCATAGACTTCCAATTGGCTCTGATTTACGGAATTCATTTTCTATCTGCATGCAAGTAGTTTTCTGCCAATGTAAGTACTCTATAATTCTAAAATCACGCCAAATAAATAAAATTTACGAACAGTTCATAGAGTTCATTTTTACGTATGTTAAAACGCTATATATAATCACGAAAACATAGGTAGAAATTCCTTTGCTTGCTTATTGTTCTTTGCTATATATTTATATGTGCCGTATTGCTTGTTCCATTGCTTTTAACGAAACTACTCTTGTCCGGTTTCCTTTATAATTCCGCTCCGCTCTCCATTAATCAAAATTCAGATGTATATGAAATATACCTGCCTATAAAAGTAATGATATAACTCACTAATTTTTTAAAGGAGATACAATTTACGGTGATAATATTAATTGTCTCTTCCTTCTGTAAAATATATTTTTTAAAATAAGTCATTTATTGCTATAGTTGGCGTTCATTTAGAAAAAAAATTATGTCATTGTTAGTCAATCAGATCAAGAGTAATAAACTTTTGAGAAGAAATTTACTTTTCGATTTGCATTTATTATTATTATTATTATTATTATTAGAAACTTGTATTAGTTCTCGCTGTTTTCCAACAGACGGCGTTCTCAAAACTGCGTGTTTGTAGTTTCAGAGGGTAACGCATCTATAAGAGAATACAAAAAACAAGCTTGAAATTCAGTATATGTCATTTCGCCGTAGTGTAAATAACTTTATTTTTATTGCGTTAAACATGTCGGATTTCATGCCAAAGAAAGTGTATTTTCGAGGTATTAAACTACACTATTGATTCAAATGAAATCTGAAGCTGAATCAATGTATGCTAATGTTAAGACTTTCGGCGACTATGATCTGCCAGAAACAGAGATTGCTTTAGATGACTGAAAAATAATGTTTTTGATGCTGAAAATACCAAAAGATCTAGTGCACAGAAAAAGATTTAAGATGAAGAATTTGAAGCATTACATTATTAAAACTCATGTAAGGCGCAAGTTGAACTTGATGAAAAATAATATATTGATTACACAACAGATTCGAATCGATTAAAATCATTAGGTATGATTCAAAAGCAAAGCCACTTGGTGCCGTACAAATTGTAGTCAAATGGCATATTCTCAGGTCTGAACAGCTGTTTCATCGACAGAAAAGGAAAGTTTGTTTGTTTTTTTGCATTTTATCGTGACAGGCGATGTAATGTAGAAGATCGCTGGCTAAGCCCCATGCATCAACATTGGCCGCAGAGCCGAACATCCATGGTTTAAAGCTTTTACTCTGAATTTGGTGAGATCAATTTGAGGTAGTTTATTATGAGCTGCTCAAATAGAACGAAGCCCTCTATGAAAAACTTTACATTAATTGAAGTATTTGAGGCGAGAGGAGAAGCAGAGAAACGACAAAGTGATTTGGTAACATGACAACGCATACCATATGTTGCATAGTGGATGAAAACTTATTAGACACGTTTAAATGTGATGTACTAAACCCATCCACTGTATTTCTTAGAAAATGCACCGTCAGATTATCAATTGTTCAGATTGATGGCACATAGCCTGGCTGAACAGCACTCTTATTCTTATGAGACTGTAAAAAATGACTGGATTCATGGTTATCCGCAAAGGTCGTGTCGTTTTCCTGAAGTTAAGCAACGTTACACCTGGTTTTCACTTAAATATCTGACTATAAGCTGTTTACTCGTGGATATAAGGTTGGTATGACAGATAACGTTTTCGAAACAGAAATCAGACAACCTTATTCGAATTAAGTGAAGTTAGCTACATTCACATACTTTTTAGGAAGATATGAATCCATCTCTTCTCACACATCAATTGGTTAGCACAGCAACCATTCTATCGTAAGGAACAACAGTAGCCTAATACGAGATATCTTTCAAATGAATAATTCTTGAATCAAAAAGAGACATAAACACCCAAGCGTGCATCACGCATGGCATATAAGAAACGTGTTTTCATAACCATTTACTTTGTTCAGAAATAAGTAAGTATATTTATTGTTTATATCTTGTACACTAGGCTTTATTTCGTTTGTAAATAGATAAATATTGGTTACTTGTATGCTGAATATATATGTTGTTTCAGCTTTTTGGCGGAGATTACTCTTATTCTTCCAACATAAATTTTAAACCTGATATGGGGGCTACCCTAAATCAGTAATAAATCAAACCTCTTCTTGAAGGAATCTGTCTTTCAGGAGGATAATTGGTTCATTACCGACGTCTGAGGATTCTTTAAAAGGAAAATAGCGAGGGGACTTCGGTAAGTTTTTTACCGTGACAAGACGACAGCTTGATTGGACGCGCAGCGGCAGGCTCCGTTGCAATCGGAGGAGAAATTTGTTCAAACACGCTAAGTTTCAAAGAAATCGGTGTTCACACGCCCAGCCGACGACTACGCACCAGCGTGATCGAACGCGTGACGGACGAGAAACAGTGGTGAACCAGCGAAGTGTACAAAATTATCAAAAATCGAAAAAATCAGATTCGAAAATGGAAATAAATTATTTCATTTTTATTTTTTCCACCTCCCCGATGTAATGAAACTAATTTTGTTTGGTTCTGCATGAATCTGTAAAAAAAAGGAAATGTTATTACACGAAATAGCTTCGTTAAGTTGACGGGGAAGAGCCGCACACAAGCAAGCATTTAACCTACCTTAAACATTGTCCTTGAGTCGCATTCAATATAAATGAGGGCGCGATGATAATTGTACCTATTTTGCTGAATTTGTTAAAATCATATTTTAAACAATTCAATAATTAACTTCCACGTCTATGATGTATATTTCAATTTGCATAGCATCCTTCAGGATTAGGACAAAAAAAGGAAACAACAGTGGAAAAAAACTCGGAACGAGAAACCCGGGAGCAGAGTTCGAATTCCAGTTGAATCCATTGTATTCACTTACGCGCAAATACCCTTGGGAAAGGTATTAATCCGTCTCTTCCTTCCAGTTATGGGTTAAATAGCAGGACAGATTGGGTTCTATAGCCTTGGTCGGCAACCAGTCTACCGCAGAAAGTAATGGCAACCTACTGCGGGATAATCTTCTGCCCAGTCACTCATGTCTCTTTCGGGACATGATCGCCCAAGCGTGTATCACGTATGGCACTTAACTTACTGACTGACCATACGCGATAAACGCTTCGGCGATCCTCTCCCGAAAGAGACATTACTGACTAGCCAGAATGTTTTCGAGCAGTATCTTGATATTGCTTTGTGTGGTAGATTGGTTGCCAGTCAAGGTTACAGAATCCAATCACTTCTATTATTTAAACATTAACTGGAGGAAAAAGACATTATTAATACCCTTCCTAAGGGTACTTGCACGTAAGTGAATGAAAAATTTTCAACAGCAACTACAATGCAGATTATAATTGTTAAATTAGATTGACTACATTTGGGGCAGCCAACATTAATTTAAACATGTTTCGTTAAAATTAACCGACAAGATTTTATCAATTTTTTATTGAGGTTTTCCAGTCTTCGTACATGTTTCTATTTTCCAGAAGATAAAGGATGTAAAAATGCTCCATCATTTCTTTACATCCTAAGCAGTTTCAGTCTTTTAACGGGCCATTTTTAAGGATTTTATTTTTTCGGTGTGGTTATGATGTCCTCATGTTTGACTGTAATGTACGTTTTTATATTTTGCCTTTGAAAAGAGAGAGTTATTAAAGCTACCACGCGATGTGGTCGGCTGGGCATCGCATGAGCGTCTATCTAATTTTTAAAATTATATATTAGTGCAAAAAGCGTGCTGGTAGTAACAAATTAGTGGTTAATATATAAACACATTATATTTATTTTTCCCTCTTCCTTTTTATACCTGTGTTAGATTTTAACATGAATTAATTTGATTTAAATAAGTCAGACCGTATTTTATTCTAAACTTAAAATTGTTGAAAAACTTTTGCCAAAGCGAATATTATGTGATGATGTTTTCTATTTGTTCTAATTCTCATTTTTTTCTTTTTCTTTCCCCCTTTTTTATTTTTCCTTTTTCTTTTTATATATCTATCTTTTTTCTCCTCAACCCTCCAGACTAACGATTGTCACGTCTAAATATTCAACGCACATTTCTCATTTCTTTTCTTTGTCTTTTAACAGGTTGTCTTCTTCACAAATTAGCGATGACAGATGCACTGAAATAACAATATTGGACATAAAACAGACTTGACTAAGGGTCATTTTGTCTAACACCACAAGGTAATGAAATCGAAAACTTTAGCCGAAGAACTTATGTCATATACTTAAATAGATTAATCACATCGATAGTTTTATGTGGCTGTAATATATCATCGCGTAAATGAAGAGCTTACACGGCAGAATCATAATAACTTTTACCAAATAACAGAACCCACATAACAGGCGGACTCTCATCAACAGTAAAAGGGAAAATGATTGTACATTTAGATGAAGAGCACATAATGTCATTCGGGATTAGGTATCAATATACATGATGCAAAATCTTAGTAGAGAAGTGCGTATCAGCACGTGAAAGAGCAATAATAGTTAGTAGACAAGAGTGACCTATTTTACTGAAAACTGTTTTCATAGAAAGGTCTATAAATTTTTAACTGACAGTATCACTGGCTGTCCGGTAGTATACACACTTTGTGCAAATTAAATGAAACAACTGCTTTAGTTTCTTTCATTTCAAAGTACCATCTGTTTTATGCCCACTGAAAATACAGGGTTTATTCGATTTTTATTTTCCTCTCAGATTAGGTCATTTGCAATTAGGTGATGTAACATGAATCTATTTTCGGTGTATATGATGAAAATTGTTTGGCCTTTAAAAATATTTAATCATCTATGATTGCATCAGATTTTTAATTCTTCCAAGCACTATTGTAATGATTGTAGATTAGTTGTTCTCTGGACATTGTCTGCGATATCTTACTCGAAGGAAGCGTACGAAAGATTTAAAGCTGCACCAACACACTGGCAAACTTTACTGAAAGATAGGGTATTATTGTGGAATCAGTCTTTAAATTGTCATTCGTGTCATCAAGACAAAGTAACAAATTGGATCCATCCCATCAGTCCAAACCGTAAAAGAAATTGAGATCGGAAGTGTAAAACATCTTCAAGAAATGACGTATACCAGACCAGAAATGTGAGGCCAAACTCTGAAGGAATTATTTGTTTTGTTTATTTTTTTTAACAAGTATATATATATATATATATATATATATATATAATGATGATGATGGGGCTGAGGTAGCAGAATTAATAGGTTAAGAATAAGTACATAGATTTCAGTAACCGTTGTACCGTGATGACGCTTTAATAATAGTTGTTAACAGTAACCCCCAAAATGACAATATACGAAAAAATCTTCTTTGGCTTTTAAAAAAGTACAGTTTTGATTTGGAGGCAAATTAAAAGTAGTAAATTATTTAGACATTAGACTAAATATTTTAAATGGATTGATATACACTTATATGAAAGATAACCTAATCACCTCGCCCACATTGTGCGGGATATTACAAAAAGTATCTCCTATAGGCTATCAAACAATTCGTCTTGCAGAGAGATCTTTAATAATCATAAAAAAGTGTACCAGGATGCCCTAATTAAAAGTGGTCATACAGATAGGCTGGTGTATACCGATATTAAGACAGGAACGTAAAAACAGAAGTAGGAACATCCTATGGTTTAATCCACCATTTAATTTAGCTGTAAAAACCAAAATTGGAAAAATATTTCTCAATTTATTAAAGTAAAATTTTGGTAAGGAAAATGAGTTATATAAAATATGTAACAAAAATAGCGTCAAGCTCAGTTATTCTTGTATGCCAAATATGGAAAAAATTATTAGAGGATTGAACAAGAAAAAGATTACTGATAAACGCGTATAACTAGCTCTAATTGTAGAATTAAGGCCAACTGTCCGTTACGAGGTAAATGCCAGCAAGATTGTGTTGTTTAGCGTCTAAAAATTTATAAAAACGCCGAAGATACTGAACCCAATATAGTTTTAAAAAATGATAATATAACAACACTAGTAGCTTTAACAATGAAAAACTTGAACATAGCACCACTCTTTCTACTTATGTGCGGTCCATTAAATAAGAACTGAATATAGACCCTATTTTAAAATGGGAAACTTTAAAGAAATGTGCTAACTTTAGAGCCGGCCAAAAGTTTTTTAGGTTGTGCGTAGAGGAAAAGCTTGCAATAGAGTTGTATGAACACACCAATAGTAATTTACTAAGCGCAGCTTAGATGTGACACACGGTCGAAAGTATGGAGCGCCCAGTGAGGATCGAAATCACTACTGAATTGCAATAGTTCTAGCGAGACAAGCTTGCTAACCATTGCACCACCTCGAGGTGCTCATGCACACACCAATAGTTTATTTAATTCTAAAATGGAAATACTAAATAAGTGTAGACATAGAAAGACTTGGATTTTGGATTAGGTATGTTTCGTGGGTTTGTCTTATTTTCTTTAGTTGTCGTTGATTGTTTTATGTTTTTGTCTTGGCAATTATTAATGTTTTACATAAGATTCGTTTTATTAATAAAAGTTCTCCCCTATTTGTGTTTGGTATCATCCTCTTTGGTCAAGTGGGTTATTGAATTTCCATTATCATGTCGTTTGTTTCTTTCCTCGTTAGCCAGCTTTCCCTAACAAACCGCTTAGATGAAACCTTGGTAGGTTTGTTGGCTCACTAGGAATACTTTATATATATTTATCTGTGTGTGTTTTTGTGTGTGTAATATGTATAAACACATTTCACTGAAAACGTGTTTCTTTTGGCTTCTTCAGATTAGACTGAAAAAAAAACTGTAAGGAAAATATGTTAGGCTTTCTGGGGATAGGAAACTGCTTTAAATCCTTTTTTAATTTAACAACCAGAACTAAGAAGGTGTCTTGTTTCTGCGTATAAAAATTCGGCACTGGCGGATTGCACTTTTGTGTGAAAAATCAGGTTTCTACTTGATTCCGGCTAAAAGAGACTCCGACTATTCAACGGATTCCATAAAGCCATAGGCTCTAAGTATCAACGAATTGTAGTGGTTGCAGAGGCTGATTCCCTCTCGGTGTGAGGTATAATAATGTGACAGTTTTGGAGTCTGCTTGTTAATTTCTCATGTGGGATTTTCTACCTCTTCACCATTTTAAAATATCGTGATTTCTATATATACAAACAACAATAAATTATTCCAGAGGAGTGATGCCTAATTCATTGAGTATACTTGACTATCCAATTCTATTTGTTATTATTCTGGAGATATTGAAAGAATAGTGTTGGTAACACCTTCGCTCTCCTGGGCACATTTAATAATTTTGCAAAGATTATTAGCAATGCACTTACACTATGACATGGATTCCTGTAGAGTTCAGGCTCGACATATTTCCATAGCGATTCCATGCATTTTAAAAATTGATGGCACGTATATTTTTTCTTTTTTTCTCAAAAAAGAAATGTCTTACACAATAGTAAGCACATTCCTCTGAAATTTAACACTTTCGTCTCATAAAAAATGTGTTGTCACTAAAAAGCTTACTAATCCAGGCGAAGATAACCATGTAATTTTCATTAGAGTGTATGACGCAAAAAATGTCTCCTCTTGTTGCGGAAAAATAGAAATTTAGTCACATCACGTTTCGTCTCATGTAAGAAAAAGTTATGATCGAACGGGCACCACTTTTGCTTCTGTCGTGATATCCTGAAAAGTGTCTAGAGCCAAATATCTAATTTCCACTTCATATTCGTCTGGGAATTCAGATTTTTCCTCGTATAGACAAGATTGAAACTTTAGGCAATATAGATCACTTTACACTGCTATTGCAACCATGCAGGTAGGAAGATTAATAGATTTTTCTTTTTAATAACCCGAAGTGAATGAAACAAAATCAGTTGTGATTTAAACACAACTTTGCCGATTTCATATTCTTGAATATAATATTAATCTACTTATCTAATACTACATGCATAGTAACCACATGCATGATAGTTTTCTTCATATAACTACCACGTTTCAAGAACAAACACTTACTCTCATAGGATTTGATAAAAATACACCGTATAATTCCATGTATAAGGTGACCTATAGACAAGACCCCAAATCCACATAAAATCTTCTGATTTTATTTGATATCTTTACTATAGTACAACCGACTGGCAGCATATGACGAAACTGTACATGATTTTGTTTATATTCAGCTCTGTGTCTCAGATGGGGATGATCATAAAAAATTTGAAGGTATTTATTTATGCATGTGGGTATTATTTTTTTATTCTGTAATGAAATAAAAGTTTTATGGCATTTTATATGCAAAGAATACCGTATAATATATGTTACTGAAAAATAAATGTTATGCTAAATGTTGTTAT
The DNA here is from genome assembly GCA_037127315.1 of Ascarosepion bandense. Lineage (NCBI taxonomy): Eukaryota > Metazoa > Mollusca > Cephalopoda > Sepiida > Sepiidae > Ascarosepion > Ascarosepion bandense. The sequence goes on along the minus strand of JBBBDQ010000122.1, from coordinate 3,857,561 downwards.
TTAATAGTACAATGATACTGAAATTTAATTCAAAATATAGATGCTATCTAAACCTAAATGTTGTTATATAACACTAATATGGGAAATAATGATTGTTGTAATCGCACAATAGCTGTAAATGTCAAGAACGAAATATCTGTTCATGGTACTTGGGCGTGTTGCTCATCAAAACTTTTACAAATTGTTGTGTAATGCTTTATTGAATAAAGAACTTTAATATGAAATCAAGAAGTAAAAGTAGTTTTATTACAATTATAACTGTAACTTTTTAACTAGGGATATATACATTGGTAGTAATATTTACCGAGGCAGTTATTAGCCGGCCACAATAAATGGAGCTAGCATAATATTCCTACTTACCAGTGACAATACATCACGAAATTTAAGGTTACCTTGTTTTGGACCCTAATTCAAAGAGCCATTTTTAAGAGTGAAATGGCGCGTAATATGCGGAAATATATGCTAATGACCTCAATGCATCAGTTAAATTTAAACATTAAAAATATATACCTTGCAAGTGAAATATGTTTAGAAATGCTGTCATACTTTACTTTATTTCTCTATTCGTTAATTCCATTTTTTCTTAATATTGTTAGACTGATATTTTGAGAAATCTTCATAGCAATCTCAATATTTATGTATTCAAAAAGTTGTGCACAAAATTCACTTTGAATCCGCATATGCTTCATAGTGTAATATTATCAGCTGCATAACATGTCATATGCAACTGTTGTGTCCGGTATGTTCAGATCACGCGTCAGTAACACACGTGATGAAACGAAGACAGAGCGCGTAAAGTGGCCGTGTATCTAAATTACATGTCATGACTTCGTGTTATTGATCAGGTAAAGGTGTTCAAAGCGACGATCTGTGTTTAGGAACATTCACACTCAATGTGCATGTCATTCGTACGCCTGTTGTTTGTTCCTGTAACTCGAGTGACATGCGCATTAACTTGCGCTCCAAATCACAATTTGTCAGTTGATTTTAAACGAAGAATTTCCAACCTCGTGTTCTCTTTATATGCTAAACTCAAAAAGAAAAAGAAAGATATGGTTACCGTTAAAAAGTTAGTTTCTACCTAGGCAACTAATGGCAATATATATGATTCAAGGGGATTATTGTAAAAATAAAATTAGTTATAGATCTTCATTGATCTTATATCGTAGGTACATTCTTTTTATATTTAAATAATTCTCTATCCGGCACGTTTTTAATAAAACGAAATCATATAGATATTTCCGGTGGACTGTTTAGTTGAACTGTCAAACTGATTCTGACAATTTTCAATAATTTTACCATAAAAAAGACGATAATGCTAATAAGACGAAGGACGAATGTTATAGAATAAGGGGAAGGAGAGAAGAAAGAAAATAACGATTTGTATTGCAATTAAAATTTTGAAGCTTTGATTGGGAAAGAAAGAAGCCGGAAAAGTGTTCAAAAAGTATGAAGTATGATACAAGAAACTGTTAGCAGTACCTATGATTATTTCAGAAGTTTTAGCTTTGACATGAGGATACCTTTCTGCCAATCTAATCTTAATGTATCTATACATTATCGGCGTTTGATAAAGTCAACCAACTACACCCAGCGAACCACTGTAATTGCATACATGATCAAAAATGTTGTAATTATTAAGATAACACTGAGGTGAAATTAAAGAAAATAGACAAATTATAGCAATATAAAATACGAGACAAACTTTTTTTCTCATAATACAGATACTATTTTATGCACACCTTTTTTCTAGTCCTTTCATGTGTCTATTTCTCGACTAAATGGCCTACTTCTTAATCAGGGCGATAATGTGTCTTACCGTAACAAAAAAAATATTTCTTTCAAAATGTCTCACATAATAGCGTACAGTATTTTGGTTATGGTCTGTGCATACGCCGCTTAATATAAAGATAAGATTACAGTAAAGTAGCTTCTATGGGCATTACTTTTATAGATATTTTAATAAAATTACACTGTGCTATCGTTATTTTATTATCCAATACATTTATGCTTGAAAATGTTACTATCATTTTTAGTTATGACGAAGTCAAATTTATCCGGGACGTCATAATTGTTCTTCCGTGGAAATTCCACGGGTTCCGCTAGTAGAAATAAATGTACTGAGCAAAACTCACTTTATCCTAGAAACCACCCTTTATCCATTAAAATTATTTCCAGGAAATCATAATGATCCTTCCGTGGAAATTCTACGGGTTCCGCTAGTAGAAATAAATGTACGGAGCAGAACTGACTTTGTCCAAGAAACCACCCTTTATCAACGTGTCCTTTCCGTTCCGATCACAGCAAAAAAACTGAGTTTGCTTAATTTCTGTAACTGTTAATTTTTTGTACACGAAAATTAATATGATGTTTTTTCATATCTTTATTAAATTTATTGTAATGATGGATAATGTCAGATTATGAAATTATATGTATCAAAATTGTATAGGACTTTCCACCTTCTTGGAAGGGAGCCCAAAATCGAAATCTCTGCTGACTTTTTCAAAACAAGGGAATCAAAATTCATTCAGTATAAATCTCTTGAGAATACTGAATGACTCATAAATATAGACTTAATTAAACAAACGTCTACGTCGTTTGGCGACTAGATTATACAAATGTCATTTCGCATGAGTTCGTTACACGAAAGGCAAGGAGACGTCCAGTTCCTAAACTAGTCTAAAGCCCTGAGGAATTATGGACATATTTATCTTCAACAAGTATTAAGTATTTTGCCTTTCAAAGAATAATCTTTACTTGTATAATCTTTCTCATTGTATTCCTCTCAAAATTTCCATAGATTCATTTCAAGTATTTGTTGGAAGTCTTGAAATTCTATGAGTACTTTTCGATCCCCTAGATTGTTGTGTTCTTCAATGTGTTTGCATAAAGGAAACTTCATCATGGCTTACTGTCAATGTTTTATATCAAATGTAGAGTTTAATAAAAGATTTATTTGTAGATGCACTTTAGTCGCTTGTGCATTTTTGCATAAGTTATTCGAAAATTAAATGCAAATCAAATGTTACAAAGGCCATATCTGTTCTCTTATTATTTCATATTTAATTTCAACCTCTCTTAGGGTCTTTAATTTTTCAGACAATGCACGTTGAAAAAATATAAAAGATTACTCAGAATAAATGAATTTATGGAAAAGCATAATTAAGCAACGAGAGGAATAAAAGAGCTTCTACATGAAGGCAAAAGATGACGATTAAGATTTAAATGTTTGGCGTACAAAATTAATTCAAAAGCAAGACATTGATAGAAAGATCCACAGGCGAGAAAAGCAAGGAGAAAACATTAGAATTAATTTTAATATTATCTTGAGGATTACTCTTCATTATAATAAAAACCTTTGCATATATATATATATATATATATATATATATATATATATATATATATATATTCTCATCATGATCACGAAAAGACAAAACATTAGTGAGGACGAATCGGCGTATTTCATTAGAAAGACCATAAAAATGCAGCGTTGTCGCAGCTCATAAAATTGATTTCTAGTTACTATATCTCATTTTGAACAGGCGTGCATTCATTTCAGAAGGTTGTTTGCATTAAATATCTGCATTAATGTTCTGATTGGCTTCCATAAATTGTAGTGAGTGGCAGACCACCAGATAGTCACCATAATTTTTTGCTGATGCAACGTTGGTTTTTGGAACATTTGTTGGGATTCATAACGATCAAGCCATTGACCTGCTCGTTTCTAGTCACGATAAAGGATCTACCTTTTATCAGAAAGTTACAATTCAGTCAAGAGGGTGATCAATGGTCTTACGCAGAAAGAGCATCAAGCACCCTTCAAAACGCCCACTTTTGATTTAGTTGAAATCATGAGGAACCACTTTAACCAGACGTGTCCAGACTCGAATTGTTCGAGAATCTCCGTGCAAAGCATTCAGCCTTGTCCGCTGAGGAGGTGAGGATCTCAAAATTATTGATTAGTGGGGGCATTGTGAACTTGCTCTTGTAAAGTACTCTTTTACAGAATCGCCAGTAGTCTTTGGCGCCGAACTTAACGGATGCTATGCGTTGTTTCATTTTGGCAGCAAACAACGTCTTAGTTAGTTAAGTATCTTTTTACACTTATTACGAGCTGAAGTGAAAAGGCGCCTTCCATCGGACGTCACAGAGGAAGCCTCGGAACGAATCCCAGTCTGCCCTTAAGCTATTGGCTCTGTGTTGCATTGAAAATTTAAAATGTCCACTTTATGATAGAGTTGTCTAAAAAACGAACACACACACATATATATATATATATATATATATATATCTGCCTCCTCTTACCAAGCGCTCATAGCTCAGAGGTAGAATCGCCGGCTGACGCCAATTCGGTCGGGTTTCAATATATATACATATATATTGTTGCTGAAATCTGTAGCAGTATAAGAATTTCGTATACGGAATGTCCATCTTCGACAATGTACATCATAATACCAATGCGTTGAAATATTTTTCCTTCCTGCCAAACTTTGTTTCAGAAGGGTTTCTAACCAATGTGTTCGATATTAAGAGACTCCAAATCATTAATGTTATCTTTTTTTAGCTTACACAAGTGATATTAAATTTTCTTTTACTTCGAAAAAATGCATTTGATTTTGTAAATTTTCGCAACTTTTATGAAAAAAAATTCGCTAATTTAATTTTTAATTTACTGATCTCGTTGAACATAAACTTTTGAGAATAAAGTAAACGGCTAAATAAACAAATAATTCTAGGCAATCAACGTTTAGTAAATTCGAGTTGGAATTTTGTAATACCTAATCGTCTGTTTTGTTATTTTTAAGCCCAAGAGGAAAGACAACTTTTTACTCTGCTTATCTTTATCCAAGTTCAACTGGGTCGATCATTTATTTGTATTTGTTTGGGTGGCTACTGACATTTTCTAATTCAATTCTTCACATGACAGTTATCGAATAAACTTGCTGGTCATCTTTCTGATGAACCTGGTTGTTGCTGTTATACTCTGAATGAAAAGAATAATTTAATATCTCTTAGGATAAGTATTACGAGCATGACATCAACATATATTTTTGTCAGCACAGATCAAATCAACTTAGAACAAAGGTTACTCGTAGATGTTAAAATCGATTCTAATTCCTGGTGTGATTCACATATGATACTTGCAAACCAGTTAAAATGAAACAATCGTTGTTTTAATCTGGATTGATCAAAAGTTTTTTCTACGGCTTACCTTCCCTCGAGTTTTAGCTAATGATTAAGGATACGTATAAGGTTATATTTTCATAAGAATCAAGGTAGTATAATGGTTAGTAATAGCCCAACATATTGAGGAATAAGAAAGTGTAATATAACAATCTGGCCCCACCCAAGGAAGGCTGATGCAAGCGGGGGTGTTTTCCGGTCGTTGAAAGGAACGGATGTTTGTTTGACCTTATTTCCGGCAGTAGCGGAAATGGCTACAGAGGCAAACAGAACAGGTGTCTCTGAGAATTACGTGGGCATGCGTGGGCGAGGCAAAACCGGAAGTCCCGGTTTGGAGATTATAAAAAGACCTCGGCGCACGGATTTCACGAAACAGACAGACCAGACCAGAGTAGCAGTAGAGAGAGAGACACACAACAGATACGACGACACTCCCGTCAGCCCTTAGAAGCGCTCTCTCTTAATTCTCTGTCCCCTATGCTACACGGTTCATCGTCATTAATAAAAATATAACTCATATTTTTTATATATATGAGTGTTCGTCGATATAACTGGAACCAGCATTCGCTAGGCGTAACAGACTAGAATATTTGGTGCCTAAGTGACTTGCTGTTTTGGGACAACAAAACAGATAGATACGAGCTGGTTACCACGGCGACGATTGAAAATTCAACGGACTTAAAACTACCAGATAGAAAGAAAAAAAAGAAGACGAAAATATATAGCAGCCGCGCGACTATAGACATCAGCCAAGGTAGGTGACTCTTTGATTTGATAGTGTGTGTGTTTTCTGCTCGTGTTTATAAGTCTAGTTAGAAAAAAAAATGCATACTTTTGCCGATCTGACCCTAGAATTGAGAAATATGGATTGTTCGGTGTTGAACACGTTAAGGGTAGAACGGAGGGGGTGCAGGACTACAGGCAGAGAGTAGTACGCTTAGCGGAGAGCGCATAGAGGGGTTGTCGGGAGGAGTGAAGTTGAGATATTTACCTATCTGTAAGTATAAAACATCTGAGTTAATGATTTAATTTTTTGTTAATATTTTACCATATATGTGAAGTGAGTTTACTGGTATGTTGCTTAATTAATCTTACTTTTATTGAGTAAGTGAAATGTAAAATCATGTAAAGGAAGTTTCTTCTATTCTTTAAAGTGGATAATTGGATTAACTTGTTGATAACAATGTTTTCGTTGGGTTGTGCTGTGTTAGGTTTTCTTTTTTTTTTTTTGGATTTCTTTTCAATGACTGTACACTACAAAATGATTTACATTTCTATGTTGTGAATTATGCTTTTGTGCAGGTTCCCATCAATTTAACATCCTCTGTGAATTTTCATTTATGTGACTTGGGAAATATCTTTTGAAGATATATTAATTTCTGAAAACTTTATATTGACACGGATAGACCTGCAGATTCCACAGTTGATCGGAACAAAAAGAAAGATACAAACGTGGAAAATTATTAATAGTATCTAAAGCATAAAGTAAATTATACGACTCTGGTTCAGTGGGTTGGTCCCCAATTACGCAGAAATTTCCCAATTTTTCAGTGGACACCATGCCGGTAGAATTGCGCGATATGGAGGAGATTCCTATCCGCAAACTAGTAAATACCTTGGAACAGATAAATATGGAGAGATTTAGTGAAGGATGTGAGGAACTCCCGAGGAGGTTGACGATAGGGGTCATTGCTGGCGTGGTCGGCGTTATGATAATCCTTGGAATAATAGCTAGGAAGCGGATTCTTAAGTGTAAAAGAAGTTAACAGTGCTTCGGGAAAGGAAATTGAGTTATCCATTGTGAACAGTACTCCGGGGTCAACGGGTGTTCAACACTCAAATGTCTCTGCGTTAAACAGAGAGATGTCAACAAATCAGATATGCTTGGATTCGAATCCAGAGGAAGTAGTTCAAGGAATGGAAAGCATTGTACAAACTAAGGAACTACGAGTCACGGGTCCATTTTTTTAGACTAAATTAATATAGATGAAACCTCTAATCTTCCACAAGTAAATTGCATGCGGATTAACGTTGGAATCAGGGTAATTTTCTTCATTTTCTATTGAACATTTCTCGGTCAGACTATGAATGATATGTACGGCAGATAATGGCCATTTTTCTGTGTTCAAACATAGTATGTTTGAAATTAAATTAAATTAAATGAGGTTACATGTGTAACAATAAACTCGAGCAGAAACACGCATGGTGTTGGTCAAAGGTCAGTTACTCGATGTTAGTTTAGAAACTGGGGCGCGGTTACCGCCTATAATCATGTGGTTATGCATCGAGGCGTCTACGCTTATGGACAGAGTCGAGTAAGAAATGAACATTTTTAAGAACTTTGCCCAATTCTGTGAAAATGGATATTAAAAAAACAAAACAAAAAAAAACAAAAAAAAAAACGATGAAACATCGAGCTGGTAGAACAATTTTCACGATGTACACGAACATTGTTGGGTTGCCGATGTAGGCTCCCCTATATATTTTTTTTTGTTTTTTTTTTGTTTTGGCATGCACATGTTTTGTTGTTTTGGCGTGCACATGTTTTATACAATTGTCGGGCTTGTGTGGCATGGGGAGGAGAGTGAGGGTGTTGCGCTTAAAATGTTCTTAGGTGAACATTTTGGAAAATGGGAGGGCGAGGAATGTAATATAACAATCTGGCCCCACCCAAGGAAGGCTGAGGCAAGCGGGGGTGTTTTCCGGTCGTTGAAAGGAACGGATGTTTGTTTGACCTTATTTCCGGCAGTAGCGGAAATGGCTACAGAGGCAAGCAGAATAGGTGTCTCTGAGAATTACGTGGGCGTGCGTGGGCGAGGCAAAACCGGAAGTCCCGGTTTGGAGATTATAAAAAGACCTCGGCGCACGGATTTCACCAGACAGGCAGACCACAGTAGCAGTAGAGGAGCGACAGAGATCGGCCGGTGAAGAGAGACACTCCCGTCAACCCTTAGAAGCGCGCTCTCTCACTCTCTGTTCCCTAGGCTACACGGTTCATCGTCATTAATAAAAATCTAACTTATATTTTTATATATATGCGTGTTGTTTGTTATATTGCTATATAACAAAAGCTTTGTTTGAAAACAGGTCGATATTATTACATTCACTTACGCGATTCTCTATCTCTTATCCCACAAGCTATAGGTAACATATGAGGGTAGATTGGTTCCTATAGACGTAGGTAAAACCAGTCTAGAAGAAGGAAACTTTGAAACTCGCACTATTTTAAAAGTGTGTATATACATGCGCTTGCAATTCCAAATTCCTACTGAAAGCCCTACTTTTGCATGTCGAATGTATATGACCTCAACTACGCACTGACAACTGCAGTTCTAATGAGATGTTGAAAGAACCCTAATTATTCATAGAGAAACAGAGGAACTTATTTCAATATCATCTTTAATTCATTTAATTTAATACAAAAAAAATTATGCAATTTTTTCAACATTAACAATTTTTGCGCGATTTGTGAATAGATTTTAACTATAAATTATTAAATCCGGATGGGGATGAACACTCAGCAAAGCAACCTTGAGATCTGAAACCCTACTCTCGTGACACAGAGCTGAGAACCAGCAGATAGAAACCGATAATATAAATTTTATTCTAAATAAATTCATAAATAGATCAGCCAAAACTTACATAACCTGCAATAGGTACATTGCCGAAATTATATATATATATATATATATATATATATATATATATATAATTTAATGCATGAACATTGTTTTTTAGTAAGGTCAGTTGGTCACCGCCTGTGAGAAAAAATTGCACCATGACGCAATTCATACCACCAGAAACTTAGAAAGGACATGTTGTAACCCTTGGCATTCGCACCAGTAGATACAATACGAACATTTCAGTGTGAGTGTCAAACTGAAGACAATGCAGAGGAAAGAGCTGAATTACATGAATGATCATTAAGAAGGTAAGACAGAACTAAAACCTCACACTTATCGTTTCAAAAAGAAATGAATATAAATTTGTTAGTGGATTTATTGGCACGTTCTGGATATTGGCAATGCAGAGGTTTGTCTTGCCAGCGCTGTTTCATCTGTTCAAGTGCTTTATCTTTGGCTTTCATTTTCATATTTTTTGTTGGTTCTTGGCTTCTGTTTTGCTTTTCTACAGAATCTACTAACTGTAAATCTTGTTTGTATTTACTGCCTTCTTTTATTATTGAATATTTTTTCTTTCCGTCTTCATGTTGCCTTACTAATTGTATCATCCAATCCTTTGTTGTTTCTATGTATGTTAGTAAGCCAATAGTTGTTGTCTTGTATGACAATTCCAGCTGAATAAGACCTCTTTCACCTTCTTTACGGGGTATGTATAGACGGTCTGCATCAGCCTTTGGATGATGCATCTTATGCTTAAAAAGAAGCTTTCTTGTTTTAGAATCCATTCGCCTGATGTCGTTTAGAGTCCAGTTTAAGATGTTGAAGATATATTGGACAACTGGGATTGCAAGGCTATTAATGACCATGACTCTGTTCTGAGAATTCAATTCAGTTTTTAATATCATTCGTAGCCTTCTATAGTACTCTTTACGCACTATTTCTTTCATTTTTTTTTTATGGTGAATGTTTTCACTCTCATTTACACCTAGGTATTTATAAGCTTCTTCTGGTTTCAATTCTTTTATTGTTACAGCAGGTTCTAAGTTAATTGAGGATGTTTCTTGTATTGATCCACGTAAAACTGTAGCTTTAGCACATTTATTCAAATTGAATTTCATTCCAATGTCTTCGCTGAAGCATTTTACAGTTTGCAGAAGACCTTCCAGCTCATTATCATTCTTAGCATATAACTTTAAGTCATCCATGTAAAATAGATGGCTTATTTTCTTTTGGCCTATTTTATAACCACATTCTGTCTTATTAAGTTGACTGGTTAGTGCTATTAATGATATGCAGAATAGTAATGGAAACAAAGAATCACCTTGAAATATACCTCTTTTGATGTTTATTTCATCAGACTTATAGGTTCCATTTATATGATTGAGGTAAAGGGTTGTTTTCCATATAGACATGCACTGTTTGATGAAATTGATGATGACGGGCGATATCTGGTATATATTTAAAGCCTTTCAAATCCAGGTATGTGGCACACTATCGAATGCCTTTCGATAATCTATCCAGGCAGTACTAAGATTTTTCTTTGTACTGTAGCAGTTTTCCAGGATCATTTTGTTAATTAGCAATTGGTCTTTACATCCATAACAGCCACGTTTGCACCCTTTTTGTTCAAGCGGTATCATGTCATTTCTTTCTAAGAATAAATATGTCAGTTTTGTTAAAATAGATGTTAATAGTTTATATGTTGTCGGAAGACATGTAATTGGTCTGTAGTTTTTCGGGTTGTTTGTGTCACCATTCTTGGGTAGAAGAAATGTAATTCCTTTGGTCATCCATGCAGGAATTTTAGTGGGATCGTCAACCATTTCTTGAAGTTCTATGGCTAGTTTTTTATGTGCTGTATTTAAATAATATAGCCAAAAGTTAGGAATTTTATCTATACCTGGGAATTTCCAATTGTGTGCTTTTTTTTAGTGCAAATTTAACATCCTCTTCTGTAATTCCAGCCCATGTCTATTCTGGTTTATTTTTCATTCGTTCTATCTCTTGTGCCATCCAATCTACTTCCTTGCTATGTTCTTTAGGGCAAGCCCATATCTTTTCCCAGAACTGTGTAACTTTTTCCATTCTGGGGGGGGGGGGGACTGTCACTTCAATTCTTTTTTTTTACCTATTTACCTGTAAAATCTCTTTGTATCGGTTTGAAAAATCTTGTTTTGTCTGTAAAATCTTGATCTTTTCTCATAGCGTCTTATTCTCTGAGCCTTCAGTTGTATTTTTGCTTTATTTTTTTTTAGTTGATAGGGCTTCATTTTCATTTCTAATGTTGTATTTTCTTTCGACTCTTCTGCTTTTCCTAGTTCTTACATTTATTCTACTACTCAGTTCATCCAGTACTGATAGTTCACTTCTAAGTTGTTCGATTGCTTTTTCTAGTTTTCTTTTCCAAGGTGGATCTTCATGTCTGCGAGACTGCCTTGTTTTTAATTGATGTTCAATTTTTTTGTTGCTACTATTGCTGATGCATATATTGCTTCATTGATATTTGTATGAGTGTCTTCATCCAAGAGTAATTTGAATGCTGCATTGTAGAGTTTAATAGTTAGGAGGTTGTGCATTGTTGGTTGTAATTTTGGGAGCTGTTCTCGTTCCTCCGTTGTAATATTTTGTATTTGACTTATATGGTTCTTGATTTCTTCCTTGGCTTCTTGTATACTGTTCTTATTTTCCGTCAAATAATTTTGTTCGATGTGTTCTGAACTCGTTTTATTTTCGTCTTTTAACTGACTCACATCACACCTTTCCAGCACTTTTAAACTTACAGTATTATCTTCACAGTGATTTGTGTGTTTCACGGTTTCTACATTATGACCTGTGGCTTGTTTGATGTTATTGCTTTTTATTTCTGATTCTGATTCCGGTTCCTTTTCATATTGTGTTGATTCGTCTCTTCTGGTTACAATTCTTTTAATTTCATTAATTTCAGCCTCTGTCAATCGGTTATTTCGAATAACGTACCTTCGTACATGGCTAATTTATTTTCGTCAATATACTTTCTATTTGCTTGGCCAACTTTTTCACGCCAAATGTCATATATTTGGCGAGTCATGTTTTTTTTTAGGTTTGAGTAACGCTTCATGAAATGCAGTCATAACGACTTTGTACTCCTCACGAGACCATTTTAAGTTTTCTTTCTTTAAATATACGGTTGTAGATCTAGCTGGAGAATTTTCAAGACCATCATTAGGATTATCCTGGTTGTGGGGACCTGAAGATTCATTAGTTGTGTAGGAGTTTGTTCCTATGGCAGATTTTTCGACCTCACGTAGGTTCCCTCCTGAAGGACGGTCTCCCTGTTTATCCACTGGACTGTTTATTTCTATTTGTATTTCTCATGTTTTTCCCACGAGTGATGCACGGGTCCAAAAGTCCACCCAAAGTTGCCCGTCACGTTGGGTAACGGTCTGTTACAAACAGAGTTACGAAGCCTGTAGGGGATCGTTTGTGACCTCATAACGCAGTAGCCATCACTCCTCGGCACGATTAACAACTTGAGTTACGGGCTGTTGTTCGGAGTTTTCCTTCTCCTAAATGGGCTGCCAAGCGACAGCTGACATAGACGCGATTGGAATTCAAGGAGAAAGACGCTGGTTAAAAAAAAAAAAAAAAACTTTGGCTTAGCAACGGCTCATCGAAAGAAAACATCACTTCTAGAGTATTTTGTTAAAGAAAGAAAAAAAATTAATGGAAAAAAGTTGACATGCGTTTAAGTTTATTTGTGCAGTGAGACGCAAAAAAATGTAATAATTTGTTCGTCCACTTTATATTCATTTATTTTTTCAATAAAGTCGTTGCTCAAAAACAGGGTTATCAGAATAAGATAAATTAAATAAGTAAATTAAATCAATAAATAAGTAAAAATAAATATATAAATAAATACGTATTTATTATTATTATTTATTATTATTATTATTATTATTATTATTATTATTAATATTATTATTATTATGTGTGTTTATAAGATAACTATCGTTTACTGCAAAACTAAAGATGTTCTGTTTCGTTGCCTGCTTATTAGCACGTCGTCAGCCTTTGTAATACTTTTTTCTTTATTAAGAATAATTATATATAAAAGAAATAATGAAAAAACAATATTTACCATATCCAAACTTTTAAATGAATGAAATTCACATTCTTTTTTCTTTTAATATTAACGAATAGGAAACTATGTGAAGATAGATAAGATAAATTAGATTATCAGAGTAGTAGGTTAGAGAATTTCAATGATATTGAGGGCCATACACTTTCTTTTTCAATTATGAAACATTTGAATACTTACATATCAATCATAGCATGTCAGCAAAAGGGTCGTTTGTTTTCTTGAAACGGATACAAGATTCTCTTCAAGTTATTATTTTCTAAAGAAGTGAACATTTTATAAAGATGAGATGGTGGTAAAAATATTATATCTTTCCAACTTTTGTAGTACTTAATTTCAGTGCAATATGCTTTTTTGAATAAACTCATTTAAAACATGATTAGAACACTGCAGGTTAATGATTGTTCAAGACCTTTAGCGTAGTTCGATTGACACCGAGAGATTTAATAACATCTCACTATTTTAAGACATCTTACATTGGCACCGAGGCTTCTGAAAATATGGGAACATAATGAGTCTCTATAATGCTTTTAGACAAATACTGTTCGACTTTTGGGTTTCCGTCATCGGAGGATAAGTTATTGCTGAAGAACCTATGTCACAATTTTATTAATTGTCTCGCACACATATTACAAAGTGTAGGTACAATTATCTTATTCACATACACATAATATTTTTCTAATTTTACATTTTTTCTATTTGATAAGATATATTCGGAGATGAGCAAGCGTAGCTTTCACTATCTTCATGTATTTAATTGCCCCAACGATAATTTGTTCTTTAATAATCAACTTAGGTTTATGGAAATTATTCGAACATACATTTTCACTGATCCATTAAGGAGATTATTTTTCGTTTGTTGTGCCTGTTTTGATTAAATATATTTCGTGAGTATTAAATTCTTAAAACATTAGTTCCTTATTTCATTGTTAAATAAATTAGCATGTTTTTTGCGATTGTTTAAAGAATTTTTCTATAACTTTTCGATTAAATTAATATTATTCACATAATATATCTTTTGTACGTTTAGAATTTGTTACTTGAACCACACATTAGTTGCTTCAAGAGTTTTATATGTGAGAAAAATGACTAATAATTTGTAAATATACGGATGTTTCACCATCTGTCGAAAACAAGGAAATTCCATGTGTATTTCCTAATTACCATCACTGAAACACATTTATATTGGATCCCAAATTCTACTTAGATCTTGTACTTATTTCGGTCAGCCAGAAACTTAGAAACGGCATGCTGTAACCATTGGCTTTCCCGCCGGAAGATCCAATATGAACATTTTAGTGTGAGTGTCAAACTGAAAACAATGAAAAAAACTTGGAAAGAGCTGTCTTGAATGATCATAGAAAAATATATCATAACACTATTCTCATGTCTATCATAAATAAATCAAGGCTGATCTTTATTTACTGCGTGGTATATGTTCTCTAGTTTAGACATAACGGCAATTGATGCACAGAAAATATAACGGTCAATCCAGGTGTAAGCATCCTGACAAATTGTCTGAGAACAATGTTTAACTTTAAAACTATGTAACTCTACGTGCTACATAGAGTTCAGATGCCAAGCGCAAAAGTTATTTTTTTACGCAACCAAAAAAATAAACAAATGACAAATGAAGCAGCTTGCAAACTATTGCTATCCAAAGGCTACTCAACGTATATGCTAAAATCAAAAATGTCAAGAAACAATGAAAAAGCAAAGAAATTGGTAAGGATTACACTGTAAACAGTGTCTGATTTTCGATATTTACGACATCTTTCCAAATCTGACATTACATGCAAATAGGCTAAAATCAGGGTAAGGAGATTTTGTAACAAAATAAACTTGCTTAGGATATTATGAATGGATATTTTGAAATTCACACCACGAATAATTGTTTGCCAAAGCCGAGTTTGCTTTTTTCGAATTCTCCTGGTTGGATTCCTCTTAGCATAACACTATAGTATAACTTCAAAATAATGTTTGCCGTTTTCTATGTTTATTTTACTATTTGAATTTATAATTTCAAAAAATTATATTGTTCTGAAGCTACATGATATTTACAGTATTTTTTCTAATATATATATATAAATATATATATATATATATATATATAATGATGTAAATATTTATTTGAAGATAATCGAGCACTTCAAAGAGACTAATATTTACCAAATTACACGCTAAATGTTGCTATGCAGTAGTGAGTTCAATTCTGAATATGTATCATATATAAAATGGCACATTAAATCCTTCAAACAAATAACATGTAAATCAACCAAAGTATATAGTGCATTCGTAAGATAGTATTATCTCCTTCCTTTTCTGTAAATATATATGTGTGTGAGACTGTGTGATTTGTTGCGTATGTTTATGCGCATGTGTATGTTGGAACACGCACTCTCTCTCACTCTCTGTCGCTTTCTCTCTCACACACAGACAGACACATACACACACCCAAACACACACACACACACACACACACACACACACATATATATGTATGTATGTATGGCATACAAAAAAAATTCTTAGATCGTATTTTAATTAAAATTAAACACTCTGGCTGGGTCACTTTTAATATTCAAGTTTTTAAAAATTGCGATTTTTCCATCAAGCCGCTTCCTTTCAGAATTATATATATATATAGTCATCAGCAGACAGATTTGTTTTGCTGTATCACAGCTCATCAGCGCGATTAGACATCCGGTTGCTTTTAACCCAGGATTGAAACCCGACCGAATTGGCGTAAATCGGCGATTCTACCACGGAACTTTGGGCACTCGGTAGAAGGAAGCAGACTTTTTAGCGTGTATATTATCATTATACACGCCCAATAGCTGACATTGTTCTAATTCATTGCTGAATGAACGATGCGTAGATGCTAGTGTAGCTACTGTTTTCCAAAATCTACCATTCTTCCAGAGTGTTCAATCAGGTTGTGAATGTTTTTATATATATATATATATATGGTTAAATAAAATAAAGACAAGAAGAAAACTGTATATTAAATCGCCTACGCGTTTCGTCCTGTGATGGACTTTTTTAACGCAAAAAAGACGAAATGAGCTTTATTCTAAATTACGTATTTATAAACAAACAGTGTTGGTAACCACAAAGACGCTCACAAATCATTTCAAAAGATCAACAAAATATTTTTGTTTTATGAATTTCTTCATGTGTAGTGTAAAGTCACGAGATATTTAAATGAAGGGAATTTGACCGTTTTCTTTCAAAGATCTTTATTTTGTGTGTACATCTGTTTTAGAATTTCTTCATGTGTAGTGTAAAGTCACGAGATATTTAAATGAAGGGAATTTGACCGTTTTCTTTCAAAGATCTTTATTTTGTGTGTACATCTGTTTTAGAATTTCTTCACGTGTAGCGCAAAGTCAAGAGATGTTAAAATGAAGGGAATTCAACCGTTTTCTTTGATATTTTGATTATGAATGTTCGTCTCTTTTAGTATTATTTCCATAAGTAAAGGTGCGATTGGAAAACATCTTTGTGGTTACCAACACTGTTTGTTTATAGATACGGAATTTAGAATAAAGCTCATTTCCTCTTTTTTTTTGCCTTGAAAAAGTCCATCACAGGACGAAACGCGAAGGCGATTTAATATATATATATATATATATATATATATATATATATATTTTCTAAACATGTGCTATTAAATATAAGAGACAATGAATGTCGCTTGGTTTTATTTATTTCTTTATTTAAAACAGGAAATAACATCTTACATTGCATTTGACTACATGGTTTTGTTGTCATTTCGCGCTATCCCGCGGTGTGACGTCATAAAACCGCATCGCAAACTTAAGAACTGCGTTTATTATTTTTGGTAACTATTGCCGTTGCCAAGCGGAGTTTTATGTCAACACAAAATAAAATCGTCGGTGATGGTTGATTTTATAATATTTCAGTTTAAACAACCTCTCTGAAGATGGCTCATGTGAGCCGAAAGCTTAGAAGAAAAGCAATAAATAATTATGCAAATGTTGCAAAATTTTTGTCTTTATTTTCAACTGAAATTAAAGCAAAAATACGACGTTTAGAACGGCTCATCATTAAACATAATAGACATTCATTGTCTCTTATATTTAATAGCATATGTTTATAAAATTACTTGCTGCCACGATATTCTAAATACATATATATATATATATATATATATATATATATATATAATTTTAATAGAAAACGACTTGATGCGAAAGAATTCAATTTTAATTAAAATACGATGTTATAAATCTTTTATATATATATATATATATATATATATATATATATATATATATAGAGAGAGAGAGAGAGAGAGAGCCTTGAATAAGAGAGAGAGCCTTGTTTGGACTGGAGGTCATTCGTAGTGGAGCGGTCTAAGACGTTGCCAGATCGAATGCTAGCTTCCCCTATGTAGATAGGGGTAGCAGGTTCGAATCCTGCCGAATAACTCACATTTTCTCAATAAAACCTCATCGTATTTAATCAGGCCAGTCGGCATAAATATATAATACTGTTTAATTAAAAACAGAATATCTACTTAAATACGAGTATCGATAAAACATAATGTTCAAAGAATTTATTTCAATTTGTCCGATGTTTATAACCAAGTTTCGTTAATTCCCGTAATATATATATATAATGTTACTTCAGATTTGGGAATTTTTTATATCAAGCATGACAGTACCTTATTAATTCTTTAAAACAAACTAACACAACTATAACTATCATAGTTTATATTAAACATTAATCTGGATCAACATATTTCAGCAGATATTCTTTATGCCTACATGTAACCATCAATAAATTACACCGTCATCTCTTTAAAGTCCGTTGTCCTTAATGTCTGAAATATATTGGAGTCACCACAATAACAAATTCCACCAATTTACCGGTCTTTTTAGAGATGATTTTACAATTATCTTTCATGAAATATTCAAGATATATTGAACGTTTGAGAAGGAATATCTGAAATATTTCAAAGATAACATCACTAATACGACCATTTCTAAATTATATTTCTCGATGAGCCATTGGACAAGAATATTTTTTTACATACCACAGATTTTTGTAACCATAGATATGTCAGAAAAATAGACCGACCCTCATAACATTCTAGAAAATTTACACAAATCACTTCCAGTAAGTTTATCTTGAAACTCCATCAATATGAAATTATTTTATAATAATAAAATTAAATATATGAGTTTTAGAACTAAACATCCATGAAGTAAATTTAGAGTATTTAGTAAAAAATAAACAAAAAAAAAACCCCTAAAAACTAAAATACAATAAACGAAAACACCGTATAAGTCGCAGCTTATTTTTTTATGTGCCGTGTTTTTAAAAAACGTAGGCGACCATGTCCTCCACAGCTTTCTGTCTCTTTGTAGCTCATGATATTGTATGCATTTTATCTTTCTCTAAACTTTGTTTGGCAATGTTTTTGCTGAAGCCAATCTAATGTGTTACGCGCTGATTTTCCTTGATCCTCTTTCCTTCTATCTGTTTCGTGATTATCAAATTCTCCAAACTATTTTTACATACATGCCCAAGAAATTAGAAACGACCACTTTCAGTATAAGTTTCTTTTTTGATACATATCTATCCAAAACCTCCTTTTGACTCACATGTTCAGTCCACCGTACCCTCAGCATCTATTTTAGAACTATATTCCTATTGCTTCAGAACACCTCTTTATCGTTCAGGAAAATGTTCTGCATTTTCTGCCATAAATGAAGACAAATATAACATTTCAGTACTCTTTTTTTTGTTTCCAACAAACTTTTTTATCTCTTAATACTTTGTTTAGCTGCTAGAATAGATATTTGGTCATTCCAATGAGCCTTCAGATCGTAGTGGTTCACTTTTCGTCTTCTATTAGAACACTCCTCAAATATTTACATTTCTGTACCTATTTAATTTTAGTATCACCGACTTGTAATTTGCATTTTAGGCTCAGCCTTTTGCTGATTAACCACCCAGTTACTGCCAGTATAGCTTCGTGATTATTCTCATGTCTTTCAGGAATATATCATGTTTCCAAGTAGCTTTAACAGATCTTTGTAGCGTATCTTGTCGAACTCCATCTCGTAGACTTTAAAACACATGTAGTCGTACTTCTGCATTTGTATTTTTCTTTCTGGTAACAATTTGAAAATTTATATCGAGTCCATTGTTCCAGCGACTTTGACGAACCTGCACTGTTTCCGTCCTATCTCTGGCATGATACTTCAGAGAGATCTATATATCAAAATTCGGATGACGAGTTTCGGTATGTGACGCATTAGTCTGAATATATGGTGGAGTTCACATTTTTGTGCCCGGCTTTTAGGCAGTGCTATTAACATAGACTTGCTTGAGTCTTCCGCTATATCACCACTGTCTTATATTTGACTTATTAATTTTGTGATCTTGTATATGCCGAAATCATTTAAGGCTACTAGCATCTCAATCACAATTTTATCTAGCCCTGCCGGTTCCTTTTTGTTCAAGTTAATCAGTGCAGATTTCAGTTCGTTTCTTAATATTACGGGTGCGTCAAAATTTCTGTGTATTGCTGGTTGTTCTCTGTCGTCTTCTAAGAGTTCTCTGATGTATTTGTTCCATCGTTGAAGTATTCATCTTTCTTTAATATCAGTCTTCTGATACTAGATATTATGCAGCCTGTTTATAAGCATGTCTATTGTCTTGTTAGTTCTCTTATTTGTCTTTTATATATCTATATATCTATATATATATATATATATATATATATATATATATATATACCCTTTATCTGCGATTCAAATTCTTTATATTTTTGCATATATTTCCTTGAGCAATTCTTCAATTTTCTGATGTGCATTCGTTCCTTATTTCTTAGTGTAATTCTCTCCATTTCGTTTTGTGTCTTGGCATTGATCTCTGTCTAATTTCATCATTTTAAGAATTTCATTTGTCAACCATTTTTTGTTTTTCTTCGTTTATTTTACTTTGGGAAGATCTCGTTTTTCTGGTGTTACTAAATCTTATCTTAGTCTGACACACTTCGGGTTTTCATTTCCATTTTGCTTCTCGTATCTGTTTTTCAAAATGTCCATATATTTTTCATTCAGATTCACGTCATTCAAGAGTTTGTTATATCGTAATTTCGGTGCTGCGTTAGGTTTTTCAGATTCCGTAGTTTCATTCCTAGTTTCCTTATAATACGAGGGTGACCGCTTTCACAATAGGCGGCTGGATAGATCTTTCAGTGAACAACTGCATTTCTGAATATCACGTTGATAAATCTGTAGTCGATTTGGGTTTGAGTATATTCTACTTTGTTTATCTATGTTGCCAATCACCGTAGATGTTCTTGGAGACAGGTCTTTTTTTTATTACCTGGGCATTCGCAGTGCAACATTGAACCCATTTTCCTCTCGTTAGTTGCATGTTCCGGTCCAAATTTGCCAGCTTTTTCCCCATCCTTCGACTTGCCTACTTTGCATTCGTGTCTTCACTGATAAATATAATTTCTTATAAGTTACACTGATTCTTCGTCTTGTCTTCGATGGAGCAGAAAGATTTAATTTATTTTGCCGTACTATGTGCTGTTGGGGCATACACAATTATAATAGATATGCTGAAAGACATTCCTTTCCGTTTAACTAAAATAATTCTTTCAAATAACTGATATTAACCCAGAATGCATTTCTGCGTGTCTTTATCTGTTACAAATCGAAATCTCGTTTCAATTGTCTCTCCGACTGCATATATAATTATGTGTTTGTCACTGATAAAATCTAGGTTATTTGGTCACCTATTTTCACACTGTCTTAAAAATTTAAAGATTAACAAAAATTAGAACATCTTGGCGGTTTATTAAGATTAACTCAAAAATATACAGAAATGATTGAGGTGAGAGTTAAAAACACTGTTACCTAGAATGTAAAAATATATTACGCATTTTAGTATGCAAACTGCATGTTGCCTTTGAAGTAATAAAAGTAAAAGTAGAACGAGATATGCCACTGATGTGCGGGGTGGGGGGGGGCTACATAACTGTAAAGATTAATTAGAAAAGAGTGAGGAGTACAAACTAGTTAGAAAGAAGCAATAGAAAGATGAGAATGCAGGTGCGATGACAGATACATAGGTGGAGAGAAAGGGAAAGTTATACGAGGGTGGGAAGAGAGCTAGAGTCAAGTGATTAGTAGATGAGCATCGACTTTGCATTTAAATTTCTGGAGGTTGTAGCCGTAAGGAAAGCAATAATATGGGAGCGAGTTCCACAGGCGGGAAGTGCGGGAGTAGAATTGTCGTCTGCATTTGGCTAACCTGACTGTGAATGGGTGGGACCCAGTTGCCAGTCTGGTTGCACGAGTAAACACCTGTTGAGGAGGCACCAGTGACTTATGTTAGTCCGAGCAGAAGCCATGAAAGTATTTATAGAACAGACAAAGGGAAGCCACAGTTTATGTATTGGATATAATGTAGAATCGATCACCCCTCTTTATATTATCTATATCTATATATGTTGACCACCCATCTCCATCCTAATCCAACAGAGACATTCTACACTCTTATCTATATCTATAAATATTACGAGGGTGAACATTGTGTAAGTATTTGCTATGTAAATACATCATATGTTTATTATTATTATTATTTCTTAAACTACCCAAGTGAAACCGGAAGAAACAGCTAGTATTATAGAAAAGCAGATATTAAATAATTTTCATAATAGATATTTGGTAATTTTTATAGTTTAATCCCTTGTGAATAGCCAATTATGCAGGGGCAAAATTGACCAAGGCATTGATGAATTAGTAAAAAACTTTAGTGGCTGTGCCTAGTCGGCACAATCACCTACAACAACATTACATCTCTAGCTAACGTCAGATACACAGTAGTCAAGATTGCACATACATTTCGTAGATTTAATAAATGGATTACAATATCTTGTAGTAAAGGATAAATATTTTAAGTCAAAATTTTATGTGCGAAACAGAAAATACACATTACACTGATGGCTTTACACGCACTGTTTTCAAGATATAAAATTCTGTTTTGCAATATACACTGCTAACAAATTTAATACAGTTTGTAAAATAGTCACGATTGAACTTATTGTTACACCGCTGTATCATCCAAGGTCGAAAGTGCAAGCTGAACGGTTTGTGGATGCCATAATAACAGCTTTTAAAAAAGAAATTAAAGAAAATGTTAGTGAAGAAGCACTACAAAAAGTCTTCAAAACATGCTGGATAGCGTCGAATCCCAAGATAAAGACGGGCATGAAAAATAGAGTCGGTATTCGACAAGTTGTTATCATGTCAAACTAGAATAAGAACGGTTGAAAAAAGACATCATTTTTTTCAAAATTGGCAAAAATGTGTTTTGACTTATATGCAAATTGAAAGGAAATCTAGGAAGACAGCTTCATGTCAAGAATTAGAAAAATATTTATATGATGAAAGAAAGAAAGTGGAATCATAATATTAGAACCGCTAGGGTTTAGTTATGAAATACATGCACACACACACAAACACACACACACACACGAGTATATATATATATATATATATATATATAGCGAGAGAGAGAGAGAGAGAGTGTGTGTGTGTGTGTGTGTGTGTATGTTGGTGTGAGTGTATGTGCGATGAGATATTTCATCTAAATAACGCAAATGTGAAATAAAATTGAGATCTCACATTAAGAGATATATTCACCAAAATTAATCAAAATATCATCGATACAAACTTTATACCTAAAGTAGGTGCGTTGTCTTTACCCTGGCAACTCTACTCTTTAAAGAGCAACTATTTTAGGGTTTTCTATACTCGTTATCTCATGAGGATAGAAGATGTTCAATTTCGTCTCTACTACAAATAGCCTTAGTTACGCCGTGAAGGCTCATACTACTAACTATTAAGTCAAACACTCAACTACACCAGGACTTCATTTAAGCGGACTTGTGATTGTTTCTTTTATATAATATATTATAGCCAGAAACAGAACAATTGTTTGCAACGAATAATTTTGTAACAGCCATGACTGGGTTCGCTTGATCGTGTGGCATTGCTCTTAGCGTAGATGACTTCCAAATATCACAGCGTTGACCATGTCCATCCTCTAATTATATGTTGTAGGCAACTGTGTTGAATCTGAGCACCTTACCAATAATTTCGGAAGTTCTTTTCTTATCAGTATGTATAACTTTTCTCAGCAGCCGTATCTTCGTAATTATCATATTTTTATAATTGAAATACGACAGAACATTTCAAAACAAATTATATATTCATTTTACATAAATTATTTTCTTTCACACAAAATTGATTTAGTGTTGGTTGGACACAACGCTCTATAAAATCTCATAATTAGCTCAGTTATGTCTGTGTGAACCTTTGCTCTCTCTGTCAGATATCTGATACTAATTTGAATTGTAAATATTTGAAAATACACAGTGCAATTATGACAGGAAATAAACTGAATTGTAAATTAAAAGAGAATGTCAAATCCAATATATAATGACACAGTAATTAGATAAGTAGACATAAAATATTTCATATTCTAAAAATGAAATTTCTTTACTAAGAAAATGTTATCTATCTATCTATCTATCTATCTATATATTTATTTGTCAGTTTCACAAAAGGAAAAATAAAAATTATTGAGCAAAACTCAGAGTTAAAATACAGACAAACATTTAATTCACAAAATATTAGATAAAAATATTTACAAATATACACTACAGTTTGGCATTCAAATCAATTTACTATTGTCAGGCAAAGTGTTACGAGGAGAGAAAGAAAAAGTAAGGCGAAGTGTTACAAGAAGAGGAGGGGAAGTAATTTGTGAGATATCTTTATCCCGTTAAGTCGGCGGCGAAGTTAAGTGCTATACTTTTTGGAAATCCTTAAATGCGTATATAAAGACTAATTATTGGCTTGGTCAATGAAAAAGGCAAACATTTATATTTACCCAGATAGTTCCATGAGGTTCTCTCTCAGGTTTTAGTTTTTCAGCCGATTCTGTGAGAATATTTTGGCCGGATATCGATCCCTGAATCATTAACCGGAGTTGATATAACAGAAAATTCGTGTAACAACTCTTTCAAGTTTTTGGTTGTCGTCGACTAAACAATATTTCGGCTGGAATATAAATCCAAAATCAAACCCATGCTGATGAGATCTGCACATTCTTTTATCAAATGTTTCAAGTTTTATTTTTTGCCGTCGACTTAGAGATTCTTTCGGCTGTATATATATCCTGAATCTACCGGAGCCGTACAGGTCAACTTATCCTGCTATCAATTAACTTCTCTGTGACAAATACCTATTTTTATAGGGGCTAACACATAATTTTCATATTTCTAGAACTCTCCAGATTCTACTGGAACATTCTAGACCCTTCCGAAGCGTTCTATTTCTTATTTCCATAGTTTTATGAGTATTTTCTTAATTAATTTTTTTGTAACAAGTAGGAGTCAATAGACTCCTTTACTACAACTTTGGAGACATTATTATTAGTATTATTATTGTTATTATTGTATATAAATGCACATCGTCGTAACAATGTATATATATATATATATATAGTATTTATTTCATATAAAATTGTCTGCATTCTATCTCATTTAATGTGGACAAATATTTCATGACAAATTATATATATATATATATATATATATATATATATGCAATGTAACATAAAATAAACCATAATAAGTCTTCTTTTTCTATTTTGCAAATCCTGAGCAAAGAAATTCTCCATGTTCATTTAACCCAACTATTATAAAAATGAGATAATTCTAACATAATATATATATATATATATATATATATATATATATTCATATCCACATACAAGCCTGCTTCACAGCTCATCACTTTGTATGGACACATCCACTTGCTTCTGGCCGGATCGAAATTCGACCGATTTGATGCCAGTCGGATTCGTTACCCCCTAAACCATAGGCGCATGGAACCGGAGACGGACATTTTAAGTGTTGCATATAAGCGGTGCGGTGTATACACACGCCAGTCTCAGAAAGAACTCAATTCATTTCTGAAGAGTCACGTATATATATATATATATATATATATATATATATATAGTTAATAAAGCCTATTTTTAAAAACATGTGGTGTAGTTATTTGTTCTGTGGTTTGGGTTGAGGTGTCTGCGAAGAGTGGGGCCGTAGTGTACCAGCTGTTTATCCAATCCTCTGCTGATAGCTCTACGTATTTTTTATGTTTTCGCTGAAGTGTGGTAGCCTTAGAAAGCAGGTGTTAAATAGGGTCTGGTGCCTTGGGTCCCTACTACCCTTCCTTTCCAGGCGTCCCACAAAGAACTGTGGGTAGCCGTTAGTCTCCAGTGTTTTCTTGAAGAGTGCAGTGTGGGTGTTAACGTGCTCTTCTTTGCTGCACTTGTTTCGGATACGTGGGAGATCGTTTTCGATGTAGCCAGTCTTAGCGCTGAGAGGAAGGGCTGATCGGTAGTGGACAAACATATCCCTGCTGGTAGGCTTTTTGTAGAAATCGGTGTGAACTTCACCTGTATCCGATACTTTTAGCCTGAAGTCTAGCAGTGATAGGCATCGGGGTGCTCAATCTTGAATTTTATTTTGCCGTCCATACTGTTGAACGTCGCTGCCATTCTGCTTGCCTCGTCACGTGAAGAAGTAAAGATAAGTATATCATCAATGTATCTCGTGAATAAGGCGTATGAATGGCAGGTGCTGAGTGCGCGGCGTTCCAGTTGGTTCATGTATGTCACGGCAAGTAGTTCCGATAGGCTGGACCCCATAACAACACCACATGCACACTGGCCAATTGCTCTATTGCAGGCACCGGTATATACCACCATGTATATGTCGTATACCGCATACAATGCGCCAAATGCGAGGCATTCTATGTTGGCAAAACCACAAGATATTAGAATAAAAATACATATACACACGCAAGCGTCGCCTTTCCAAAAACATTTAAAAATACAAAAAGAATAACATAACCGTCAACATCGAGGCTAGAGAGCACAACTTAGGTAACCTGCGCATAAAAGAGTCCCTAATAATAGCTAAATTGCACCAGCAAATCAACCATCCATAAAAGTTTAACCTAGATTACATAACAGAATAGACAACGCTAACACGCACATGACACACACTCACCACAACAATAAAGCTCATACATACGGGCAAGATAATAACAAACAAAGCTGAATGAATTACAATAACCACGCGCACACGTTTATCCCCCCGGCAGAGTAGCGGAGACGCTTATAATAAACCGCACACCGCAAAGCACACACACACGCACACACACATATAAAAATAAGGTAGATTTAATTACAATAACCATGCGTACATCGACACGCACCCATGACAGAGTCACAACACGCAAACACCACCAGATAAATCAGATAGATAAAACAACAGTAATGCAACTGATACACGTTGACCCGGTCAAAGGGTCAAGTGAACTTTCAGATCACTTTAAGATAAACCACACATACAAGCGGACTGATATCATCAGACACTAAAGGCCCAAACTAGAATACGCACACATACACACACGTACACACACGTACACACACACGTACGGCAGCTAGAATACATGTACATACAGATGCGCGCGCACACACACACACACACACACACACACGCGCGCGCACATACACACGCACACACACACGCGCGCACACACACGTACACGTACAGCAGCAGTGGACAACCCTTTACAACCAATCATAGAGGGACCATGACGAAGTGAATTTCGGACTGTCACAAGCTTTTCTGCCATTCTGAAGATGAGATTTTAATTTCGAAATATTAATGTAATAAATAGGTAATACAAACACTTCATTATCTTCCTTTATTTCACTCAATGCATTGTGACAACCTTCAAGACATAACCCATACAACTATTTTACACAATGCTTCAAACAAATTACAAAAATTTACTATATATATATATATATATATATATATATAAGGGCCTGTGGAACTCACTCCCGTATTCTTGCTTTCCTGACGGCTACAACCTCCAGAAATTTAAATGCAAAGTTAATACTCATCTACTAACCACTGGATTCTAGCTCTCTCCCCTCCCCTGTATAACCTTCCCTTTCTCTCCACCTATGTATCTGTCATCGCACCTGCTCTCTCAGCTTTCTATTGTTCCTTTCTAACTAGCTTGTACTCCTCACTCTTTTCTAATTAATATTTTTACATTTATGTAACCCCCTGCACATCAGTGGCGTTTCCGTCTTGCTCGGGGTGAAATGATTAAAAAAAAAATGACGAAACTGGTTATAAGCAACGGAGATTTTAAAATGATTTCTTTGAACATTATTTTTGCTCGATACTCTTATTTAAGCAGATATTCTATTTAAAATCAATCAATATCATATTTATTTCTACAATTTCAAATTGTCGGTTGTTTGTGCCCAGTTTCGTTCATCTTTATTAATTTTCGTAACCTGTTTACGTTTGTTGATATTAGGATACATTTCAGAACAGATTTGCTTATTACGTTTAATCGACAATTTTGTTATAGGCTTAATTTGACTTCGTTTAGACTGATCATCATTCTTGGTCGAGAGGTCTATAACGCACCAGATCACTTGGTGGCTTCCCCTATGTGAATAGGCGTCGCAGGTACGATTCCTGTCGAATAACACATATTTTCGTAACAAAAGTTTATCGCAATTAATCAGGTCGGTAGAAATAAATGTATAATATTGTTTGATTATAAACAGAATATTTGCTTATATATATATATATATATATATATATATATATATATATATATATATATATATAGATAGATAGATAGATGCTAACCAACTTAGAGTTAGTCTATTTTGTACGAGAGACACGCTGTTGGTACGAAAGAATTACAGGTATTACACTTCTGAGCCGTCTGTGTAATTGATCTAATGGGTATCTTGATCGCAAATATGTATTATTGTTACAGGGATACAAATTAAATAATTTCTGATATTTCTTATTAATTCTGAATTTTATTCAGCAGATATACGTGTTAAAACATACGTACGTTTTATTTGTAAAGTGTGAAATTTGCGTCTCATTATTATGATCATCGACTTTTTATATTCTCAGCAAGTCAGTGTGACCAGAATGTTCACATTATGTCATATTCAATCTAATATCATGATTCTATTATTTGATACTTGCTTTGATTGAACATGACACGTCCCGTTGATAGAACACTAACAAAGTATTCCTTGCCAAGCGTTGATGTCAATTTGCCAAAATAAACAATTTGCACAAGAGATCAGTAATAATTCCTTGTAGTGTAACGTTTCATAATCTCGCTTTCGAGTTTTCTATGGCCAGATCCGCTGGCATAGCTTCACTTTAACCAAGAATGTTACGTGGTGCGTTAGATTTGAATGGAGGAATGTATGTCTCGCATTCGTCTTCGCTTTCTCTCCTTATTTGCCTTTCAAATAATATGACGAGAACTATCAAGCATGGGACAATAGTGATAAACTATTTAGGTTTTAAGCCTAAACTACTCTGCATTTCAAACACATATCCAAATTTTGTAAGTTGGCACAACAGCCTCATACGGTACAGTGAATCATATCCATAGTGTCGATTTTTTACTCTCAGATGTAAACTTTAGTTTGAAATGATGGACTCATTTAATAGTAACTAAAGCGAATGAAATCTTAAATACTGCAACGTATAATTTATTGACTTCGACAATCCAGGAATTATGTCATGAAGAAAATGTTCCTTACATTGCATTTTGACGAATAGTTAGCTAACATAATTTTAATCTGTTTTGTGTCTTATCACCAAACAGGTGGAGATCCAAGGTAAGCAAAGAAATCTAGTCAAAAATTTTATTTTAATGACTGTAAGAACTAGACAAAAGAATGAGTTTATCTACTTTGAAAACTTGTTTCTGGTGACTCTACCATATTGCACATTGTTTGTTTCCACTGAATGTAAAAGGAATCAAAAAATATATATTATGCCAACATTTAACACACTTCAAGTTTACCACAGTGAAAAAACATTTAAAAATTTTTCTACACGTTTTATGCGTCAGTGACTGCCAGAATTTTAGAATTTCATATTTCTGTACTGATCGTATTGATTTAAATTTCATTAGTTTGGTCTCTTTCTGTCTGATGATGCCGTTACATTCTTAAACGCCAACATTCTTGTTCACCATTTGATAAAAATGACACTAGGTTAACAACTAGGTCTCTTTATTTTTCATTTGAAATGGTTAGATATAACCGTAAGTTCTACTATCTTTAATCTAAATTCTCGATTCTCAAAATATATTCCTTCTTACTTTCTTGCTTTTTTCTTGATTTGAAGTTTCAGAATCTAAATATCAATAGTCATATGAAGTCTCCATGAATCCATTTTGTTCATTGAATCTTCTCATATAATTTTAATCCCAGTAACCCCTTGATTCTTAGTGACTTTAATGCCTTCCTTTTGGTAAAACTATTAAAAAGGACAGCTGTTAGAAGACGACACTGAACATTTGTATGTATATGTGTGTGCGTTTATATGTGGGAGAATATTAAATGTATATATTTATATTAACAATGTTCCAGTTCACGCATTAATCCTAGGATGATACCGGTGACTAGCCTGTTTCTTCCATGGGTATTTCGATACGACCATAAATGTTGAATGTATTAATCTGTTATGCTAACCCTTCAAAATGTTGCCTCAAAACAAGACTGAAGAGACAAACAACGCATTGGCAGTTTTTGGGAAATAAACCATCTGCAAACGTTATAAAGTGGTGATTGATCAGAGGGCGAATGACCCTACACATGTTGCAAATGATACGGATAAAAGAGCTGCTCTTGAAGTACACTCTATGCGACACTATGAGTTGTACGACATTCTTAGTTTAATTGAAGTTTTCTAATAATTAAGTCGTCCTCGACAGACTGTAGAATGAGTTCTTCAATGTTAAGCGTAGGAGCAGCATTAGATATTTATCGATTTAGGTGCTACAGGAACTATCTCAGGAACGAGGTGATAAACAGCAGCAAAAGGTGGATGCTTCTGCAACATCTGTCCGGAGATGCGCTCAGGTTAC
Source organism: Ascarosepion bandense (assembly GCA_037127315.1). Taxonomy (NCBI): domain Eukaryota; kingdom Metazoa; phylum Mollusca; class Cephalopoda; order Sepiida; family Sepiidae; genus Ascarosepion; species Ascarosepion bandense. Next base: position 3,827,559 of record JBBBDQ010000122.1, on the reverse strand, counting down.
AGCCGTACAATAGAATTCGCGCAATCGTATGCAAAATATCAGATCTACCTGCTCACGATATAAATATCTTGCCATTGTTAAACGGCTCATTTTTCAGTTTACTCACTAAATACATGTTAAACAGACTAGCTACAAATGTACTCGAATAACAAATGTAACCTATCTTAACACATCGCCCTAATTTAATTAGGGTAGTGTTTTTTTAAATTCTTGTTTAATGGTCCATACGTAAGTGAATAAAGTAGCGCTATGTTTATACAAGTATATTAAAACTACAAGTATCATTGTAATAACTTTACTAAAATTATCTTGAGTAGCTCGTGCGTATACATTGGGTGAATGTTCGCAGAGTTCTCATAATTTTTTATCTATTTATTTTTAATTATTTCGATTCACTTCTGTATTGAGCACTTTCTGTTAGTTGATAATTCGTATCGGGTCTTTTTTTTTTGGGCTTCGTGCAGATCTCGGTCCGAACTCTTTTGATTGACGTGCTAAGCACTTTTTTAAAAAAAACAAACACTTTTTCTTGTTTCGACAGATTTCAAATAATGTTTTTCGACACAAGAATAGTTTTTAAATTTCAATTATATAAATATTTATATATAGATACATATATATATATAAATATTTATATATACATATATATATAAATACATATATATGAATATGAATAAATTTACATATATATAAATATATATATATATATATATAAAATGCTATATATAAATATATATATAGAAAAATTATATATAAATATATATAAATATATATTGAAAAATATATATACATAAATTATATATATAAATATATATATATATAAATATATATATAAATATATATCTAAATATATATATATATATAAAAATGTATAAATATGTATATATAAGCATATGTATATGTATATATAAAACTAAATATATATATATACATATATATATAAATATATATATGAATAAATGAATATATATATAAATATATATATAAATTAATATATATGTAAATAAGTATATATACAGACATATATACATATAAATGCATATATAAATAGATATAAATAAATATGTATATATATAAATATATATAAAAAATATGTATAAATAAAAAGGTATATATATAAACATATATATGTAAATGTATGTATATAAATATATATAAATATATATATATATTGAAACATATAAATATATATAAATTTCTATAAACACATAAATATTTCTAAATATATATCTGTAAATATATATATAAATATATATAATATATATATATATACATAAATATGCATACATATATATATATATACATATATATGTAAGCATGTATATATATATATATATATATATATTAAATCGAGGTCAGTGACAATGGAATTCATTCTATTTATTTAAACACAGATATCCTATGGAAAGTTACTAATTCACCTCTCCTCTCTCCACGTACATTTTGAATAGCACGAGAGAATGGGTTCCATTACCTTGGCTAGCAACTATTTTAATCAGAATTAAATGCTCACCTACTACGAAAAAAATTTCTTCCTAATTGCTCAGTGATCAAAATGACATGATCACCTAAGCCTCTTTCACGTCTGTTAATTAACTGAATGACAATTAGTGATTAACTGACAATTAGATATGACTTCGAAAATAATAAAATTATATTATCCTAAATCTCCATCTTTTTTCTAATACTATCGGATATTGTTTTTAAAGAAAGAGGATTGAAAGTTTAGAATCATGTCGTATAAATGCATGTTGTTTACGTTATAATGTTTTAAATGAACGCGTGTGCACCTACTAAAGTGAAAATGGTTTTAGTTTTAAAAGTCGAAAAATAATCTACAGTTCAATTACATTTTAAACAAACGCATCAGATTGAAAAATCTTCATTGATAGTTAGTTGCTGTTTTTGTACAAAGGGCCCCATGTTTTGCAAAACATAACGTTTTTAAAATTATGTTAATAATACAGATAAAACGCATTCGGCAACATAGTTCGATGTCATCGTTGCGTTTACTTTAGCACTAACATATTTGTGAAGTGCCCGTCTCTTTACTTTATCAGCTACGGGATAATTATCAGAATTGACTTCATAGCTTTTGACAGCAAACCTAACACACTAACTCACACCCACTCTCTCCAACTCTCTCCCTATGTACATCCTAAGTCATCTATCACCCTCCTTCTGATATTTCCTATACCCAATCCCTCTATGTAACCCCCTGCACTATAGTGGCAGTGGAATGCCTTGCTTGGGGTGACACTATTAAAAAAAAAACTACGTTAAATATTAGAAAGATCTAAACAGTGGGGAAGATAAATTATTATATCTACATTGGTTTTTGCAAGAATGTATAGTATTTGACAGACAGAAAATTTAAGGAATGTATGGAGGTTCATAACTGTCTACGTTTTGAGGGTTCTTGACATTCAAATGATTAGTGCTTGTAATTGTAGCAAGGTATATGCACCTGCTGATTACAGCCAATATATTTCATATATATACTGATTATTTATCTTAGATCTTGTTTTATTTTTTGTTAATTTTTATCGGTTTCACCCCATGAAAGGTCGTAATATCACAGAAGATTACTAAGTTTAGATGAATTACAAATCAAAGCATTAATAATGGGCAGAAAGAAAAGATTATCAGGAGGTAGCGACTGATATTGTATTAAATTTTGGCAGTCTAAAGTTACCCGGAAAGCATGAAGCAGAAAGGGAGTTCCACAGGCAAAGAGTGCGAAACAAGAAATTGTTAACATAGAATTTAACGGTACATATAGCCATCCAACTCTAAATTGAGGATATATCGATGCTAGTTTAGTACGACGCTGAAGTTTTTAATTTTTTTTCCAAACGTATAACGACGAAGCTGATACAAACAATTACCATGAACGAATTTATATAAATGACACAAAGTGGCAATCTTATGGCGTTGTCTAATTGACTGCCAGGATAACATTTTTATTCATCTTTTGATTTTAATAGGACCAATATAGCAGCAAAATATGTATAATACATTTTTTAGAGAAAAATTGGTCTTGCACGACACAGGGAAGCAACTACTTTAGCAGCTACATAGCAGTTGATTCAATATAAGCCTTCAACTTCATGGCAGCTGTGAACGTTAACAAGAGATGGCGCAAATAGTTACTTACCTGGAGGTTAGCAACAAACCTGCTGAAAGAAGGCCTAGATTTTACTATCGGATGACAAATGATGAGAAGTTTTGAAGGCATTATAATTTAAAGCAATATTTTGCTTCAGTAAACATCGGAATCGTGGCTGCTCTTTTGACTTTGTTGAAATGATAAACCGTATTATCCAGAAAGAGTTTTTTTCATTAATCTCTACTCAGCAGAGGCAATGCTACAGTTAAATATTTGCGCTAAATAAATGTTATACTCATTGACGTTAGCACATATTTTATGTGAATCTAGAAGCTGTATTGTTACTGTAAATTAGGAAATTAGTTTAAATGCCTTGCCTTATTAATGCGTTTAATAAGCGTTTACAAAATTTTAAAAGAAAATTCTGCTTCATCATGCAACTTGCATTGTCATTCAACTTTTATGTCAAAACGTATACTTGTAATGTCGAAATAGAACGAACAATAGGATCCACACTAAGAAGAAAGTTCAACTCAAAAAATTTCAGAAATATCTCCTAGTTTCACTGCTTTCCTTTATTCTAAATTGAAATTGCTATTTCTTTAAGAATATTAATGATATTAAAAATGAATCATGACAATATAAACGTTGACATGTTTCATCAAGTTTTTGGACACTTCCATGTGTAGAAACCAAAATCACGAGAGAGAATAAATTCTCGAAGCTCAAAAAAGTACTTGAAATTACTGTCAGAACTAATTTAAATTCATCGAGCGAAATTCGCACAAATTGACTTGCCAAAAAATTGAAACATATTCAGACATTGGTGAAAACGCTGACATTTAATAAATGAAAACGATTTCAGAGAGCCGTGGTTTGATCACTTTCAGTCTGCGCGAGCACGTGTCAAATAATTATCAATAAAAATCTCGGAGAGTGAGAGAGAGAGAGAGAGAGAGAGAGAGAGAGAGAGAGAGAAAGATAGATAGTAAAACCTAAATAGAGAGATAGATATAGAAAGAGAGAGATAGAGAGAGCAAGAAATAGAGACAAAAGAGATATTATGTTAGTGATATATATATAGGGAGAGACAGATAAATATAGAAAAAGGGACATAGAAAGAGAACGACACACACACACACACACACACACACACACACACACATATATATATATATATATATATATATATAATTACATGTATACATATATAGTTAAGTATATTAAGATATATAAGCATGGGAATACATACGTATACAAATATTATGCATGTGTTAACAAAACAATATAGTATATAAGCTGCTATTATGTATTTATTAATAAATATACATATTATTTTATTCGCTTGTAAGAACTAAATTTTTAAGCATTACGAATTTACCAGGTGCTTCTTAAAAACTGATCGTTTAAAAGATTTGAATTTAATTTCACTCGATGTTTATGGGAGCTAAATTTTATAATATTAGCCTACATTTTTTTTACTTTCTCAAAAGTAAAACCTAAATAGACAAACATTAAATAAAGATAAAAAAATTAAATTGACATTTTATATTTAAAATGTAATAAAATACAGACAAATGACCCTAAGGGGCATAATACATTATTATTAATAGTAATATTTGGATGAAAAGAAGAAAATAAAAGGTGAGTGTGAAAGAAAGCGAAAAATGTATAGAGGAATTTAGTATCAATCAGGATCTAAAAATTTAAATAAGTATATTTCTATGTCAACATATTTAAATCAATTGCTAACATGTAGAAATATCACTTTAATTACCACATGTTGCCTTTAAACAACAGGAAACACAGCAAAAGTACTGATTTATCCATATATTATTGGAAACTGAAAAACAAGTATACAATTATTACATCGAATATCGTCGCTAAAATCAAGACTTACAATAGAAAAGGAGATAGATGTAACTCATAATATTTAGAAAGCCTTGTCATCTTAAACCATGTAAATAACCCTAATCTGCTTAACATAAACGTGAATTAATGACCACATGCTTTCATAGAAAAAATACTTACTTGAAATATTATATCTTGATTAATACAGATTCTTATATACTTTTCTCTCTTTTTCTCACTCCTTGCTTTCATCTATCTATCTTTCTTTCTTTCTCTTTCTCACAAATATTAATATTAATCATTATGATTTTTACCACTTTGATTTCATCCCTCTGCATTTTAAAACTTTTATTTAATTGAAAATTTTAATTTTAAGTTTTTTATTTCCATGTAATTTTAAATTACTATGTTTATTTAAAATTTACTTTTCATAAATTAAAATTAGTAACCTAACATTGTAAGATTCAAATCCCTTGAACATCAAGTGAATTTAAATTCAAAACTCTTAAATAGTCATTTTGTAATATGCACCTAATGAGTGTGTAACTAATGAAATTCGGAGTCGTGCCATCGACGTAGGATAATATATATATATATATATATATATATATATATATATATATATATATAAGAATAGAAACAGATAGAAATATAAAGAGTGAGTGATCTAAAGAGATCTCTATATAGAGACAGAAAAATAGAGATACGGATGGAAAGCTAGAGACAGTTAGAGATAGAGAGAAAAAAGAGACAGACAGAGAGTGAGATAGAGAAACATATATATATATATATATATATATATATATATATATATATATATATATATATTCATGTGTGTGTGTGTGTGTGTGTAGAAAGAGATAGTGTGTGTAGGTGAGGAATGAAAACAAGAAAAATCTGTATCTATAAAAAAAAACGAAAAGAAATGATAAAATTTTACCCTATTTGTGTATCTGCATAAGTTGATTGATAGCTATTTAATTAGCTAGGCATTCTGAATGCCTATGAATAATGACTGGGAGATTATTAAAAGCAAAGTCCAGCATAACATAATTATTGTCGTGATTTCTATTTTTACTTTGTTAGCCACCAAATTTGCCTGCAGCTGTAGAAAGAGTAAACGTGGATAATTACGGAGATATTGTTGGAAAATCAATTTAACAAAACGGAGATATTCTTATTAGACATTCAGAAAGTTAAAGCCTGTGTATTTTATGAGAATTTTAATCTCAGTAGATTTTTAAGTTTAATATTGTTTAAACAAGACACTACCCAAGAGCCACTCATGTAGAGGATTACTAGATGAGCTAATTGTAAGGTTATATAAAAAGTGTATATCTTGAGGATATGTATGATAACGGTTGACCCTAGACATGAACATTATAATGCTTAATGAAGTATTCTTTCAGAAATAACATCCAAGTAGAATAAGTCCTGGCAAAATAAATTATTCCTTACAAACGAAACAAAAAAAAACAAAAAACATACACACAAAAACAGTATGAATTAAATTCGTGTCGGTGGCATAGCCAGTCCTAAACCTAAAGCTCTGAAATTGTGAAACTAAGAAATGAATCCCATCTGTAGATATGCCATGGGAATATCGACAGAGTTGCGAAAAACAAGCGTTGATTTGTTTGCTGGAAAAGGCTTGCAGCGTGACAAAATAATCCATCACCAGCCTGGTCACCTAATACCTTCTGAATTCTGTCAGGCCAGGCAGTAAGGTTTCGGCATATTTGGTAAACAGCAAGTTTTTGAACGGAAACCAATCTTTAAGTGTCATCATCTAGTTTTTCTACCACGAAGTTTGGATTTTTATCAACTTTGTATTCCTTTTCTCAATTTTGATAATCGTGACTGGGTTTAAAAGAGAACTTTTATTTACGCTACAAAAATAGACCTTGTTCTCTTTCATTCTCCAAGCCGGGAATACGCAAAAAATAGAAAAGCAATCCAAGAATATAAGATTAGAGAAATGTAAATTACAAAATGATTTAGTATTAAGACAAAAAAAATTTCTCACTAGAAACAGAATAAGACAGTACTGAATTTCGTTGTAATATTAAATCAGTGACAGGTTGATTTGCTTGTTTAACAGCAGATCCACTATTTATAGACGATTTAATGCCCACATTTAAATTGAATATTTGAAACGCAAATAAAAAGATCAACTACAGATCAACGTATTGCTGGTCATTTTGCTGTAAAAATTTATTGTTAATGTTTCTTCATATAAATATATATTCCTGGTATTTTTGCTATAAATTTAATTTTATACTTCTATTATTTTTTCTTTTTGTTTGGAAGTTCATTATTTGGCCATATTTGGGATTCTAACAAATTTTATCAACCCAGTTCAGGATGAACATGTTAACAACAGGAATTAATAGGTAGTTCCACGCATATCAAAACCTACAATCCCCAGATCAGCGAGCTGGCTCTCAAATGTAGTTTAAAGTATTGATCAGTGAACAATTAAGAATCTCTTCACAGATAAATAAAGTTTTTGAATTGAAGTTTGTTCACTGACAAAATCGGAATATCTCCATACCTGAATATTTGGGTAACAAGAATATTGCAAAAGAAATAAGAGCCGAAAGGGTACGTAGATATACAATGAAAAAAAAAATGAAATTACAAGTAGCGATAATGAGAAACTTGACTGGATAGCTATAATGAACACCCGAAAGCAAAATGAAATAATGCATGTTTAACTAGTTTGTGTGAATGTCTAGCAAAATATTATAAAAACTGAGTGATAGCAGAATACTCCACGTTTCTTAGAGTAATAAAAACAGAAAAACTTGGACAAACAAAATCAACAATATATTTTCGAGGGGCTTTCTACTGAAAACGCATAACTTAGGCTTTATGAAATTGTACCAGGAACTGAACACGGAGTCAGTAGGATTGTAGAGAAAACAAGAATACACCATTCACTTGGAAATATTTACATGTTAGCAAAACACCTTGTATCCTCCAGGCATTATTCTTTGCTTTTCGGACTCAGTTTGGATCGTTCTTTTACAAAAAATAAATAAATGTTGCGAAAAATGCGCATGTATTGTAAAAAGTATACGTTGAATATTCTTAAATGCTTAAACGTATTGACAAAGAAATTCAATTAAACAAACAGATGTATGTCACTCGAGAAAACAATTCAAAGAATTGAATTGAATTTTCCTCTCCTGTTATATCTCATACTGAGAACATACACGAAAATAAATCAATATATGAAGTCATATCAAATTTTCTTCAGACTACAATCATTTAATGAATATACAAAAACTTACACACATACAGATGCACACACATAAAGAAAAACTCTCACACACACACATATATGTATATATATATATATATATATATATATGTATATATACAGATAGATATAGAAAAACTCACACACACATATATGTATATATATATGTATATATATATGTATATATATATGTATATATACAGATAGATATTAATGCAGTTTTATCGTGTAGATGCAATTTACATTAATATATAACAGTGAATACTTTCAAGTGTTAATTATCTTTTTTCATTATATAAGTATTATATAAACTTACTTATCTTTCAGTGCAGTTATATTGATAGAAATAAATTTGTATACCTAAGAATACGAGTAGACAATCAATGTTTTTTCCCTTTCGGTATCCTTCCTGCCAGCATTTTGTCGAAAAAGAATAAAGGGTCGACAAAATAAGAGACAATTCTCGCAGCAATGAAGAAAAATATTTGATTTCTCGAATGCCACTCATACAGATATGGAACGACTTGCTATTCCTAGAGGGCCGGATTTTGCATTCCTTCTCATGTAAGTAAAAAAACAAATCTTCGCTGAATTCGAAATTTTTCTCTCAGATGAACTTGCACAAACTCCCTCTCTTGACAAAACTTCCCTTTGCAAGATTATTCGAGTTATCGTGTGAACATTCATCGTTATCTGCTGATCGAGATTTTCTTGTTTGGTAGACTAGAAAGTCGTTAAAATCAGAAGTGATTTCTACAACAGCAAGTTTAATAAAGATTCAGGATGGTCATTTGTAATAATCATGTGACATGAAGACCTGTCCTTCGTATAGTAGGTTTTGATTTTATTAAAACAATGTAAATGCTGTCGTCGTAACGGAAAATCTTATGCTGGAAACTCTTTATTCCACCTCTGGTCAAGCTACTCTAAAGTAGCGTTAGAATTAATTGTTTTTTTTTTTAATGATAGTTGTTCTTCTTCTATGTGCCTTGTCCCTTCAGGACGTAGGCGATCATGGCCTTACACCTTTCCCTATCCCTGATAGCACTGAGCACGCCTTCTCCTGTTACATCATGCAATCCTCGTTGCTTCATCCATCTGATTAGGTCATTCAAATATGTTATCCGTTGCTTTCCCCTGTCTCTTTTCCCCCTCTATCTGGCCTGTTAGCATCAGATTCTCTAAGCCCTTTTTCCTCATTGCGTGTCCCAGGAAATTCAGCTGTTTCTTCCTGATGCTCAGTATTAATTTTCTTTTTGTTTCCATCATTTCCAAGAACTCATCATTGCTCACCTGCTCGATCCATGATATTCGCAGCATTCAGTGGCTTCAAAATTTTCCTTCATCTTTGATGGTATTGTCCAGTATTCACTGACATATTGAAGGACGGACAGCACGTAACAATCCCGTACTCTCTTCCTAATATAGCGAAATTGTCCTGTTTCTTAATACTTTACTCAACTTCTGGAATGCTTCATTTGCCATGCCAATTCACCTTCGTATGTCTGTATCGCACTTTCTGTCTTCTATTATAACGCTTCCCAGGTATTTAATTTTTTGTACCTGCTTGATTGTAGTATCCCCGACTTATATTTGGCATTTTGGGCTGCCCTTTTTACTGATGACCATGCATTCATTTTTCGTGCAGTTTATTTCTATTCCTTTCGCGTTACTTTCTACTGCTACCTTCAGTAGGAGGTCTTGTAGCTTCCTTTCTGTGTCTGCTATCAGCACTGTATCATCTGCGTTTCTGAGATTGTTGAAATTGTGGCCTCCGATTACGAATCCAGGCATAACTTAAGGGTCCTCAAAATATTCTCGCTGTACAAGTTGAACAGATCCGGGGAAAAGACATATCCCTGTCTTACGCCCCTTTCTATCTTTGTATATCTACTCAATTCTTTACCTGTCCGTATGCAAGCGGTTTGCTGCCAGTAAAGATTCTTGATTACTCTGAAGTCTTTCCCAAATATGTCCAGGCTGCCGAACATCTCCATCAGTTCTTTGTTGCGTATTTTTTCAAACGCCTTCGCATAATGAATGAAGCACTGGTATAAGTCCTTCTTCATTTGTATTGCCCTTTCGGAGAGCATCCTAATCATAAATATGGAATTCCTTGTTCCCGTATCTATAACGAAATCACATTGTTCTTGTCCTATATCTGGTCTGATTTTGGTTCTCGCTCTGTTCATCAGGATTCGGACGATCAGTTTTGTTATATGGCTCATTAAACTGATGGTTATTTGTAGTTTGCACTCGTTTGCTTTTGGCTTCTTAGGTAGTGCTATGAAGAGAGACTTGCTGAGATCATCTGGTATAACCCCACTATTATAAATTTCATTTAATATTTCAGTAACTTTGTCTATGACAAATTCTTCCAGGGCTATCAGCAGCTCTATGACTATGCGGGCTGATCCCGCTGCTTTGTTTCTATTCAGTTTGGCTACTGCAGTTTCCAATTCAGACTTAAATATTTCCGGTCCGTCCTCATCTTTGAATATTATTGGTTCTTCTCTCTTGTCGTGGAAAAGATTTTTTATGTATTCTTCCCATCATTGGAGTATTTCCTCTTTCTCCAAAATGATTGTTCCATCCTTAGATTTAATACATCCTGTTGAAGAGCAGGTTTATTGTCCTGTCACTTCTTTTATTTCCTTATGCATTTCTGCTTTATTATTGCTGCTTAATTATGTCTATCTATTTTTCACTTTTACCCATCTCATTCATATTTCTGTATATTTAATATTGTATTCTTTAATGAACATCTGTCCTAACGTGAATGTATATCTTGTTAGAAGTTACTTGTGTTGACTTATTTTTTTTATTTTGTTAGTATCTGCCATTAAAAGCTCGTGTTGAGTGACCACATAACATTTTTGCCGACCTGACATATATAGGATAGTTTTGATTGTATTTAATCATTTCTCTCAATTTAGTTTTTGCCAAAAGATATGTGATTTTCTACGTCTAAATGGAACATCTTCAACTTAGTGGAAATCTCTAAAATTGAGCTTTGTTTTTGTTGTTGTTGTTGTTGTTGTTGTTGTTTTCTCCCTCTTTTCTAAAAGGATATCTTACCATATTGACTGACTAGTCTGATTTGGCGTAAGAATTATTTTTTCCCATTTGAATGTATGTAATTTTTATGTATTTTTCTCTCTCCGTTTTTCTTTCCAAGTACTTTTCACACTTCTTCTCTGTCTGTCTCTCTGTCTTTATGTCTCTCTGTCTCTCTCTCTCTCATATATATATATATAGCGATACATATTTTATGCTTATACGTAATCCTTTGGCGATATTTAATATTTTTAGCTCTCAAATGTTTTCCCTTCGATAGAGCGAAAGCATGATGTCGATTATACGTGGTAGTAGAGTAACATTAAATTTTAGCTGAATATATATATATATATATATATATATATATATATGTGTGTGTGTGGTGTGTGTGTGTGTGTGTGTGTGTGTGTGTGTGTGTGTGTGTGTGTGTGTGTGTGTGTACAGGTTTTATTCAAAATTCTATTAATTATTGAGGGGTGGCTTACTTACCTCAAAACCAAAACAAATGTCTATATACACATATACTCTAAAAAAAATTCGCATTTGAGACATAGTAAAAGAAAGTTTTTAAAAGATCGTAGAATAACTTAAATTTTGCGTTCTAATACCTTTGTGTCTAATTCGAATTCAATGTTTAACGTAGTGAGAAGTACTTAGTCCACTAAAAAGTGAACTGTTCAAGAATGAAAGTGTATGCATTACATGTGAAGGCAGATATGATTTTTACATACTGCCACGTAAATGTTAATGTACACAAGGCTATATCTGATTGCGTTACCAGAACGAAGTTAGCAGAGTTATCTACACTTTGCTGCTGTCTATCGTCGCGTTACTAAGACAGGATCCGTTGCATTGCAAAATATGCCCGTACGACTCAGGTATGAGGTCACGTTTAGTAGCCCTAAAATATCATACATCTCATAATACCACATAGAGGAACTTCAAGTGTAGCTCCTGTATGCGTTTCGTTTGAAATTTACACAACAAAAGTCAGTGGGTGGATATGTAACCCCAAAGTACAATACAGGCTAAAGAGAAGTATCAGTTTACGACTAACTTGTTTTAGTTATATAGGCGAATGTCTGTTAGGTCCACACATTTTCGCAGCCCATCTTACTTTAGTTGTGTACAGGGGCTTTATTTCAAACACACTTCCTGACATGCTAGTGGATGTACTCTGCTAGTACGAAGATATGTAGTTCATGCATATCGGGATTCCAAAATAGACGAGTCTCATTGATCTAGATGCACTGGCTGAAATCTGCCATGAAAGATTGATAGGTAGTGGGAGGACCGATTCCATGGCTTACATACATTCCTGATCAAAATTTTAAGACCACTTAAAAATATTTAAAAAGAATTTTTTTTTACGGATAGATTTTAACTCCTTCCACATAAGGTTAACAATACTAGGATCTAAAAGGTTATGGAAACAAAAAGCTATATTCCAAACATTTTATTTAGAAATTTACTTTTTTATAAAATGAGACGATTTACGCATGCTCAAAATTATAAGAACAGGGGTATAAATTGTTAGATCTATGGTAATTGCAATGGTTTTAGTTCAGTTAGAGATTAGCAATCACGGCGTAAAGGTGTTACCATGCCTAAAGTAAGCAAACGTACCAAGTCGAGTGTTTTCAATTTAAGTGGCCTTAAATTTTTGATAAGGTAACTTTGGATTTTAATCTATATAACACAAATATTTCATATAGCAGACATTAATAATGCTGATACGTTATATCAACGTGCCAAGGGTCCTGTCAAACTATTGGACACTGTGTGGTAGTTTTTGAAAGCGTCTGCTTGTTTATGATCCCACGGCTGCATGCATTTGTAGAAGGAAGTCGAGGAGATTTCGAGCATTTTTATGAATTGCTGTGTCGATATTAAAAGATGAGGTTTCGAACATAAGTTTATATGAACAATGTCACTAGTGTTGATGCCATGAACTTGCTAGAAAATCTTGTAAAATTATTTTTTAACTGTATTTTGGATTTTATATTTAACTTCGTCTACTATAAACTTCATAACAAAAAACGAAGGATTTGCGGAAAGATGTTTTTATGTAGTTTTCCTTGTTTAAAATTGTAACCTTTTTTTTATACATCCTATAAATACAGTCTCCACCTTATTACTCAGAAGGACAAACCTAGTGAGCCAGACAGACCTACCTAGGTTTCACGTAAACGGATCGTCAGGGAAAGTTGATGTTCATGGACTTAGCTCTTTCTTTTTTACAACCGTTTTTCCTTTCTTCGTATATTCGTCGAAGGTTCTTAGATACGAGTATAGTTGTAATCTCATATATATATATATATAATCCTTAAATGTATTCAGTCTAAGTAATGTATTGGTTAGAAACCGTTTAGTCGCCGACTGACACCATTTCGGTCGAGTTTCAATCCTGGGTAAAAGAGCAATCGGATTCTAAACGTACTGATGAGCTGTGATACAGCGGAATAGATCTGTCTGCGGATGACAATATATATATATATATATATATATATATATATATATATATATATATATATATATATATATAGGAACAACGATTAAAAAGTTGTATTTTAAAAATCTATTTTTTATATATATATATGGGGGTATTATACATAATTACAAAAAAAAATTACCCAGCTGTCAGCATTCATTCTTATTTGGTTTGTCTATATAATGGGAATATACTCCTGTGTTTTTTTTTCAAGGATTATTTTGTTATTTTTCCTCCTTTCCACTAGATTTTTAATCAATTCACCCGAAGCAAGGTGATAATTTTACTAAGTCATGTGTAGCAAGAAGAAGATATATGGACAGAGGATACTTTATAAATAACCAGAAGCTCAAAACTAAACAAGAAAAAACGTGGAATAAACCTCTTTTTTTATCAAATGACCGATTAGTTGTACGAATCATAGGAGAGGTAAATTAGTCTACTACTACTTCTTTTTACGTCAAGACATTTATCTTGTCAATTTTTATGCATTTTTTCCTTTTTCATAAATTTCTTGTACTTGCATTTAGAGTATTGGTAATGCTTATTTCGGACTAGAAATGGAATTATGCTAACAGATTTTTGACTTTCTTACCTTGTCATATTTCAAGTGTTTATCCAACAATTTCGGCAGTCAAACATGTTTTACTCTGTAAACACTTGCTGACAGGTAAAACATCTCAAGCCCTTGTTCTACTCTATCGTTATTGTCATGAAATTTTCTTACATCCTTAATTGTTATCATATGTGTTATGGGGAAACACACCTATTCCTCAGATAATGGACTCTCCCTCCTATAATAATAAGAGTTAACGGGCAGTTCATAGGAATTCTTTAGACTTCTATTTGAGTTCAGTAGAACTACTAGGCAGCTGATATTAGTCGGCAGTTAGCCGAATAGTAAGAAGTCACTTTTCAGTAGAAGATTACCAAGTTCCTAACATTTTGGGTATGTTAAGTCGATTAGCAACCGACATAGCATTATTGTAACCTTTAGTGCGAAAACCACTCCACAACACTATGAGAAATTTAAGCTGCTTGATTCCATATCGTCTGCTTTTCTTGGGGAAAGCAGATCCTGAGTTGGTTTTTCTTAGAATATTTTGAATTTCAAAAATAATTTTGGTGCATTTCCATTTGTAGAAAAACAGCGGCATTTGTTTCTCATTTGGATCTAAGGTTTTCCCTAAAGATTTCAACAAGTGATTTTGGAACCTGCCTCATAGTAATCAAATGAACCAATGAGTTAATTTGAGAAGTCGGCAAAACCAGTTCGTTCTGGTCAAGAAAGTAAAAATAAAGAAGAAAATTGACAACCATTACACTAGAATTAAATGGAACATAAAGTAGCTCTCACATCAAGGAACATTCTTTGGCTAGCGTGATTGTTCTATACACCACTTTTACTTCAGATTCTGCTTCAAAAATTGCGCAAATTTTATGAAAACAACTCAGAAAAGTATTTTCTCTTTTTCTACATTTTATACGTAGTTTTCGTTTCTAAAGACAGTCAGCAGCATTATATTTTTTATTGTAAAATATGCATAATTCATTTACACTGATTATTTTTGCATACATGTTATCGTGCAACATTTAGTCTACAATGTACTTTTTAATTTGTGAAATGTATAATACAGAGCTGATAGCAGACACAGAAAGAAAACTACAAGACCTCCTACTGAAGGTAGCTGAAGAGTGACAAGAAAGGACTACAAATAAACTGCAAGGAAACCGAATGCATAGTCATCAGTAAAATATGCCGCCCATTATGCCAAATACAGATCGGGGATACTAGAATCAAGCAGGTAAAACATTTAAATAAATGGAAAGTATTATAACAGAAGACGGTAAACGGGACATAGAGATCCGAAGGCGAATTGACATGGCAAAGGTAGCATTCCAGAAGTTGAGTAAGGTATAAATAAACAAGACAGTTTTGCTAGAAACAACTAAGAGAGTAATGGACTGCTATGTGTTGTCAGTTCTTCAATATGGCAGTGAATGCTGAACAATATCATCACAGATGAAGGAAGAACTTGAAAAAAAAAATTAAAAATAATAAATGAAATCTATAAAAGTTGTAATAAACCGGAAGACCTACGCAGATCGATATTCATAGAATTGCCTATGAAGCCAGGCGCAAAGGTAAGTGAACTCCACTAAACAATCAGCTGAATGAGTAACATAACAAAAGTCCTCATCTGAATCATGATGAATATTACGTGTAGCAGAATCAGGGATAGAACAAGAACAATGTGGTTTCGGATCCTGGAGCAAGGAACACAATATTTTTGCTTAACATGTTATCAGAAACGGTGATACAAATGCAGACTGTTGTGTACTTCGGTTTTATAGACTAGGGAAAAGTATTCGATAAAGTATATCACAAAGACTTGATAGAGATGTTCTGCAACCGAGACATACACTGGAAATACATAAGAGTAAACCCCCTGCACAACGGTCAAGAACGAGCTCTGCAGATGTACAAAGATAGAAAGGAGTGTAATGCAAGGATGTGTCTCCTCACCAGATCTGTTAATCCTATACAGCGAGACAGTTCTGAGAGTCCTAAAAGTAATTCAAGGGTTCCTTATTGGCGGCTACAATTTGATCAATATAAAATACACAAGTGGTGTAGTGCTGATAGCAGACACGATAAGGTAACTACAAAACTCTTTTATGAATGGTAGCTGAAAAAGTGGAAAGAAAGAAAACCAAGAAACCGAAGGCATTGTCATCAGTAAAAACAGGAACCCAAAATGCCTACTACAGGCTGGAGATACTATTATCAATCAGGTACGGATATGTAAATATCTGGAATATGTTCTTGAAGCAAATGTGGTTTTACAGAAGGATGTTGAGGATAACATGGACCGTACATGTGAGTAACGATGAGGTTTGGAAAGGATTAACACAAAAAGAAAACTAATAGTTAAATAAAGAAAAGAGAGCTGAGGTTCCTTGGATATGTAATGAGAAAAGGCAACTTGGAGAATCTGATACTTACAAGTCAGTGAAAGAAACAACGCGTAACATATCTGATGGGTTTAAGTAGGTGGATAGCATAGCGGTTATTCTAGGGGTAGCATGAGATAGCGTGTCAAGTAGTGCAAAGGATAAAGAATGGTGGAAAGCGATGATCGCCTACGTCCTGAAAGCACACCACTCATAGAAGAAGAGGAATTCCTGAACATATTGCAATAAAAGAGCATTTGATATCTATAGTCATTCTAACCTACAGCTCATATTTCGAATGTAGATTGATAATTATATATAGCTATTATTATACTGATATATATCTGTCTGCCTCTTTCACTCTACACACACCTCCACCTACACACACACACACATATATGATAGAGGTTGATAGATTTAGAGATATAATTTTGCATATATATTTTCGTTTGATTTTGCAGTCTTTTAAAGTATCGAATTGTAAAGAATTGAATAAATACGGCTGCAATATACAATATCGTGTGGATTTTGATGATTAGTGACGTCTTCACAACTAAAGTGTAACGATATTTGCCTAGTCATCAAAGAAACTTGCAATTTAGTGTTGTATGTATGGAATATTACGCCTTTTCTTTTCTCTAATCTCAGAAGCCATTTGGCGTCATTGCTATCATCACATTTTGCATATTTTGTGTTGGTTATTGTTCCGAAGAATCACTAGTTGTCTGGAAATATATCATAATAGCAGAATACCTTCCAATCCCAGCATATACGAAGCATGACGGTATTTGAAAGAAAAGCTTCATTGGGAATGATAAGGGATGATCCATTTCACATGTATAATATCTTGGCTTTCCCGTTGCTATAAATATTGAATTTTTATGGCCTCTTCTAAATCTTTGAAAAAATGAAATATTTTCATCAGAAGGTTGGCTGGCAGCAGAATGTTTGGTGTCGGAAGTTGGAATATGTGGAATAGTGTACGAATAAATTTGATGTAGCGAAATATCTTGAGTAAACTAAATATATTGGTACGTTAACAAAATTGTAGAATGTTAATGATTTCTGTTACTTTTTTAGGTTGATCAAAATGAGCCTGAAGCATATATTCGATCAGAAAATATTGTCACACGTTGGAACATATGATCCATCTTTGTCAGGTATTGTGAAATGCTGTTTTTCTATTTAACTCATCATTTTTATATTCTTTAAAATAAAATAAAAAATTATAATGAACAAAATTTCGGTTTATTTTATTTTCCATTTTAATTTTTTTTAAATACAAAAATAACAGAAGTTTATGTTGAAAATATATTTTTAAAATGATTCTCATGCCGGAGGCCATAGTATGTGAACTGAAAGTAAGATTAGTTTTTTCTCCATTATTTTGACGTTTTCTATTTATTTAGTCAAACTGTTCTTTCAACAACATGGAGCACCCGTACCACCATAATGCTTTGTCAATAAGTGACTGCATTAACCAAACCATTCCACAGCGGCTTTTCAGAAAAAGCAACAGCATTAAATTGTCACTACCTTTAGCTAAACTAACACCACTAGATTTTTCTAATTTTTTTTATTGTGGGGCTGACGTAAAGTACAACGTTTGAGATGAATTCCCAACACAGTGAAAGAATTAAGAGAGTTCCCGTAGGGAAGTGGTTAATTTTATTTGATTTGGCCTTGGGTCATGTTTAACCGAACTTCATAGAGCTTACAAGTTTTATGCAGAGTTATCATCAGAATTATCAGCAGGTTTTCATCAGAAGGTTGGTTGGCAGCAGAATGTTTGGTGTCGGCAGGTTGGAATATGTAGAATAGTGTACGAATAAAATATATTTTAAAAGAAATGAATAACATAATTTGTAGGAGTTAATGTGCAATTTTAAACATTATTAAGAATTTAAGGATAGAGTTTGTGTTAATGAGAAAGTTAAAGGTATCAAGTTTTGCACAAAGTATTTGGAGTAGTAATTGTTGAAAGAGTATATGCGTACGTACGTGTGTATGTGGTTGTTTTGTAGGAATGTATTTGCATGGAGAAGAAGTAAAAGAATTCAGTACACGGGAAGGAAAGAGAAAGAGTAAGTGCGACCTGACCTTATCTCCGGGTCGATTTAAAGTTGAAATTACATTGTAGTTTTGTCTTTCTAGCTGCTACCATCTGTCAGGCGCGGATCGTGGCCCTTTTATTGTCATTAGATTTTTCACACTGACGTGTGAATTCTTAAGACTTGCAAGTGGTTCCAACTGGTCATAAATTAATTTAACAGGATTTCACACGTCAGTGTGAATTTTTGCAAAAGTGAAGAAAGTTGATTTTGTTTCTTAATTTCTTCTCCCACTACAACAATACATCTCAGCAGTATTTATCGAAATTAATACAGATCGGGATTTGTGTGCTGCTATGTGTAATTGTGTTCAGAAAGAGCCGGGAAAAATATTGCAAGGGTAAACGAGAATATTCTGAGTAGATAAGAAATTAAAGTGATCTAAAAATATTAGTAAAATGTTACATAAATATAAATAAGCTGTTTTGCACGAATGTGATTGTAACAAATAATTATAAATGTAATATTCCTTTTTTTTAAATGTAAAGTACACACACCTACTAAGTGTATATCTAAATTTGGTCCACAGTATAAACTAAAAATGAATCTTTAAGTGGAGTTGTATAAAAGTAAATATTTTTCGTTTCATCTTTAAAAAACAAAATAAATACAGACGAACGTTTATTTGCTCCATTGTATGAATAGATTTTTTTATATAAATATAATATACAATGGACGGACAACTGAATAGCAAATCTAACTTCGAAAGACTAAAGAAATGTTGAATGAAACAGAAATAGTTCATTAAAAATAAAAAGGCTTGTAGATACGTAATATCAATATTCTAATGTAGCAGACTCATGAACATTTTCTCTGCTGACGCAAAAGATTGTGAATCAATATATATGATTCTACAGAAGGAAACAGAGAATAGACAGCATGTGAGTATCTAGGATGTTTATACATGTGTGTGAGTTCGAAAGAAACAGAAAGAGAAAGGTAAAGAGTGGAAAGTGTGTGAGAAAAAAATGAGTATTTTAAATATGTATTTATGCTTGGGGAAGAATATATGCCCTGATGAACTTTTTTAGAGATTTTAGCGTATGAGAATTCTACAATCCCATTCAGCATTTATGCTTGTGTTGTATTTGATACTTCAGTCGCGGTGATCTGCATAAAAGTATACATATTGTACAAAGGCGAGGATCTCTGGACATAGCAAAAGCGACTATTTGCTGAAGGCTTTTACTAGTTGTATTTCCTGTCTTATCGAGTCAGTACGACTGATATCGAAATTTCTCGTGCCACACTGAAGATATCCAGGTCAACTCGCTCGAAGTTGGCATAAGGTACAACTAAGGGGCTACTCTATACCTTGTCTTTATACATGAGACAGAGCAGCAGTATGTTGTCTACTGTCAAGCTAACTATACATCAGGTATTGTGCCGTCACTCTTCCTTGCAACATGACCATCCCATACAAATAATTTTGAATACATTCATGTTGATTGCTGCTTGGATAAAACTCAGATTTATACAAAATTGTGTGGAACAAAATTGGTATTTATTAAATGTATGTGTTTTAGATCTGTTATATCATATCATGCAATCTTTTCAAAGTGCTATTTTTTTAATCATTTCATGAAACGTAGGATAACTGTTGTGGACTGTTTCGGCCAGAAAGAACAATCATGGAAACAAGAAGGAATGTTGAACCACTATATTAGAATAACAGAAGATATATAAATACGAGAGTTAGTAGTCAGCAAATACAAGTGGACGTCCGAATTGTATAGTTACACTGCCTCATGACTACCTCTTGACTGATTCCCCGGAAGTGACGGTGGAACAGGTGTGGCAACAATAATCAATGCAAGGACGAATAGTAATTAATTGTTTAAACACAGACACGCAAATCTATACAATGTGCGATAAAATTTTTGCATAATTACACAAAAACTAAAACCTCATCTTAACAGATATATTTATCAAAATTACGTAAAAATATTATGAAAAACTAAAGAATAAATTCATAAAATGAAATCACCTTTATTTTTGGTGCTGTAAGCTTTTAGTGACGGATGTGCGTTGTGGTTCAGTGGATATCGGCTCGGAAAGAGAAATCCGTGAGCCGATTTCGAAATCCAGTTGAATAGCCTGCATTCACTTAAGCACTGGTACCCTTGAAAAGGGTATTAATCCGTTCAATAACAGGGTAGGTCTTGGGGACCCTGCCCTTAAAAACAAATCCCAATGAATCTTGATACTCGAAAAGAAAAAAGTATTAGTAGACACAAAACAACAATAAATTGTTGAAAGAAATAGGTATTACCAGCAATAAATAAATAAAATTTAGTTGGAAACAAATGACCCGCCGTGGCTGATATGCCATAAAAACAAAACAACCATCCAACTAACTTTGTTTTCAACCAGGGCCTCCAGACGACTTCGAAATGTCCTGCATTTATTGTAGATGATTTCATTTTTCGAGTTAGTGAAGGTTGCCATAAACCATACCTTCAGTTCATCTTTTGTGTGATAAGTAATTTTTTGGTCTTCCAATCGAATGTGCTCCACAGATATTAATCAAGACGTTGCCGCACAGGGAGTTAGGTGGCCAGTTGTAACAGGTGATGTGGTCGCAGAAATCTTTTGACAGCCATGACGTTGTTTTCCTGCTGGTATGGCATAGTGCAGTGCCTATTTATCCGACATACCGACTTCTAGCTACCATCCTCTTACTCCTTAAGTCAATTGATGTACGCCTCCATGGTGAGTCTAAAGATCTGTGAGAAGATTAGTAGAGACAATACCTCGTCATCACTAGTGATCAGAGTAAACACCTTTGAAAACAGAATGAATCTCATCAAACTCTTTCCTAATCATTTCTCTTCTTTTCAGATTGAGACTCAACATACTGAAATATTCGTATTGGGATCACAAAACTAGAGTACCAATCATTGCAACATATTGTTTCCTAATTTCTGGCGAAATGAGTTGCGCCATAATGCTCGTTTACTGAGAGACGGTAACCAACTGATCCTGCTACAACCTTTCAATCGACAAAATTAAAACAAAACTCTCATGCGAATCAAATTTATAAATGAAAACATATTGCCATTATATATTTTCAATTTTGCGACATATATATATATATATATATATATATATATATATATTCGTAAGAAAATACTAAGGGCTGCAAACCCAGAATTACTAGCACAGAAAATGTCCTTTCCGACAGGAATCAAAACTGTATTTCTTTCGTAATCAGCGAAAATCTTATTAGAACCTTAGCCTTCATTATGAAGTAGGATACTGCATATGTTCATGATGAAGCAAGGTTCAGTTATCTTCATAACACATCAATCAATGAATCCTTGGCCTAACTAATTAAACAACAACTTTCAGGCTAACTTCGTCAACATAGTGTTTTTCTAGAGTGATACACTGATTCCAAAGCTTTTCTAAAAATTCGATGTCTTTTTTGTAGAACGAGTTGATTTGTCCTCAAAATACGCCTTAGTTTCCCATATAACTTCTTGATTGGAGCACTCTTTTAAGGTCTGCGAACAGTCAATAATGTCGAGGAGACAAAACCGCAGAATAGCGTGGATGCGGGAGAAATTCTAAGTGCAATTCATGTAGTTTTGACATAGTTGCGATCGACTCGTGGCATAGTGCGTTTTCTTGGTGAAAGATAAGTATTTTTTTCTTCATTTGTAGTGGATTTTTGTCGATTTCTTCATTGAAACGCACTTATGATGTTATACAAAATTAGATAAGATGATTGTTTTCTTTTTAAATGTAATCGAGGAAAAAAGCTACCTTGCGAATTCCAAAATACGAAGGCCAACACCTTGCCTGCTGATATTTGCGACTTTAGTCGTTTTGAGCAGCTTTTACCTACTTCATCCATTATCATATATTTACGCAAAAACTCTTTTTTGTTGCGTTGAAACAGTTGCCATCAACGTTCTGAATTGTCGAAGTGTTGTTGTTTTTGATCGGCACCAACTTTGAACCCATCTTTCTCATTGACAAATATTCATGCAAAACTGCGAATACACTGCTTTCCGATGTGTTCGAATCCTCGGAGCAGAGTGCGAATGACACATATCATGCCATTGCTTTGCTTGAACAGTATTTTTCTTATCAGAATGCAATGCTTTATCTACACACAAAGTTTATATTTTTCCATTGTTTTGAAAATCTGCAAAAGTTGACTCACTTAAATAACTGTAATTTGTAAACTAATAAAACGATTGGGCACAGGTTTTCTCACGTGCAATTTGAACGTTAGTACTTCATAAAAATTGTATCTATTTTTTAATATTGGCGAAATCTATGTCAAGCGCGAGACTTACTGAGTGACGTGTTAAGGAATAAACATTTGCTAAGGATTCATGAAATTATATCTGTTATTTTTTATTGTCTTTTACCAGAAACATAAACTTACATTTTGAAAATGCGTTAATCTGATATTATGTCTTATGTTATTATGAATATTATTTAGCGTGTAAATGTGCTTTGATGTCATTCCTGTTTTTCGTTTTTTTCATTTGTTAAAGAATTCACTTAATGTCAGCCGTCATAGATTCGGAAATTCTACTCATGAAAATGGGCATTCTTTACCTAGGTAATGGAACCTTAGTTCTCGTAGTCTAATTGATATGACAAGTATCGGCTATAGGAGTGTATTTTTTCAGTCATATATATCCCAAAAAATAACAATTTAAAAATAGTTTCCATGTATATTTGAAAGGGTATCAGTAAATGTATCCATACTCGGGGGAAATCATTAACTGGATTTTGATGAGGAAGTTAACAATTTATATTATTCGACTTGTTTTTAAATTTCACAGTTAGCCTTACATAGAAGATCTTAAATTTTAAAATAATCTTATCTCATATATAGGCTTTTCGAATCATCAATCTACTGTCTGAATGGTTTTCACACATATATGCGATATTTTCCAAGTCGGCTGATACAGCTCTGTTAAATGAACTTGCTGCATCCGAATAAAAGCTTAGCAAGCCTAGAAGAGGTCATATAAATTTAGTTTACATACATAGAGATTCAGTTGAAACTTGCATTTACGTGCGGTCCCCGGTCGCATATATACACACTTTATAACAATTAGATTTCATTTTCTTAGACTGGTTGTTACCCAATAACGATCCTGTTTCATTCTCCTAAGTGGGTTACTACCCAAGTCAATTCAGCTATTTTAGCCATAGTTAGTTTACTAATAGTTGAAGGAAGAAAAAGATTCATACATTTTTCAAGAGTAAGTAAATTTAATGAACACGAATAAAATTTGATCTCGGCTCTCAGACTCGGAAAACCGACCCGCTAAAAATTATTGAACCACATAAAAAAAAACGCAGGCAGAAAAGTAACTGATTAGCTGTCAATACTTTTATATTAAACTTTATCTATTAAAAACAGACTGCTGTTGGACATTAATTGCTTGTCGAACTTATAACGTATATAATAGTCTGGTTGACAACGTAGCCTTCCCTCTTGTCCATGGCAAAACGTACTTATGTTACAAATGCTGTAGACGCACTTGTATGCACGAATATCGATCGATATATATACTCCAGTGTTTCAGCGCAGGTTTCAAGAACAAAACAGCAATTAGTTTTTGCTCTCAACCGAAAAGCACTCAACTATAATACATTTAAGCAGTAATTAATTTAAGGAACTTTGAGGAGCGGAATATATTACATTCGTCCGAACCATCAAGATGCAGAAATCTTAAATTGATTAATCGAAATTTTCCCCGTTCAAGGAAAACAATATTTCTATAATTTTAATTATGAGAATATTATTCAACTAGCAAGAATACTAGGTATTGCGTAGTTTCATACTTCTTGCTCTGTCGTGCTAAACCAACGGTTCTTAATCTATTTTCACTTCAGGACGTACTTGTACAAGAACTAAATCACCGGGGCACACGTTAAATTCTATAAGGAAAAAATAGTCACGAAATTTGAAAATATGAAACATTAGTTTAGCCTTCTCAAATATAGTGGTATGTTTTTCTTTCCATTTTTTCTATGAAGAATCTGCTGTTTGTAGAGTCATATAATGGCAGATGTAATCTTTTCAGAAAGGAAAAAGAAACAAAAAACTAACTAATCCTTCTTAAAAATGAATGAATGTAGCTTCCTGTTTAAGATATCAAATGATAAATCTTGACATAAACACTGGAAGTTATGTCCTTGGTGCATCTATATTTTTTTTTAATATAAGAATATTACATACATTACTATTCTGTTGATTTAGGGCGGACATGGCCACCTTTCAGATTGCTTTGGTGCACCCAGGTGAACCGGTTGAAAAACACTGCGCTAACAGTTCTTTCTTTGAGTGATGTGTCTAAATAGAAATAGGAGTAATCAAATTTTCGCAAATATTCAAATTCGATAGTTTTAAGCATATTGTCTGTCGAGTATCTGTTGCATTTTTAAAACACATAAATAAAAATGTCAGCATAGATATCTACTTTTCGTATGACGCCTGTTTGTTTATTTCCAAATACTTATGTAAGTTTTAACGTTATTACCGTTTTTAAGGTGAATATATATTTTATTTAAAAATAATGCCATGATCAAAACAACAGATATTCATAAACATCATAAAAATCAATTTCGAATTAATTACTAAATTCCGTCTGTTTCTTGCTTAATTTTTATATTAGTATTTAAACATGCATAATTATTATCGGTACTAAGCAAGACAGTAGTCGGTTGGGCGAGATGTAAGATACTGGTCTATACAAAATGATAAATATCTATGGTTGGAATCAAAGATAAAAAAGCAGTGACTAAACGAAAAGACAGTTAAATAAAGAACACCATTGATTCTAGAAAGAAGTTTGAGCCAAACTCTGCCTGACTGCAACGAGCTGGTATTTAAACATGCCTGCCCACTGAGAAGAGTGATAGAAAACCAGTTTTAACGTAGGGTATCCAAGTGGTTACTCTGCGACATAAGGTGAAACTTATCCCAATGCCTGCATAAGTGAGATCGTGCAATAAAGCTTGTTTTTCCTTTACAGCCAAGTTTTGATTCTGCTGAGAATAAAAGACACAGCTTTGTAGACGGATCCTGACATAATCGACTTCAGTACCAAGACAGTGATCTTATCTACCGTTCTCAGCCGAGTCTCATTCCCTAGAACGATCACAGACTGAGTCGTTTTCTAGCCGAAGTCAGATATTACATGTACGAGAGATACAGCAAAGAACCTGGTTGCGACTGGCTGGTATTTACCCCTGCCTCCACATTGAAAAGGTAAGTAACACAAAGTGAAGTTTCATTCGACAGAGAAGAATAAATAAGCTTTGCGTCCGATGTCCCTGATGAAGTGTTGCGTCGGGAAAATTTTTACACTTGATCCATGACCGGCTGAAAACTAACGTGCAGAGAGACTGGTTACCTCTCCTCTTAGCCACAAAATGGGGATGCCCGAGTCCTCGTCCTCCACTCACTATAGGCCTTCATTTAACACTGCACGAACACACTGTCAACTTTCCATAGAGATAGTGAATATTCTTGGTGTTAGCCTTTTAACTGTCAATCGTGTTATTAACGCGAAGAAAGAAAGGGAATTCATTAGTCCAAATCATAAAGAAAAATATATAGAGAGAAAAAATCAATGACAAGAGACGGCGTGTACGTGATTATGAAAAATGAGAAAGATCGTGGGAAGCATTATTCGTTTTGTTTCAATTAATTTGAACATGGGTATACATACAAAGCAACGTTGTACAAGTTTCGTTAAAATGCAGAAAGATCCGTGAATTCTGTAGATGAAATTATGAACACAATAGTTTATTTCTTATTTGAAGTCTTTAAAAGTTTACGGAATCGAAATTCATGTGATGCATTATCAAATGCAAGTCCCATTTTTGACAAAACATTGACTGTTTTGATTCTAATCTCGAACCTTGGAAAATTTGAAAAAAGTATTTTACTCTTGAAATTCCTAAATATAACGACGTTTTATATTTTAGTAGTTTCTACCCTAGCATTTTTCCCTATATCTCTTAATTCTTGCTTTCCTGTCAGTTACAATCTTCACTATTTAAATGAATAGTCAATGCTCATCTTATCTTATGTCACCTTAAATCCTGCTATTTTATTATTGATTTTCTCTTAAATAACTTGTTTGCAGATTATTTCTCGCTCAGTGTCTATCAAACTGCTTCAAGTGAAATGATTCCAAACTATGGCATGTACTTAATCTTCATTTCTACTCCAAGTTGCCACATCTGATCGGGTGCCCCTGCTATTCTCCTCGGGCTTCTTGACAAAATACAGCGAAGGATCTGTAATGTGATTGATACCGACTTAGCTGACTGCCTGCAGTCACTCTTTCACCGGCGTGACGTGGCTTCCCTGTGTCTATTCTATAAATACTTTCATGGCTTCTGCTCTGATGAACTTAAATTACTGGTGCCCCCTGCGTGTGAGTTTGCACGAGATACTAGATTGGCAACTTCCCAACCTTTTACAGTGAAACCGATGAAATGTAACCGGAAATTCTACTCCAACAGCTTCTTTTCTCGCACTTACCGCCTGTGGAATTACCTTCCGCATGCTTGCTTCCCCGACGGCTATAACCTCCAGGAGATTAAAAGTAAGGTCAGTAGACACCTCCTAACACACTAACCCTCCCATTCTCTCCAACACTCCCTCTGTGTACATCCTAACTCGTCTATCGCCCTGTGTAACCCCCTGCGCTAGAGTGGCAGTGGAATGCCTTGCTTGGGGTGACATGATTAAAAACAAAGATCACTACAATCACATACTCACGACAGTTGTGATTAAGTTTATTTATTTTCAATTATTTCCTTAGACATTACTCGAAGTGCTTCATCAGATATCAGCGAGACTCTACTATTACATGCGAGTGTGTAATCAGTCAGTCAGTTAAGGCCCATACGTGATACACGCTTTGGGCGATCATGTCTCTTTCGAGACATGACTGACTGGGCAGAAGATTATCACGCAGTAGGTTGCTATCTGCGGTAGAATGGTGGTCAGCCAAGCCTTTAGAACCCAATCTGTTCTATTATTTAACCCCTAACTGGAAGGAACAAACGGATTAATACCTTTCCCAAAAGATATTTATAAGAAAGTGAATGCGAGGGATTCAACTGGAATTCGAAATCGGCTCCCAGATTTGTCGTTTCGAGCCGGTATCCACTGCACCTCAAGGTACATCCGAACGTGTGTATACGAGGCTCAATACACACATTGTGCAAATTCTTTTAATGAAGCATAAAACCCTGTAGTATTCACCAGTTTCATAACAAGTCACTCTCAATTAGAATCATCGTTATGAGTTAACAATCTTTACACATAAGAAAATAATAAATTCCAATTTTTTAGAAATTATTTCATGAAAACCATGCCGTGATGACTCAAATAAAAGAATAACAGAACAATTGGTTAATTTCTCGATGTATGCTTCTTGTGTTACGTGAGTCCATTTGTACCAGTCGACCCAGCTTTTATAGAAGACTTATACCATGCATTTTATTTAAATGGAGCACCGGTTACATGTACGAACCACTTATACTAATTTTGTAATGCAAGAATCGGCTTTTGAAATCGGATTGTCATTTTCAAAAAGTAAAAGGAAAAATCAATTCTAAATATTTTAAGTCCCATAATTAAGTTTTAATTTTACGAATAAATTATAAGTCCACCAAGATAAACACAAACTGAATAATATATATATATATATATATATATATATATATATATATATATATATATATACTCAACACAAAATTAAATTATTGCGAGAGAGCCAAAACTTGAGGAAAAAATATCATTACCGGTAAGAGAACGCTCATGAAATGATTATACAATTGGCCAAAATTGGTTGAGACACTAAAAATTACGGTAATGATTATTCTCACTTAATCTTACAAAATGGAGAAAGGTAAAGATTTTGTTAAAATTATTAGAGAATTAAGCAAATTTTCTTGTTGAACGTATTTAAAAAATATGGTTGAAAGAAAAGTTACTACAAACATATATATACATATTTTTCGAGGATGCCTTTACATACAAAAATAATGTTAATAATGTCTAAAATGTTGTAGTAAAGAATTCAGTTGAGTCCCACTTGTGGTTACAGAAGGTTTTAATTCATGAAGTAATCATAAAAATAGAGAAATTATCAATAGAACGTTGAGGAAGATGCCAGAATAATCCAGTAAAATCGAGAGAATTATAAAAGATTCTAGAATATGCAAATTAGGCGTTAGCTCCTATAAAAAGATGTTTTGGGAGGAGAGTAGTTAGTTGTTAACAGGATTTGTCTTGCAGGCCGCTGGATTCGAAACCAACTTCCGCTGCTAAATTAAACTTCTGTATCAATCACCCACCGGTGTGGTATAGGTGAACGGAAAGGTGCCGGGCGTTATGGCCTTGTCTAGGTCGGTCCGACAGGGTTGCCCACTGTCACCCCTACTTTATGCTTTGGCGTTGGAGCCCCTTCTTTGCCAGCTAAGGGACAGGGCCTGCAGTCCGGCCTTACACAGAATAACTGTCCCTGGTGGTTCTCGAGCCAGGTTTTCCGCGTACACCGATGACGTTACTACTTTCCTGTCCTCGCGGAGTGATATCGTGGTGGTACAGAAGGCGCTTGAACGGTACGAACAGGTGACAGGGACCAAGATTAACCGCAACAAGTCGACCAGTTTGCGGTTAGGTGACTGGAAGTTTGTTACCCTTCCGGGAACCTTCGACTAGACGGTGGTGATTTGGACGACGCGAACGGAGGAAGTCTTGCGAGGTCAGCGTCTTTCACATCAGGATCTGATCCAATATTTTGAGCATCAGCTCAGAATGAGTATTAGAACTGATTGGAAACGTTTGACGTTGACTGACTTCAGCAAAATGTGGGTAAATGTGGAGAGGCTGGTTCGCGTGGATGTTCTCATTAAGATTTGCTTGTTACATCTGGGTGTATTCCTTTGGAATCCTCCCCTGGTTAATGTACCTCTCTTTTGTGTACCTAGTTAAAGTGAATGAATATGTTCCTGGCCTGTATATGGCTTTCTCTTTTGTTATGATCCAAGTCGAGATTCTCAACCTGCCCAGTTTGTTTTAGCCTCCTTTTATCTCGGCTGGTTCAGCTTTTGATTGTCTAATTCCCTCAATTATTTTACCCCACCACACTCCCTTATCGAGTGTGCTTCTTGATTTTGCCTGTTGGCGGAGTCCAGCGGCCACTCTTTTTCTGGGATGGACGGGTCTTACTAACATTGATTATTATTTTAGTTTAAACATGTTCAGTTTGTTTTTGGGTTCATCCTCCTCCCATCATTTCCTTTTTTCATTAAATGTCTTAAATTATATGTTATATTATATATAAATGTATTTTTATTGTCATGAGTTATTTCCCCCCTTTTTTAGGTGTCTCTTGTAAGACACCTAAAAAAGGTATTGTGGTGTATGAAGGATTGGGAGGTGATGGGTGGGTTGTTTTGGTGGTTGTGCAAATTGTAATGAGTGAATGGGTCGTGATAGTATTTAGCTAGATATAGGATAGTTAAGTAAGTACCAACCTCTGCCTTTTCGGCCGTGTGCCATAATTTTGAATTTTTTACAAAATAAACAATGTTGCTTACTGGATTTGCTGACATTATCAACTCCGGCTTTGATCCAAGGATTTATATCCAGCCGAAAGAATATCTCTAAAAGAATTGTCTACTAACTAAAACCTGAAAGAGAATCTCATGGAACTATATGAGTAAACAGATATTTTTGTCTCTTTCATTGACCAAACTAATAATTAATCTTTATATACACATTTGAGGATTTCCTAAAAGTATAGCAATTAAACTTCTTTGTTATCTTAACTGAGTAAAGATACTGACTTTTCCTTCCCCCTCGTAGCACTTCACCTACCCTTAGTAAACTTTACTTTTCTGTGTTGAATGCAAAAATTGTAAATATTGTATAAAAATCATTTTGTGTTAATCGTAAACTAAATATTGTATGTGATTTTTAACTCTGAGTTTTGGTCAAGCATTTTTTTCTTTTGTTACACTTAACAAGTTGTGTAATTCGTTAAATATGGTGGTTGTTAGACATAGGGGATGGGTTGCGTGGCCAAAATCCGCTTCACAAGCATTGGTCACTGATCGGATATTTGTGGTGTGATGAGATGACTATTCTCTGTTCTTTATTCTAAGCTCATCTGTGAACAACGCAAATTAGAGGTAACGCTTTAACTTAGTACGTATACAGTTATCTTTGTTGCTACAAAAAGATTTGTTGATCTCTCGATCAACTAGCACACATAATAATTGTTGTATTCTGGGGAGTTAGGTGGCCAGTTTTAAGAGACGATGCGGTCTCAAAATCTTCCTGACAGACATCACTGAGATGGGGATTAATCATTTGCTAGATATATGGTCTTCAATTTGGACCAAAATACGACTACTTTGTCACGAATTTGATACATGTCTCTCTTTTGAATTTGTGGTTCTGTGAGAAAATGTATGGAGGCATAACATCACCATTGCTAGTAATCACTCTAAATCACTTTAGACTCATATACCTGTTTTTGAATCTTTTGCACTGTCCTCTGATTGACACCCAAAAATATTCTTACTCGTAAATTCCAAGAAGTATAATCTGCTTTTACAAATTTCTGGCAAAGTGAATAAATTAACAATGCTCTTTATCTGACAAGCGATGAATAAATGACCCGGTTATACTGTGAAAAATACAAAAACAAAAAAAAAACAAAGTGAATACGCGAAATGAAATATATAACATGGCACATCACTTTCATCAGTAGCAAGATATAATACATATGTATTTCAAAGATAATATAATGACATATGATGTTAAAATTCCCCGCTACTTTAAATAAAGGCTTAGAAAAGAACCCCGCTCATTAATATAAGAAAGAATAATAACAGCTATTGAACTTGGGTAAGTAACATGCGCTCAGGTAAAATCATTTCAAGCAAAATTTTCGGTGGCTCTGCTCTGCACTTAAGGACTTATTTACTACTGAAGGATGTAACTTTATCTTTAAGATTTCCTGAATTTTCAGGATGATGGGAGAAAAACTAAATAAATATACTGTTTAATAAATAAGCTCAAAAAGGAAAATTCGCTAAAACATCTAGTTTTCCGATTAATAAGAAAATCTTTTAAATAACTATGTTTGTATACGTTTGCATATGAAAAAAACTTTAAGAAACAAATGGCTGAAAAATGTTTAATAAGAAGCATGAAAGAGACTATAATGAGCTATCTGTTTTTTCTTTCGCAGGCTAAACAGTGGCTCCATTTTTAGTTCTGGATAGATTCTTGGTGAAAATTTTGCTTTAAGATTTCTTGCATATTGAAACCAATAGACAAATATTTAAAAAATATACTGTTATAGAAATTAAGGGATTGCCAGCTTAAATATGTATATCCATTAAATGTAACATCTAAAGATAATGAATATATCGAATTAATAAAAAACATTTCAATCTTCGTTAGAAAACGAGTTATTACGTGACCTATGTTTCTACTAGGTGGTGTCTTCAAGCAATTTGCAATAACTGATTTTACCGGATAATTTTTTTTAAGAAGATCGATCAGGTAACGTTGATGTTTTTTTTCTGAATGCTCATGTAACGGGAATTTTTGAAAAATTTAAACGTTTTCGGCCATGGTTTTAGGAACTGAATAAGTATTTATTCCTAAACAAAAATGAATTATTGAATGAAAGAACCGAAATTATAGCTAAGTGTAACATACCACTAACTACCTGATGTTCCTCGTTACGTGTGCGTTCAAAAGATTCCCCGTTGCGTGAGCGTTCTTTAAAAAATAAACAGTAAAATGAGTTATTGCAATCGCCTGAAGACTCCACATGGTAGAAAGCTAGGTCGCGTAATAACACTTTTACAAATGAAAAATATGCAAAGGTTCTGCAATATAATTGTACTAATGTTTATTATTACAGCTGTGTACTGGTCTAATTTTATTGTGACTAGAAAGTAGGTAATGAAACCTCCCTCTCTCTCTCTCTCTCTCTCTCTATATATATATATATATATATATATATGCATATATATATATATTTATTTATTTATATATTTATTATAAATTATATTTTAGAACATTTACATAATTTTTCTATGTATAGCCACGACAAAGGTACGTTTGGTTCGACATTGAAACTTCAATGTCTCATCAAGCGGTGTATATATATATATATATATATATATATATATATATATATATATATATATTGACACAAGCAAGTTTATTATAATCGACAAACTTGGTCTGCCTCTTCAACATTATATTACCTATTTATATTTTCCGAATGATGTGTTGTCCATCGGGTTTTAAGTCTGTTCCACAATTAGCTAAATGGGATTGTGTTATCAATGGAAGCTAGTTTTACGTATTTCCGAATGTGCATTACTTTTACTGACAGTATTAGTCTTATAAAATTTACAATTTTGCGTTTCCGTGCATTCAACAAATACATACTATTTTGTCTTAGTTTCCTTATCAGTGTTTACTTACTAAAAACTTAATTGTAAGTGTAAATATCCGAATAAACCGAGTTTTAATCAAATGTTTTTTTCAAATGATATGTCTCTCTTGAACCTGAAGGGATTTTTAAATTGTTTTTACTGCGACTAAAATGGATTTTCTATTTTGTGCTGATATAGTTATTATTTTTTCTTACTTTGTAATTGTACCTTGTGGGTACAGGGGGATAATGGATAGCTACTCCGATTATGGAATTGGAGAGCTATGTTCGAATTCTAGTCGAATTCATCAGTATTTATTAACATTATCGGCCATAATTATTAGGCAACCCCAGTTTTTAAAGAAATGATGTATTTCATACTGTTAGTATTTATTGCCAAGTGATTCGCGCGCAAATACACTTGGGAAAGGTATTAATCCGTCTCTTCCTTCCAGCTATGGGTTAAATAGCAGAACAGACTGGGTTCTATAGCCTTGGTCGGCAACCAGTCTACCGCAGATGGCAATGGCAACCTACTGCGGGATAACCTTCTGCCCAGTCAGTCATGTCTCTTTCGAGACATGATCGCCCAAGTGTGTATCACGTATCGCACTTAACTGACTGAATACATATAAATGAAAATAGTATGTTTCTTTTCTAATACTGCAAGATAATATGTGCATCAAATGAACGGTCTGTTGTCCAATTTTTGTGATCTCTTCCCCATGCTAGTCTCTTCTTCTTATTGGCTAGCCGAAGCAAAGGCTTCCTGGCTGCCTGGTAAAATTTTGCAAAGTAAAAATAACAAAAGAATAATTCTATTTTCATATAGAATTATCCACTTGGTAATAAATACTAAAAATAGCATTAAATACATCATTGTTTTAACTTGGGTGGCCTAATAATTATGGCCGGTAGTGTACGTGTAAATACCACTGGAAAATTTATGAATCCCAATCTTGACCAAAAGTGGGTAAATACAAGAACATACTGTGTTCAATAACCTTGGTTGCAAACTGTTTAGGAGTAGACCTAATAAAATCAGCTTGGTTTGGGCTCCGTCAGGCTATCTTGCAAAAGACACATCACGTCTACTGCTGCTGAAATACATGTGGTGGACCTATGACTCTAATGAATTACAGGAATAGTGAGGGTGACTGTCGCAGATTTGTCTACGGCTCTTAATTACAATACCCTCTCGTCTATCTGCTTTTAGCATTCATTTTGTCCTTGGCCGAATTTAAACGCAGATTTTCTTATTAGGTTTTATGCTTCAACGCCTTTTCAAATGCCTTTCTATAT
This sequence comes from Ascarosepion bandense, assembly GCA_037127315.1. NCBI lineage: Eukaryota > Metazoa > Mollusca > Cephalopoda > Sepiida > Sepiidae > Ascarosepion > Ascarosepion bandense. The sequence continues at coordinate 3,792,947 of JBBBDQ010000122.1, read as the reverse complement.
ATTAGTTTCATCGTTATAATCTCCTTATATTTATCATTTATATTTCGACTAGTAAAATCACATTGAAAATAAAGGTGACATTGTGATATTGAGGGCACCATCTGTCTGTTAGTCACTGTCAAAAGAATATTTTTTCTGAAATTATAATTTTGTACATAAAAATGCAATATTGAGAAGATTAAGACAATATAACCTGCCAAGTCAATAAAAAGGACAGGTTTTTTGAAAGATCTCGACGAATAACTTATAAGATATATTAATAATGATTACCAAGATCAAAACGGTTATAAATAAAAAGATTAAAATTCACACACACACACATACACACACACACACATATATATATATATTTAGTGTATCGAGGCAGCAAATAATTTTCGAAACATATCCTACTAAATATAAGAGACAATGAATGTCTGTTATGTTTAATCATGAGCCATTCTAAACGTCGTATTTTGGCTTTCATTTCAGTTGAAAATAAAGACAAAAACCCTCCAACATTTGGATAATTTTTTATTAATTTTTTCTAAGCTTTCGGCTCACATGAGTCATCTTCAGAGAGGTTATTTACGCTGTAATACAATAACATCCACCATCATCGACGATTTTATTTTGTGTTGACATAAAACTCCGCTAGTCAACGCCGACAGTTACGAAAAATAACAAACGCGGTTCTCAAATTTGCAATGCGGTTCTATGACATCACACCGCGTGATAGCGCGAAATGACAACAAAACCATTTATTCAAATGCAATGTAACGTGTTATGTCCGGATTTAAAATTGATTTTATTGAGTGTTGGTTGATTAGATTTGATGTACATAGCCTCCAATATCTGAAGATTCCTCTTACTGTGTGTATGAGTAAGGATCACTGTATTGTTGACCAATATATATATATATAAGGCCCGCAAAAGCACTCAACCAAAGACAAGAGACACATACACTAGTAAAATTATTGTAATAGCAAAATGTCTCCAATAAATCAAAGGTATGATGCATGGAAGTTAGCTAGAAACAAAAAAAAACCCTTGCTTACATAGAATATAATATACAATACTTTAATATGAGAGTGAGTGTTTGATAATTCCCAAATCGATAAAGAAAAAAATTGGGAAATAGACAGTCAGTCAGTTAAGTACCATGCGCGATACACGCTTTGGGCGATCATGTCTCCAAAGAGACATGACTGACTGGGCAGAACATTATCCCGCAGTAGGTTGCCATTGCTTTCTGCTTTCTGCGGTTGTCGACCAAGGCTATAAAACCCAATCTGTCCTGTTATTTAACCCATAACTGGAAGGAATAGACGGATTAATACCTTTCCCAAGGGTATTTGCGCGTAAGTGAATGCGAGGAATTCAACTGGAATTCGAACTCGGTTCCCCGATTTCTCATTCCGAGCCGATATCCACTGCGCCACAACGCACATCACGTGTTATTAAAAAACATATGTCTCCTAGACAAAACTGCTCTCTTTTAACCACTATAGAGCACTTTTCATGCCAGATCCTAGCATGACTTATGTATGTCCTCTTCAGAGCAAAATATTCCACTCTGTTAGCTTTACATTTTCAACCGATCTGACGTGCAGCGACGACACCGAATCCATGGCTGCATCTTCTGCCATAATGTTTTTCTCATCAGAAACCATATTGTGCATTTATAAATCTACCATTTATCCGAGAATTGAATACCGTTCGCACATCTGTTCTGATGCTTAAAAAAATCGAAAGAAAGAATTGCAATGCAATGGATCTTGACTTGGCATCTTGACATAAATCAATTTCTCGCCGTTGTGACGTATTTTCTCTGTCTTTCCTACAAATATTGTCATGCAACTACAATCTTTCTACTCTGGCGCGTCGATCACATGAGTGTTAACGTATTATTAAATTGACAACTAGCTCCCACACTTTTACTGTTAATATATTTAATTGTAACCGCCACTTCAACTTCAAAACTTACTTTTACTTCCAACTTGTGGAAATTCTTCCCGTTTATTTGCTTTCTTGATACTACAATTTTCTAAAAATTAAATGTAATATCAGTTGGCATTTTATATCATTTTGAATCTTGTTCATCTTTAATTCTTTCTTCAATACTCTCGGTATCCTGTCTTTTCGCTTACATTAACCACCAGCCAACCAAATGCTGTCTCGCTTGCTTGCGGTGAAATGATAAGAATATATGATGAAGGAAGATGCATTGTATAATTTAACACTGACAATGCATACTGAATGCCAATCCAGTAACATCTAGGGAGTTGATTTTTTGGTTAAGTCTGATCAAATTTTTACTAAAAGAAAAATAATTATATTGCAGGAGTGTAATCTGTAGATAACAACTGACAAAACACAAATGCAAACATAAACTTATTCAGGAAAATTGTTGGAATACACACCGAGCGTGGTAGCTATAGGAACGGAATGTGAGAATGTTTGTCGTGTTCATATTCCAACTAAGTCCAATGAAATGGCATTCGTACAAATACACGTTTTCTAGCCATAGATATTTGAGAAAACAGAAGAGAGACTTGCCGCCCTAACCTTGAAGAAGAATGTCTACAAATATGAAAACTTGCAAACAGTTCTTATTCATATTATATAAAAAAAGACATAGAGACAAGAAAAGAGAGTGAATAGAGAGAACGAGAGAAACATAGAAAGCTTTTATGTAGTATATGAAAAATGTAAATACATAACTAACCCAAAAAGAGATAAGATATCTTAGGCAATTTTTGTGAAAAAATAATGTCATCTCACGGAAACAAATACAGAGAGTAACATGCAAGATGAAAGTTTGAAAAAAAATTGAGAGAAACTCACTTTATTAAAAAGAGAGAAGAATAAATTAACAATAATTAAGAATAGAATAAATAACATCTGACATTGCGCTTACATTACTGAATTGCAAATTGAACTTGAAAGTAAATGAGTTCCACTTGCAAGAAGTGTGAGGAAAAAGACAGTAAACATAGAACTTCCATCCGCTTTAACTGCAGAATTATGAAAATTCTGTGCCAATCTAGCACAACGCTTAAAATCGTAAATTCGAGGTAAAAACATTTGTTTAGATACACCGTAACGGCTCTAGCTCTAGTACGTGCATTTCACAAAATGGAATCTAAACAAATTCAAAGCTCACGACATAATATGTCGGAATTGGTTCTTCTAGTGGAGCCGAGTTGAATTCATTGTATTCACAAACACGTAAATAGCATTATGAAAAGTATTAATCCGTATTTTCCTTCCAATTATGTGTTAAATAACAGGACAGATTGGGTTCTATAATCTTGGCTACCGCAGAAAGTAATGGCAAACTACTGCGGGATAATCTTCGGCCCTGAAACAGAAAATGAGCGAATTACCCATCTAGAAAATTCTAATGACTATATAAAAGAAATCGACTTGTATATTTATAATTTGAAAATTAATATGAGCAAGCTGGGTTAAGACTGAGGTAAAAGCATAGGTAATATACAGTAGAATAGGAAGTATATTAAAATCAAACGAATAAATAGCTAGGCGGTTTGCATTGTGAAATACACACGAACACGTTTAAATTAAACAAGGTAGAAACTCAGAACCCTGGTCTAACTAACTCGAAAACTGAAAGTAATGAATAAAGCAGCGAATTTGATAAATGATGAGAGAAACATTTTGTGTGAAAATACAGATGAAGAGGGATAGGATTCGTTAGCATCAACGATTGCATTGTCACTGCAATTGAGAGAGATGAAGATCAAACAAAAAGGGACTAATTGCGCCAATCAGAAACGGCAACAGAATTCACTGGAGGACGGACAGGAGCCAACGATACAAAAATTAAGGAATTAATATGGGAAGAAAAAATAACTGTACAACAATTACAAAATATGCATGAATGGAAATTGCGATTGAATCAGTAAGCAGAAGAAATCGAAACACTCGTGGTTAATTGTAGCCTAGCACAAAGCAAGAACTAATAATACAAAGGATAGTGCAGATAAAATCCAGATGAATAGAATAGGTAGCTTATCAAAGATTAATAAAAAAATAGATAGAACTCGATGAGAAGTTGAAGAAAATAAAGGCGCATATTTTAGAATAAGAATTTTGTTGAAAACTCTGCAAAGATACTGCTTTTCTACGAAATGCTCTTTATTGATCTGCAACACTGGCATCTAAATGGGTCATCCAATCCAAGCCAGCATACAAGTTCCAGGTGTTGGAAAAACATAATCGTATCATATAATGGACTCTGATGAACGACGGATGAAAACCAACTGAAAGAACATAGTTGTGAGAACATTTAAAACACCTCAGATTATTTGAAGTAATATATTTAAAGATAAAGGTAGAAATGCTATCGATCTAGTTTCGACCCATGGGAACATTAAAAAAAATCCAGAACAAATTATCGAAGACCTACACAACACAAGAAGGATCAGAAGAATGAAAGATTGACAGTACTATTTTCATTTAAAATATTGAGGAGAGTCCTCTTGTATTGTGTAGAATCTGATAATGATTATGATGATAATTATAATAACTTTAATATTCATAATATGTTGCTGGTCGTTTTGCAGCCTATCAAAATATATAAGAAATCTAAACATTATGCATTCAAGTGTTTTGGGGAGATAATTACGATTTAGTGATTATAAATATCTAGGTCTTAACTTCATAGCTTCGGGGTAAGAAGCAGATTCATACCTGTCCTAAGGATATTAGCGCGTAAGTGAATATAACAAACACAACAAAATTTATAATACGGCTCTCAGATTAAAAATTCTAAACCATTATATATTATACTACCTGCCTATTCAAATTTGAAGACCATTGCATTCTTAGACGGACATCTATATAGGTACTGATCTGCTACAACGTTCCTAACCATTGGTAATCTTACTAGAGGGAGTATATCAATGAGATGCAACTGTAAGCAAGAAAAGAAAAAGAGTAAGAGGAAAGGTAAAAAAGTAGTGGTAGTCTAGTAGGTCAGATTAACAACCCATTGTATAAATTTCAAATAAATTAATATTTTGGAGAAATCAAGAAATAAACAAAGGTAATATCAAATGAAATATTAAGCGTATGGTTATGAATTCTCGATTGGAAATATATTAAAGCAAAATTAAAAGTCTACTAACCTCAACTCAATATCAATCATTGCCTGTGTTCATTCAGATATTAGGCAGTCACACAGTCATTTAATAAATTTATCATTTACTAAAATTTATACATATGTAGGTATATAGAATACATCATTAGGATGAGCGGTACTGCCTTGCATAGTTCCCTATACCTTGGAATACAAGTAGACAAATATAATTGCATTTGCCTTGCAGTTTGGTAAGAAGAATGGTCATTCTGAATACAAAATCTTAAAAGAAGGAACACTATAGTTAGCATCAAGTAACATTTCAAAGGGCTAATGGATTAATCATTGTGATAAAGGAGGATACGGTTCTGTAGTAATGTTGGGATTAATGGTTTAAAGGTGTATTGAATACCAAACGTTTTTTTTTTGTGCCTGACGAAAATCATTATACAGGATATGCGGTTGGTATGATGGCTAAGTATGAGAAATAGGAGATCCAAGTTCAATTTGAGTTGATTTTACCGTTAGTTAAGTCTCGCGGAATGACAATTCTGATATCAAAACCAACAGACTGCTTATGATCACCGACAGCAGAGTAATAAGAATCAGTCAGTCAGTTAATAATCGCCCAAAACGTGATACACACTTTGGGCGATCATGGTTGCCGAACAAGTATACAGAGCCCAATATGTCTTATTATTAAACCCATGAAAGTACAGACGAGATAGATTAATACCTTTCCCAAGGGTATTTGTGCATAAGTGAATGCAAGGAATTTAACTGGAATTCGAACTACGCTCCCCGTTTTGTAATTCCGAGTTCACTGCACCTCAACTCACATTCAATAAGAATAACAAGAAAAAATAAGTTACAAGAAACGTGTCATTAACTGTTGGGAAACTCTGAGAACTGGACTCAGTAATACGCATTCATAGTCAGATAAATTGTCATACTACAATCACTGAACTCAGAGTTCTAGACATTATTGATATTTTAGATTAGCGCTAGAAATGTCAAAACAAAACCAAAACTTAGTAGACACAATTTGAAGAAACCTGCTGGATTCAACGTTGCATGATGGATTGTGCAATGGCGAAAAAATATCTCCGTACAACAAAAAAATGAAACATGTCTGAGAGTTAAAAATAGTTATGTATCACTTTCAAAATGAAGATTACTTTCTGTCCAAATTTCGGGGATGAAAAGTTATTATTTATGTCATTTTCAGACGAACAAATAAAGACTGCATTGGCAAAAGGAAAAGCAACAAAACGCTAAACGAAGGAAGACCCCAAAAAGAGCCGCATCGGAGGAAAAATAATCCATATCTCAAGCCTCCAGGTTCTAACATTAGCATTGGTTTATGAATTCAATTAATGTTCTGATTAGTGGAATTTTACTATAGAATTTAAGTGTTCAATCCCAGGTTCTAACATTAGCATTGGTCTATGAATTCAATTAATGTTCTGATTAGTGGAATTTTACTATAGAATTTAAGTGTCTAATCCCAGGTTCTAACATTAGCATTGGTTTATGAATTCAATTAATGTTCTGATTAGTGGAATTTTACTATAGAATTTAAGTGTTCAATCCCAGGTTCTAACATTAGCATTGGTCTATGAATTCAATTAATGTTCTGATTAGTGGAATTTTAATATAGAATTTAAGTGTTCAATCCCAGGACCAATCATTATTGTTACCCTCAGAAGGAGAAGAGATAACACCGAATTATGAACAAAAAGATTATTTTAAAATTCAAGTATACCTGAATCGACAGACTTCTTGAGAATGTCGGAAAAATGAACGATCGAAATATTATGATTATAAAAACAAAGATTAATAAAATTGTTTTGACTGAGATAATGTAAAGATTAATTTGAACTTCTTGATAGTAAATTTGATAAATTATACTGAAACCTGCTGTCATAAATTATTCCTAATCAGCTGTTTGCTGGGATAAGAAATGTCATGTATATGTTAACGCCTCTAACGTGATACTGCTATCTGTTAATCTCGATAGAGAACATTTTCTGTTCTCCCTCTGTATGGCTAACATTCAGCACAGCAACACATTATGTGTTTGTGTTCTCACGTTAGCTCCTGATATTAAATGGTATGATATATCTAATCATTTGCTATGTCTACTGGTTCGCTCTATCGCTCCATGCAATTTTTCTTCTCGGTTAAAAACCCATCTTCAAATTTTAACGATCTACCATTTGTCCGTACAATGGATATTGCTAAATCTGTTATTCATGCTATAAATCTCAAAATTCTAGAAAAACTCAAAGTACTCTCTATAACATATTGGTTCCTACCTGTCATCTCGACGTTAGTGATTATTTGCCACAATCGTGACGTGGTCTCTTTTTGTCTTCTTGATACATTTCCTCGTTGCTCTTGTTAGATATACCGTCTGTGGAACCTCGAGCGTATGACTTTATGCGTACTAGTAGATTGTAGAGGTTTCATCGTTTTAGTGTTGAAGTAATTAGATGTAGACGTCATTTCTAATCTAGTGGTTAATTTTCTTTCACTTTTTACTACAAGAAATCAATTCCTGTTTTCTGCTTCCTAGTCAGTTACAATCTACAGGCATTTAAATGCAACGTCAATTACAGTGGTTTGACTTTTTGAAGAATCTGCTTTTATTGCCATTTCTTCTAATGAACTTCTCAGCCTCTTTCAATCTCAGTAAGCCTTCAAATACTAGTGGCATTATCGCCTTGTTCGAATATGAAACGATTAAATCGAATCGACAATCAAAAGTAAAAGAAATCTGAGTAAGACGATTAATATTACAATGATATTCATCAGTGATGTTGGACATCGACTGCTAGAAGGAATGTACAAAATAGAATAGAATCTGATAATGTTTTCAAAGGAGAACGGATTATAAAGTTGAACACGCAATATAGAATATTTTTCTTGCAAGCTTATAAGTTACAGTAATAATCAGGGTTACTAGTTTTAACCTGTGAATATTTCCCTTTTTTGTTATTTTAATATTCTTATGAATCTTAATTCTGCAGTTAATGATAGAATAAGCGCATAGCAAATTATAGGACAATAAGATATCCGCATAAATTCCCCTATTGCATCATTAAATATTTGAACTTAACAATTTTAACAAAATATTACAATAACAATCATAAATATAAAGTTCTCTCTTCTTTGTTTATATCATTCCTATTTGCTGGATTTTGTTTGCTATTATTCTTACGAATTGCTTGTCTCTCTTCTGCTTTTAATTGTTATTGCCTTCTCTGCTGTTCTCTTGCTGCCTCTTATTGTTGTTTCTTATTCTTTCATTACAATGATTTTCTCCGGAAATATAATGAATTTAAAAAATATATTTAATTTCATTTATTACAGCAAAAGCATGACACGTAGGTGCCTAGGTAGGTATTACTGTATTATAATTTAAAAACTATGACTTACTCTGTTTTTCATAACGATAATTGAAGAATCGTTTGGATAAAATAAGATAATGAAAAGTATATGCAAATCAAGTTGAAGAAAGCAAAAATATTTTGAAATTTTTATTTAAAGCACAAAAACGCTCTTTTTACAATAATATTCTCTCACTTTCTGTCTCTTCTTTTATAAATATATATTATATAGTAATTCTCCTTTCGTTTTGTATTTTCTGTTCGACGTTTTCTTTTATCTATCATGCCTGTTTGTAGGTACTTCGTTCCTATACTACATCTGTGTGTGTGTGTGTGTGTGTGTGTGTGTGTGTGTGTGTATGCGATCCTGTCTCTTTTTAGATCGTGATACACGTAGGTACTACTGTATTAATATGTAGATGAGTCTATTTTAAAAACTGTCCTCATTTTCATTAGATGAATGTATCTATATATGGCATATGACTGTTGTCAGAAAACTGATTGGCTTCCCATCCTCTAAAACCCAGCTGAAGTTGATTTACGCAAGAACTTTAGTGTATATAAAAAAAACAAACAAAATATAACCTGCAAAAATCTGTTGTCGACTTATAAACGAGTAGATACGAAGGATGATGATAACAACGATGATGGTGATAAATAATGCGATAATGAATAAAAAAAGAGGATTCTTCACTGTGAAAAATGGGATGGGATAATCATGACAGGATGATTTCCGATTTAATTTATCTTATTAAGATTACTAGGAATCTAGCGTTTCTTAATCTTAAAGCGGATCATTTCCTCTCACGTTTTCTGTCCCATCTCTCTCTCTCTCTCTTTCTCTCTATTGGTCTGTCTCTCTTTATCTGAAGATTCTTAAGATCCTTTCATTTTAGGAGAACAAAGAAAACCTCATATAACTTTAACGTTCATTCAAAATAACATTTTATTAAAAATCCACATTTTTATCTACGTTGTTTTCTTTGTTTCTCTGTGAATTAAAGTGAGCATCATAAGAAGCCTAACAAGAATAGTTTTATAGCGCCAAATATTCAAATATGTTGGTCTCTCAAGGGAAAGTATCTTTATTCCTAATCTTGACACATTGGCGCCAGTACAAACTATGAAACAGAATAGGCTACCAAGTGAGTATTCTTATAATAAACTTATACAATATTAGAACCTCAACAGGGAATTGAATTCACTTCCAAAGTCGTGGCATGCGTGAGATTTTTACTAACGACTGCATTGCGACAGTGGCCAATTGAATTAGCCTGGTTTAATCTCGTATGTAAAAATAATTATGAAGCGCCTGTTGAGGATCGACCACATTGCAGTTATAATAAACATAAAGTCTTTCCTTTCACGTTAGTTTCGGAAGATATGTCGCTGTCACTATTTATCAAGATAACTGCAATATCCTATAAAAATCCTGCTTTAGATTCACAACAGTTTCATGTTATAGAGAAAATATCAGAAATCATAAGGCATGATTTTAAAACCTGTCACACACACACACACACACACACACACACACACACACACACACACACACACACACACACACACATATATATATATATATATATATTTGAAAATGTTTTTATAAGTATAAATTTAATTAAAGAGATGAAAGTGTGTAGCATAATGTTACACATTATAAAATAGTAAAAAAGTGAAGCCACCGAATTCGCTCCCGCTCGTCAGGTCTCTACAGGAGATTTAAACTTGAATTAAAATACAGAAGCGTTTAATGAAAAATGAGGAGGAAAATATATATTTAGTAGCAATTTGAGAGACTGTGTGAAACCAAAATTATTGAAAGTCAAGGGAATGTTTATAGGGAGACATTTAATCCGAACTGAATTTATAATAAAATGCATATTTAAGATAGATCAGTAATAGAAGTAACATAAAATATTAACACTTAGCTGATTGATGCCCTTCTTCAGCACCCCGACTCTAGAGTTTTGACAGTGAATTCTTTCCCAATCTTTTCGACTATTTGTCCGCAATTTACGCCGAAAATATTTAAATTTTCGTATTTTACCATTTTGAGATCTGTTTATTTTCATGGTTGTAAGCTCCTTCGCGTCTTTCTTGTTTTCAGATGTATAGGGTGTCATATTCATTTGTCGTCATTTTTAACTTTTATTCTTTTATTTATTTTTCCCCTTTTCATCTTTTTTTTCATTCTTTTTCTCAGAAGTTTGCTATTTGTCGTTTTATTGTTATTGTTCGTAGAAGTGTTATTTATTTTGTATGATTGAATGTTGGATGCTTCTATATGCGTGTATAGTAAGCGTTCACATGTCTATACACATAAGTGTGTGCGCGCATGTACACAGATGCACACATACGAGCAGACGCACAAGCACATATGCATGTTTTTGTGTTATAATTACAAGTGTCAATAGTAGATATTAGGCTTTATAATTGGATTTTTCTTTACTTTGCTAATATAATGTTCCTTATGTATATGTTATTTGTATATGTTCATTTGTATTTGTTCATGTGTTATCTAGTATTTCAAACACACATATACACATTCACACACATACATACACTTCATATATATATATATATATAAACTTATTTATAAATGGCACTTTGTGCGTGTGTTTGTGTGTATCCGTTACCTATAGACTCCGAAACGGCTGAAACGATTTTCTTGAAAACTTACACAGTTGTACTATAAGCATCTGCGAGGGTTCTTAGCTCGGTTTTGTGTCGATGTACCCCCGATAAATATCAAAAATCGATAATCGAAAGAATAGTGTTATAGAAGGAGTGGTCCGATTTTAATCAAATTTGATACACTCATAGACAAAGACATAAGAAACGATATTCAGATGTTTCAAGGTTGCAGTTTTTACAATAGTGCAGAAAATGTGATATCGATACCAGGAAATCAAAAATTGATTTACATCCATTCCTTTTTCTTTCAGTGTACGGTTTCGCTTTAACTGGAAACAACTACTGCTTTTTAGTCTTTCGTGCAAACGTCCAAAGAGTCCGAGCTCCAGGAACATGGGTCAGTTTTAAAGCTTTCATTACACCCGAGCAACGCCGGTCTATACTGCCAGTATATATATATATATATATATATATATATATATATATATATATATATATATATAATTCATTCATTTGTTTATATATACATGGGCGTGTTTTTGCCTGTAAATATTTACATTTATTATAAACTAGCAGGTGTGCAAGCAAATATTTATATGCAAATAAATATATAAGCCCCTTAAAGGCCCTCCAATGCGTTTAAATAATACACATGTAAAACCCTATTAAAAACCTTTATTTTATAGTCATTGTTATATTTATTATTAATAATTTTTATGAAGTATTATTGTTGTTTTTGTCAATGATATTAATAATTAAGTTTTTTCTTTGCTTTTTTATCATCCTTAGCATTGTTATCATACTCGCTAGTAATATTTTGGTCGTAGAACCAAAACGATTATTATTTATAAGATAAAGATATTATTATTGACGTAGGAAATAATAAAAAATCTAACAATTCAGTTCCTCTAGAGAAAATACGGCCCCTAAATTTACTGTCGTGTATTTGAGAATGGCCAAATGAAAGTCTGGTTCAAATTTATCTAATTGCCTTGGATAAAAAGACATCTGCGCTTAAGGATTAAAACTGTATATCTAAGCCTTCTCCCATTGATAAAATGTGTTCATTCTTCCTGTGTTTTCCACAATTGTTTTTTCGTCTACATGAATCTAACACATTCATCTTTGTGAAAAATGTTGTTCTGCAGAGAGGATAATTACAAAATATCCGTGAAATAAACTATTACTAATGGCTTTGTAAATTCAGCCAGTTTATTATCATATATATATATATATATATATATATATATATTATGTTTTAGAATATGTACTTTATTTTTTAATATATGTCCTCGACAATCATATTAAAAAATAATGTACATGTTCTAAAACATAATTTATAATATATATTCACAGCTTTATACATCGTATATCGAGCACTGTTTTAAATTAATGTTTTGGGCGGAAAAAACTTCTTTCTTCGTTCTGTATCCACTCGGATATATATATATATATATATATATATATATATATATATAAAGACAGAGAGACAGAGCTATAAAAATGTCAGTAAATCTTGTTATACGAACACACCTATCTGATAGAGCGTATATTATATAGCCAGTTCCTTTCGCAGACAATTTATCATGTACTTTGTCCAAAATCAACCGCGCTTAATTGTACTTTCTGGGAGCAAGCGCATAATTTAGTACGATCAGCAGGTTGAACAACGCCAGTATCAAACCTTCCGTTACAATAATTTGTGAATTCCTGCTATCAAACCAAACAGTTCTGGCTAGACAATTTTTCTCACAACTCTTTCACTATTCGAGAAAGCTCATTATAAAATATGTCCTCGTTGAAAGGATCCGAACCTGCGTTCTCTAGATAAAACAGTCATTAAATCTACCGTACTTTAAACACTTACCGACAGAATGTGACTCCCATGAGTACATTTGAAACAGGCAATTAAACGCAATCATTGAGACTTTATTCCTAATAATAGTAACGTTAGTGCAGCTTAATATGCATTAAGATTCAAAGATTATTTGATAAACACAGCGAGCAGAGACAAATAGGGTTGTTTTGAGTTAAAATTTTAGTTTGATTAATTTAATCTGTTATCTCTTATTCTTTTAACTGTCTCTCTGTCTCTCTCTCTGCCTCTCTGTCTCTGTCTCTGTCTCTCTCTCTCTCTCTCTCTATATATATATATATCCACATAGAAGCCTGTTTCGCTGCATCGCAACTCATCAGTGTGCTAGAAATTGCTTGCTTAAAAGGCGATTGAATGTAAATAACTATATTACAAAATATTTAATAACATTAACTCTTACACTAAATGATTTGGGATAACTGCGTTTAGTATGAGAATTTATTTAAAATTCGATAAGGGCAATAAATTTTTTTAACCTCTTATCAGGCCGAACCAGAATTTGCCTTAACTGATTACACCTGGAATTCTTGGAGTATAGAAATATAACGTTTTGTATTCTTCTTTCAAATACTTCAACAGTTATGGTTTGCTTTAGTATACTTGATTTACTAAATAATTCCAAACAAAGTCACACTTTATTAAGCCACGCCTCCTAGCTGGTCATTTATACAGAAAAATGTGAGTTACTTCTCAATCATCCTATATATATATCATATGAAAAAAGATTATAACTTTGCCTTGCTTTGCCAGTCGCCTATAAACAATTAGGCCGAAAAGATTATGTGCGTGTTTTCATTGTAGATTTTGAAAATTCTTGACTAAATTGTCCGTTTATAATCCGTAAACTAGTTTAGTTTATTTATGATGATTTTCAAATATTTTTTATTGAATACAGGGAAATATTTCATGCCTTTTAACTATGATAGAAAATCTTCGCATAGATATAATTCTAGATTTTCTTTAAAGATTTTATCTGGTTTCTAGTAAAACTTACGTGATCTATACCGAGCTTTGGATTTATATTTCTAAGTATCGATATATCTTTTTTTGTGTGTATGCATGTAAAAAGTGAATTAAGCCTAGATTCCACTATAATAAATTCAAAATAATTGCCAGTATTTAAGTCCCGGAACAGTGAAGTGTGTCTATGTTTGTATACTTATTTCAATATTGAATCATATGCATGAAGTTGAATGTTTTAAAAGCGATATCTTTATATGTATCTGTTTTTATATATCTACCTCTCTGTCGGGTTTTATATAGATGTTTGTTAATTTTTTTTAATCATCACGAACTACAAGGCTCAAGAACAACTCACTGTAGCAGGGTAGTGAATGTTGTGCGTGTTGTGGTTGTAAGAGGCAGAAGTTGAAAGTGAAGATTATGAAGATAGATAAGAATTGCCACTAAAGATGAAGTTGTTAAGATTATAGGAATCGTAGAATCAAACTGTGGTTCTTGAGAATATGCTGTATGATTAAATATTATTTAACAGATAACTGAATACGACAATAATGAGAAGTTTCTAATAAAAACTCCACACTTCCTAGTGAGGCAATAAAGCCACTAATACACAGCTGCAACTGGAACTGTAAAAGAATCAGAATAGTTCAGTAGGAACCAAAAATCCAATCCTTGAAAAAAAAAAGGAATAAACATCTAAACCTGTCCGAAAGACTTGAGAAGTGTGTGAACCGAATTATAATTGAAACGTTATACTCCTATAGATGAAAAAATAGAAAATACAATTTTAGTTTAGACAGAAATGTTAGAAAAATATAATTGAATTAGTGTTTAGAAGGAACACAATTTCCTCTCCTAAAAAGGAAACAAGGGAAAACATGTAATCCTGTTCAATTGACAGTGTGGAGGTGTGTAAAATCTGAGGAGAGGGAATCTATCTAATCATACAGGAATTATTTAACTCTAAGGATATTTGATTGCGGGTAAATATTTGAAGCTGTTTAATTAATATAGAATTCGTCAGAAATATTAACCTGGAATTATGTATAGAGTAGTTAGTAGCCTTTTCTAGTTGCTATGTGTGCGTATATGCGCGAGTTTGAGCGAGATTATTATCAAAACCAGTTAAATACATTCAGCTTCAGAAATTACCCTACCCCACTTACTGCAGTGAGTTGTGACACAAGGTCATCTTTTAATGAGGGGGATCTGAGCGTACGCGCTCAGGCCACTCGTCAAAGATTACCCAGCCCCATCTTAGGCGGTAACTGGGTACGAAACTGGTCTTAGCTAGTCATTGGTTATCAAAACTGGTCATCGCTTGTCAAAGCTGGTCAAAAGCTAGTCCTAGTTGGTCATAGCTTCTAACCCGGTCTGCTAGCTGGAAGTGAGTATGTGAGAAAAGCTACTACACGGTGTAGATTCTTTGGAACTGTGCGCACAACGAATTATAATTCTTCTTTTTCCCAGCTTTTATCATGATGCTGTATTAAGATTCATATTTTCGAATGAGGAAATTTTAACCGCCAAATCGTTATTGTAAATTTGCTTTATCAAGATCATTACATGATATAACAATTATTATGAAGAGAATATAAGTTTAAACGCAATTTTCTATAATTTTTACTATTTAAGTAAGTTTTTCTAGGAAAATTTAAAATGGACACGTCAATTCCGAAATTATATGTAATTTGACATCCTGAAACATTATACATTCTCTAAGAATTCCATTTGCTTGTCTCATATATTCTTTACCACCATTATGTTTCAAGATATACTATTAGCGACTAGATCTGTCAATAAAGATTTTTCTAAAACTCAGTATACAGAAAACAAAATAATATATAACTTGTTTCACAGACCACAACAGACGAGAAAATTAGGTGTAGTGCTGTAGCAGAAATAATATTTTCAGAACCATCAAGTGCAAAATGGGGTGTGAAACGTATAATTCTATATTTCTTCTATGCATTGTTCTTTAGTATATATATATATATATATATATATATATATATATATATATATATACATAGTACACTTGGTACGTAATCCGGGTAAATTCCCAAAGAGACGAACTCGAGACAACTCAATGCGAAATTCATTTATTTAATTTAACAGAGTAATATTTTATAAAGGATTTTCGATTATTAGCTTGGATTATGCATATTTCACCACTTTGATGTTCTTAACGCGGCTCGTCAGATCCATATATATATAAATATAAATATATATATATATATATATATATATATATATATATATATATATATATATATATATATAGTAAGTATGATAAATGCATACTATAATATTTTTATGGGTAAAAGTTCTCAATAACAGAAGATTGTAATAAAGCAGACATAAAGCTGACACTTAGAGTTCTAGTATATTTCATATATCTAGCAGGCCGACTCGCCGTTAACTCTTGGGAAAAGCAAGAATTGAAGAATGAATCTTCAATTCAAATTTCCTGTGTTAAACTGAGAGGTATTTTCCGTTTGTTTGTTTTGTTTGTTTTGTTTGTTTTTTTTATTTTTTTGTTTTTATATATATCTGTGTTTTTGTCCCCCCCCCCTTTTTCGGAGTTCATGCTTCATTTGGGAGGAAAAAAAAAAAAATTTTGAAATTTATATTTATTCTGCTATGCGAAGCTACTTTGGCCGAGTTATCAGCAGCCATTACAGCTCCATGCCACGTGCTGTTCTTTGAATGGGAATTTACCTAGCAGGCCGACTCGCCGTTAACTCTTGGGAAAAGCAAGAATTGAAGAATGAATCTTCAATTCAAATTTCCTGTGTTAAACTGAGAGGTATTTTCCGTTTGTTTGTTTTGTTTGTTTTGTTTGTTTTTTTTTATTTTTTTGTTTTTATATATATCTGTGTTTTTGTCCCCCCCCACTTTTTCGGAGTTCATGCTTCATTTGGGAGGAAAAAAAAAAAATTTTGAAATTTATATTTATTCTGCTATGCGAAGCTACTTTGGCC
Organism: Ascarosepion bandense; assembly: GCA_037127315.1. Lineage (NCBI taxonomy): Eukaryota > Metazoa > Mollusca > Cephalopoda > Sepiida > Sepiidae > Ascarosepion > Ascarosepion bandense. Next base: position 3,776,012 of record JBBBDQ010000122.1, on the reverse strand, counting down.
GAGTTATCAGCAGCCATTACAGCTCCATGCCACGTGCTGTTCTTTGAATGGGAATTTACCTAGCAGGCCGACTCGCCGTTAACTCTTGGGAAAAGCAAGAATTGAAGAATGAATCTTCAATTCAAATTTCCTGTGTTAAACTGAGAGGTATTTTCCGTTTGTTTGTTTTGTTTGTTTTTTTTATTTTTTTGTTTTTATATATATCTGTGTTTTTGTCCCCCCCCCCCTTTTTCGGAGTTCATGCTTCATTTGGGAGGAAAAAAAAAAAATTTTGAAATTTATATTTATTCTGCTATGCGAAGCTACTTTGGCCGAGTTATCAGCAGCCATTACAGCTCCATGCCACGTGCTGTTCTTTGAATGGGAATTTACCTAGCAGGCCGACTCGCCGTTAACTCTTGGGAAAAGCAAGAATTGAAGAATGAATCTTCAATTCAAATTTCCTGTGTTAAACTGAGAGGTATTTTCCGTTTGTTTGTTTTGTTTGTTTTGTTTGTTTGTTTTATTTTTTTGTTTTTATATATACCTGTGTTTTTGTCCCCCCCCCTTTTTCGGAGTTCATGCTTCATTTGGGAGGAAAAAAAAAAATTTTGAAATTTATATTTATTCTGCTATGCGAAGCTACTTTGGCCGAGTTATCAGCAGCCATTACAGCTCCATGCCACGTGCTGTTCTTTGAATGGGAATTTACCTAGCAGGCCGACTCGCCGTTAACTCTTGGGAAAAGCAAGAATTGAAGAATGAATCTTCAATTCAAATTTCCTGTGTTAAACTGAGAGGTATTTTCCGTTTGTTTGTTTTGTTTGTTTTGTTTGTTTTTTTTATTTTTTTGTTTTTATATATATCTGTGTTTTTGTCCCCCCCCCCCTTTTCGGAGTTCATGCTTCATTTGGGAGGAAAAAAAAAATTTTAATTTATATTTATTCTGCTATGCGAAGCTACTTTGGCCGAGTTATCAGCAGCCATTACAGCTCATGCCACGTGCTGTTCTTTGAATGGGGGTACCTGTAGGCCGACTCGCCGTTGCTCTTGGGAAAACTTAAATTGAAGAATGAATCTTCAATTCAAATTTCCTGTGTTAAATAAGAGGTATTTTCCGTTTGTTTGTTTTTGTTTGTTTTTTTATTTTTTGTTTTTATATATACCTGTGTTTTGTCCCCCCCTTTTTCCGGAGTTCGTAGCTTCGTTTGGGAGGAAAAAAAAAAAAAATTTTGAAATTTATATTTATTCTGCTAGCACGAAGCTACTTTGGCCGAGTTATCAGCAGCACATGCAACTCCCATGCCACGTGCTGTTCTTTGAATGGGAATTTGCGGCCGACTCGCCGTTGCTCTTGGGGAAAAAGCAAAAATTGAAGAATGAATCTTCCAATTCAAATTTCATATTGTTAAACGGTATTTTCCGTTTGTTTGTTTTGTTGTTTTGTTTGTTTTTTTATTTTTTTGTTTTTATATATATCTGTGTTTTTGTCCCCCCCCCCCCCCTTTTCGGAGTTCGTACTTCATTTGGGGAGAGAAAAAAAAAATTTTGAAATTTATATTTATTCTGCTAATAAAAGCTACTTTGGCCGAGTTATCAGCAGCCATTGCAAGCTCCATGCCACGTGCTGTTTCTGAATGGGAATTTACCCTACTTGAGCCGGCTAAAAATTACGTTAACTCTTGGGAAGCAAAATTGAAGATGAATCTTCAATTCAAATTTCCACTGTGTTAAACGAGAGGTATTTTCCGTTTGTTTGTTTTGTTTGTTTTGTTTGTTTTTATTTTTTGTTTTTATATATCTGTGTTTTGTCCCCCCCCCCTTTTTCGGAGTTCATGCTTCATTTGGGAGGAAAAAAAAAAAAATTTTGAAATTTATATTCTGCTATGCGAAGCTACTTTGGCCGAGTTATCAGCAGCCATTACAGCTCCATGCCGTGCTGTTCTTTGAATGGGAATTTTACCTAGCAGGCCGACTCGCCGTTAACTCTTGGGAAAAGCAAGAATTGAAGAATGAATCTTCAATTCAAATTTCCTGTGTTAAACTGAGAGGTATTTTCCGTTTGTTTGTTTTGTTTGTTTTGTTTGTTTTTTTTATTTTTTTTTGTTTTATATATATATCTGTGTTTTTGTCCCCCCTTTTTCGGAGTTCATGCTTCATTTGGGAGGAAAAAAAAAAAAAAAATTTTGAAATTTATATTTATTCTGCTATGCGAAGCTACTTTGTGAGTTATCAGCAGCCATTACAGCTCTACAATACCACGTGCTGTTCTTTGAATGGGAATTTACCTAGCAGGCCGACTCCGCCGTTAACTCTTGGGAAAAGCAAGAATTGAATGAATCTTCAATTCAAATTTCCTGTGTTAAACTGAGAGGTATTTTCCGTTTGTTTGTTTTTTTGTTTGTTTGTTTGTTTTTTTTTATTTTTTGTTTTTATATATATCTGTGTTTTGTCCCCCCCCCCCTTTTTCGGAGTTCGTAACTTCATTTGGGCTTTTTTTTTTATATTTATTCTACTTATGCAGAAGCTACTTTGGCCGAGTTATCGGCAACCCATTACGCTCCATGCCACGTGCTGTTCTTTGAATGGGAAATTTTCACGGCAGGCCATTTCACCGATTGCTTTCTTGGAAAAACTAAGAGACGAATAAGATCTTCAATTCAAATTTCCTGTGTTAAACTGAGAGGTATTTTCCGTTTGTTTGTTTTGTTTGTTTTGTTTGTTTTTTTATTTTTTTTTGTTTTTATATATACCTGTGTTTGTTCCCCCCCCCTTTTTCGGAGTTCATGCTTTATTTGGGAGGAAAAAAAAAAAATTTTGAAATTTATATTTATTCTGCTATGCGAAGCTACTTTGGCCGAGTTATGCAGCGGCCATTACAGCTCCATACCACGTGCTGTTCTTGAATGGGGTACCTTTTCGCAGGCCGACTCGTTGCTCTTGGGAAAACAGAATTGAAGAATGTATCTTCAACTTCAAATTTCCTGTGTTAAACTGAGGTATTTTCCGTTGTTTGTTTTTTGTTTGTTTTGTTTGTTTTTTTTTTATTTTTTGTTTTTATATATATCTGTGTTTTGTCCCCCCCCCCCTTTTCGGAGTTCATGCTTCATTTGGGGAGGAAAAAAAAAAAAATTTTAAATTTATTCTACTTTGTCTGTGACTACTTTGGCCGAGTTATCAGCAGCCATTACAGCTCCGCACGTGCTGTTCTTTGTGGGGTACCTAGCAGGGCAAACTCATAGATTTAACTCTTGGGGAAAAGCAAAATTGAAGGAATGAATCTTCAATTCAAATTTCCTGTGTTAAACTGAGAGGTATTTTCCGTTTGTTTGTTTGTTTGTTTGTTTGTTTTTTTATTTTTTGTTTTTATATATATCTGTGTTTTTGTCCCCCCCCCCTTTTCGGAAGGTTCATAGCTACCATTTGGGAGAAAAAAAAAAATTTTGAAATTTGCTGTTATTCTGCTATGCAGAAACTACTTTGGCCGAGTTATCAGCAGCCATTACAGCTCCATGCCACGTGCTGTTCTTTGAATTGGGAATTTGCCTAGCAGGCCGACTCGCCGTTGCTCTTGGAAAAGCAAGAATTGAAGATGAATCTTCAATTCAAATTTCCTGTGTTAAACTGAGAAATTATTTTCCGTTTGTTTGTTTTTTGTTTGTTTGTTTTTTTATTTTTTTGTTTTTATATACCTGTGTTTTTGTCCCCCCCCCCCCCTTTTTTCGGAGTTCATGCTTCATTTGGGAGAAGAAAAAAAAAAATTTTGAAATTTATATTTATTCTGCTATGCGAAGCTACTGGCCGAGTTATCAGCAGCCATTACAGCTCCATGCCACGTGCTGTTCTTTGAATGGGAATTTACCTAGCAGGCCGACTCGCCGTTAACTCTTGGAAAAGCAGAATTGAAGAATGAATCTTCAATTCAAATTTCCTGTGTTAAACTGAGAGAGTATTTTCCATTTGTTTGTTTGTTTGTTTTTTGTTTGTTTTTTTTATTTTTTTGATTTTATATATATCTGTGTTTTTGTCCCCCCCCCCCTTTTTCGGAGTTCATGCTTCATTTGGGAGGAAAAAAAAAAAATTTTGAAATTTATATTTATTCTGCTATGCGAAGCTACTTTGGCCGAGTTATCAGCAGCCATTACAGCTCCATGCCACGTGCTGTTCTTTGAATGGGAATTTACCTAGCAGGCCGACTCGCCGTTAACTCTTGGGAAAAGCAAGAATTGAAGAATGAATCTTCAATTCAAATTTCCTGTGTTAAACTGAGAGGTATTTTCCGTTTGTTTGTTTTGTTTGTTTTGTTTGTTTTTTTTATTTTTTTGTTTTTATATATACCTGTGTTTTTGTCCCCCCCCCCCCTTTTTCGGAGTTCATGCTTCATTTGGGAGGAAAAAAAAAAATTTTGAAATTTATATTTATTCTGCTATGCGAAGCTACTTTGGCCGAGTTATCAGCAGCCATTACAGCTCCATGCCACGTGCTGTTCTTTGAATGGGAATTTACCTAGCAGGCCGACTCGCCGTTAACTCTTGGGAAAAGCAAGAATTGAAGAATGAATCTTCAATTCAAATTTCCTGTGTTAAACTGAGAGGTATTTTCCGTTTGTTTGTTTTGTTTGTTTTGTTTGTTTTTTTTATTTTTTTGTTTTTATATATATGTGTTTTTGTCCCCCCCCCCCCCTTTTTTCGGAGTTCATGCTTCATTTGGGAGGAAAAAAAAAAAAATTTTGAAATTTATATTTATTCTGCTATGCGAAGCTACTTTGGCCGAGTTATCAGCAGCCATTACAGCTCCATGCCACGTGCTGTTCTTTGAATGGGAATTTACCTAGCAGGCCGACTCGCCGTTAACTCTTGGGAAAAGCAAGAATTGAAGAATGAATCTTCAATTCAAATTTCCTGTGTTAAACTGAGAGGTATTTTCCGTTTGTTTGTTTTGTTTGTTTTGTTTGTTTTTTTTATTTTTTTGTTTTTATATATACCTGTGTTTTTGTCCCCCCCCCCCCCTTTTTCGGAGTTCATGCTTCATTTGGGAGGAAAAAAAAAAATTTTGAAATTTATATTTATTCTGCTATGCGAAGCTACTTTGGCCGAGTTATCAGCAGCCATTACAGCTCCATGCCACGTGCTGTTCTTTGAATGGGAATTTACCTAGCAGGCCGACTCGCCGTTAACTCTTGGGAAAAGCAAGAATTGAAGAATGAATCTTCAATTCAAATTTCCTGTGTTAAACTGAGAGGTATTTTCCGTTTGTTTGTTTTGTTTGTTTTGTTTGTTTTTTTTATTTTTTTGTTTTTATATATATCTGTGTTTTTGTCCCCCCCCCCCCTTTTTCGGAGTTCATGCTTCATTTGGGAGGAAAAAAAAAAAATTTTGAAATTTATATTTATTCTGCTATGCGAAGCTACTTTGGCCGAGTTATCAGCAGCCATTACAGCTCCATGCCACGTGCTGTTCTTTGAATGGGAATTTACCTAGCAGGCCGACTCGCCGTTAACTCTTGGGAAAAGAAAGAATTGAAGAATGAATCTTCAAATTCAAATTTCCTGTGTTAAACTGAGAGAGTATTTTCCGTTTGTTTGTTTTGTTTTGTTTTTTTTATTTTTATATATACCTGTGTTTTTGTCCCCCCTTTTTCGGAGTTCATGCTTCATTTGGGAGGGAAAAAAAAAAAAATTTTGAAATTTATATTTATTCTGCTATGCGAAGCTACTTTGGCCGAGTTATCAGCAGCCATTACAGCTCCATGCCACGTGCTGTTCTTTGAATGGGAATTTACCTAGCAGGCCGACTCGCCGTTAACTCTTGGGAAAAGCAAGAATTGAAGAATGAATCTTCAATTCAAATTTCCTGTGTTAAACTGAGAGGTATTTTCCGTTTGTTTGTTTTGTTTGTTTTGTTTGTTTTTTTTTTATTTTTTTTGTTTTTATATATATCTGTGTTTTTGTCCCCCCCCCCCTTTTTCGGAGTTCATGCTTCATTTGGGAGGAAAAAAAAAAATTTTTGAAATTTATATTTATTCTGCTATGCGAAGCTACTTTGGCCGAGTTATCAGCAGCCATTACAGCTCCATGCCACGTGCTGTTCTTTGAATGGGAATTTACCTAGCAGGCCGACTCGCCGTTAACTCTTGGGAAAAGCAAAAATTGAAGATGAATCTTCAATTCAAATTTCCTGTGTTAAACTGAGAGGAATTTTCCGTTTGTTTGTTTTGTTTTGTTTTGTTTGTTTTTTGTTTTTCTGTTTTTATATATACCTGTGTTTTTGTCCCCCCCCCCCCTTTTTCGGAGTTCATGCTTCAATTTGGGGGAGGAAAAAAAAAAAATTTTGGGGGTATATTTATTCTGCTATGCGAAGCTACTTTGGCCGAGTTATCAGCAGCCATTACAGCTCCATGCCACGTGCTGTTCTTTGAATGGGAATTTACCTAGCAGGCCGACTCGCCGTTAACTCTTGGGAAAAGCAAGAATTGAAGAATGAATCTTCAATTCAAATTTCCTGTGTTAAACTGAGAGGTATTTTCCGTTTGTTTGTTTTGTTTGTTTTGTTTTGTTTTTATTTTTGTTTTTATATATACCTGTGTTTTTGTCCCCCCCTTTTTTCGGAGTTCATGCTTCATTTGGGAGGAAAAAAAAAAAATTTTGGGGTATATTTATTCTGCTATGCGAAGCTACTTTGGCCGAGTTATCAGCAGCCATTACAGCTCCATACGTGCTGTTCTTTGAATGGGAATTTACCTAGCAGGCCGACTCGCCGTTAACTCTTGGGAAAAGCAAGGGTGAAGAATGAATCTTCAATTCAAATTTCCTGTGTTAAACTGAGAGGTATTTTCCGTTTGTTTGTTTTGTTTGTTTTTGTTTGTTTTTATTTTTTTGTTTTTATATATATCTGTGTTTTTGTCCCCCCCCCTTTTCGGAGTTCATGCTTCATTTGGGAGGAAAAAAAAAATTTTGAAATTTATATTTCTTATTCTGCTATGCGACTACTTTGGCCGAGTTATCAGCAGCCATTACAGCTCCATGCCACGTGCTGTTCTTTGAATGAAATTTACCTAGCAGGCCGACTCGCCGTTAACTCTTGGGAAAAGCAAGAGGTGAAGAATGAATCTTCAATTCAATTTTCTGTGTTAAACTGAGAGGTATTTTCCGTTTGTTTGTTTTGTTTTGTTTTGTTTGTTTTTATTTTTTTGTTTTTATATATATCTGTGTTTTTGTCCCCCCCCCTTTTTCGGAGTTCATGCTTCATTTGGAGGAAAAAAAAAAAAATTTTTGAAATTTATATTTATTCTGCTATGCGAAGCTACTTTGGCCGAGTTATCAGCCATTGCAACTCCATGCCACGTGCTGTTCTTTGAATGGGAATTTACCTAGCAGGCCGACTCGCCGTTAACTCTTGGGAAAAGCAAGAATTGAAGAATGAATCTTCAATTCAAATTTCCTGTGTTAAACTGAGAGGTATTTTCCGTTTGTTTGTTTTGTTTGTTTTGTTTGTTTTTTTTTATTTTTTTGTTTTTATATATATCTGTGTTTTTGTCCCCCCCCCCTTTTTCGGAGTTCATGCTTCATTTGGGAGGAAAAAAAAAAATTTTGAAATTTATATTCTGCTATGCGAAGCTACTTTGGCCGAGTTATCAGCAGCCATTACAGCTCCATGCCACGTGCCTTCTTTGGACCAGAATTTACCTAGCAGGCCGACTCGCCGTTAACTCTTGGGAAAAGCAAGAATTGAAGAATGAATCTTCAATTCAAATTTCCTGTGTTAAACTGAGAGGTATTTTCCGTTTGTTTGTTTTGTTTGTTTTGTTTGTTTTTTTATTTTTTGTTTTTATATATACCTGTGTTTTTGTCCCCCCCCTTTTTCGGAGTTCATGCTTCATTTGGGAGGAAAAAAAAAAAAAAAAATTTTGAAATTTATATTTATTCTGCTATGCGAAGCTACTTTGGCCGGATTATCAGCAGCCATTACAGCTCCATGCCACGTGCTGTTCTTTGAATGGGAATTTACCTAGCAGGCCGACTCGCCGTTAACTCTTGGGAAAAGCAAGAATTGAAGAATGAATCTTCGAATTCAAATTTCCTGTGTTAAACTGAGAGGTATTTTCCGTTTGTTTTTGTTTGTTTTGTTTGTTTTTTTTTATTTTTTGTTTTTTTATATATACCTGTGTTTTTGTCCCCCCCCCTTTTTCGGAGTTCATGCTTCATTTGGGAGGAAAAAAAAAAATTTTGAAATTTATATTTATTCTGCTATGCGAAGCTACTTTGGCCGAGTTATCAGCAGCCATTACAGCTCCATGCCACGTGCTGTTCTTTGAATGGGAATTTACCTAGCAATGACTCGCCGTTAACTCTTGGGAAAAGCAAGAATTGAAGAATGAATCTTCAATTCAAATTTCCTGTGTTAAACTGAAGGTATTTTCCGTTTGTTTGTTTTGTTTTGTTTTGTTTGTTTTTATTTTTTTGTTTATATATATCTGTGTTTTTGTCCCCCCCCTTTTCGGAGTTCATGCTTCATTTGGGAGGAAAAAAAAAAATTTTGAAATTTATATTTATTCTGCTATGCGAAGCTACTTTGGCCGAGTTATCAGCAGCCATTACAGCTCCATGCCACGTGCTGTTCTTTGAATGGGAATTTACCTAGCAGGCCGACTCGCCGTTAACTCTTGGGAAAAGCAAGAATTGAAGAATGAATCTTCAATTCAAATTTCCTGTGTTAAACTGAGAGGTATTTTCCGTTTGTTTGTTTTGTTTGTTTTTGTTTTGTTTTTTTTTATTTTTTTGTTTTTATATATATCTGTGTTTTTACTTCCCCCCCCCCCCCCCCTTTTCGGAGTTCATGCTTCATTTGGGAGGAAAAAAAAAAAAAATTTTGAAATTTATATTTATTCTGCTATGCGAAGCTACTTTGGCCGAGTTATCAGCAGCCATTACAGCTCCATGCCACGTGCTGTTCTTTGAATGGGAATTTACCTAGCAGGCCGACTCGCCGTTAACTCTTGGGAAAAGCAAGAATTGAGGCCGTCTTGCAATTCAAATTTCCTGTGTTAAACTGAGAGGTATTTTCCGTTTGTTGTTTGTTTTGTTTGTTTTGTTTGTTTTTTTATTTTTTTGTTTTTATATATATCTGTGTTTTTGTCCCCCCCCCCCTTTTTCGGAGTTCATGCTTCATTTGGGAGGAAAAAAAAATTTGAAATTTATATTTATTCTGCTGTCTGCGAAGCTACTTTGGCCGAGTTATCAGCAGCCATTACAGCTCCCATGCCACGTGCTGTTCTTTGAATGGGAATTTACCTAACTTGAGCCGACTCGCCGTTAACTCTTGGGAAAAGCAAGAATTGAAGAATGAATCTTCAATTCAAATTTCCTGTGTTAAACTGAAATTATTTTCCGTTTGTTTGTTTTGTTTTGTTTTTTTTTATTTTTATATATACCTGTGTTTTTTGTCCCCCCCTTTTTCGGAGTTCATACTTCATTTGGGGAGGAAAAAAAAATTTTGAAATTTATGTTGTTCTTTACAAACTACTTTTTGGCCGAGTTATCGGCGGCCATTACAGCTCCATGCCACGTGCTGTTCTTTGAATGGGAATTTACCTAGCAGGCCAAACTCGCCGTTAACTCTTGGAAAAGCAAAAAGAATTGAAGAATGAATCTTCAATTCAAATTTCCTGTGTTAAACTGAGAGGTATTTTCCGTTTGTTTGTTTTGTTTGTTTTGTTTGTTTTTTTTTATTTTTTTGTTTTTATATATACCTGTGTTTTTGTCCCCCCCCCTTTTTCGGAGTTCATGCTTCATTTGGGAGGAAAAAAAAAAAATTTGAAATTTATATTTATTCTGCTATGCGAAGCTACTTTGGCCGAGTTATCAGCAGCCATTACAGCTCCATGCCACGTGCTGTTCTTTGAATGGGAATTTTGTCGCAGGCCGACTCGCCGTTAACTCTTGGGAAAAGCAAGAATTGAAGAATGAATCTTCAATTCAAATTTCCTGTGTTAAACTGAGAGGTATTTTTTCCCGTTGTTTGTTTTTGTTTGTTTTGTTTGTTTTTTTATTTTTTGTTTTTATATATACCTGTGTTTTTGTCCCCCCCTTTTTTCGGAGTTCATGCTTCATTTGGGAGGAAAAAAAAAAAAATTTTGAAATTTATGTTGTTATTTGAGAAACTGCTTTGGCCGAGTTATCAGCAGCCATTACAGCTCCATGCCACGTGCTGTTCTTTGAATGGGAATTTACCTAGCAGGCCGACTCGCCGTTAACTCTTGGAAAAACGAATTGAAAGAATGATCCTTTAATTCAAATTTATCTCGTTAAACTGAGAGGTATTTTCCGTTTGTTTGTTTTGTTTGTTTTGTTTGTTTTTTTATTTTTTTGTTTTTATATATACCTGTGTTTTTGTCCCCCCTTTTTCGGAGTTCATGCTTCATTTGGGAGGAAAAAAAAAAAAAAATTTTGAAATTTATATTTATTCTGCTATGCAGCTACTTTGGCCGAGTTATCAGCAGCCATTACAGCTCCATGCCACGTGCTAGTTCTTTGAATAGAGATTTACCTAGCAGGCCGACTATGCCGTTAACTCTTGGGAAAAGCAAGAATTGAAGAATGAATCTTCAATTCAAATTTCCTGTCGTTAAGCGAGAGGTATTTTCCGTTTGTTTGTTTTTGTTTGTTTTGTTTGTTTTTTTTTTTTTTGTTTTTATATATACCTGTGTTTTTGTCCCCCCCCCTTTTTCGGAGTTCATGCTTCATTTGGGGAGGAAAAAAAAAAAAAATTTTGGGAAATTTATATTATTTATTCTGCTATGCGAAGCTACTTTGGCCGAGTTATCAGCAGCCATTACAGCTCCATGCCACGTGCTGTTCTTTGAATGGGAATTTACCTAGCAGGCCGACTCGCCGTTAACTCTTGGGAAAAGCAAAAGGTGAAGAATGAATCTTCAATTCCAAATTTCCTGTGTTAAACTAGAGAGGTATTTTCCGTTTTGTTTTGTTTTGTTTTTTTTGTTTTGTTTGTTTTTATTTTTTTGTTTTTATATATACCTGTGTTTTTGTCCCCCCCCCCTTTTTCGGAGTTCATGCTTCATTTGAGACTTTTGTGCGGTTACAGAAATTGCTATTTAATTATACTATGCGAAGCTACTTTGGCCAAGTGTCAGCAGCCATTACAGCTCCATGCCGTGCTGTTCTTTGAATGGGAATTTACCTAGCAGGCCGACTCGCCGTTAACTCTTGGGAAAAGCAAAGAATTGAAGAATGAATCTTCAATTCAAATTTCCTGTGTTAAACTGAGAGGTATTTTCCGTTTGTTTGTTTTGTTGTTTTTTATTTTTTTGTTTTTATATATACCTGTGTTTTTGTCCCCCCCCTTTTTCGGAGTTCATGCTTCATTTGGGAGGAAAAAAAAAAAATTTTGAAATTTATATTTATTCTGCTATGCGAAGCTACTTTGGCCGAGTTATCAGCAGCCATTACAGCTCCATGCCACATTATGTTCTTTGAATGGGGAATTTACCTAGCAGGCCGACTCGCCGTTAACTCTTGGGAAAAGCAAGAATTGAAGAATGAATCTTCAATTCAAATTTCCTGTGTTAAACTGAGAGGTATTTTCCGTTTGTTTGTTTTTGTTTTGTTTTTTTATTTTTTGTTTTTATATATACCTGTGTTTTTGTCCCCCCCCCCTTTTTCGGAGTTCATGCTTCATTTTAGGAGGAAAAAAAAAAAAAAATTTTGAAATTTATATTTTATTCTGCTATGCGAAGCTACTTTGGCCGAGTTATCAGCAGCCATTACAGCTCCATACCACGTGCTGTTCTTTGAGATAGAATTTACCTAGCAGGCCGACTCGCCGTTAACTCTTGGGAAAAGCAAGAATTGAAGAATGAATCTTCAATTCAAATTTCCTGTGTTAAAACTGAGAGGTATTTTCCGTTTGTTTGTTTTGTTTGTTTTGTTTGTTTTTTTATTTTTTTGTTTTTATATATACCTGTGTTTTGTCCCCCCCCCTTTTTCGGAGTTCCCTTGCTTCATTTGGGAGGAAAAAAAAAAAAATTTTGAAATTTATATTTATTCTGCTATGCGAAGCTACTTTGGCCGAGTTATCAGCAGCCATTACAGCTCCATGCCACGTGCTGTTCTTTGAATGGGAATTTACCTAGCAGGCCGACTCGCCGTTAACTCTTGGAAAACAAGAATTGGAAGATAGATGTGATTCAATTTATGTTAAACTGAGAGGTATTTTCCGTTTGTTTGTTTTTTGTTTGTTTTGTTTGTTTTTTATTTTTTGTTTTTATATATACCTGTGTTTTTGTCCCCCCTACTTTTAAATTTCATGCTTCATTTGGGAGGAAAAAAAAAATTTTGAAATTTATATTTATTCTGCTATGCGAAGCTACTTTGGCCGAGTTATCAGCAGCCATTACAGCTCCATGCCACGTGCTGTTCTTTGAATGGGAATTTACCTAGCAGGCCGACTCGCCGTTAACTCTTAGGAAAAGCAAGAATTGAAGAATGAATCTTCAATTCAAATTTCCTGTGTTAAACTGAGAGGTATTTTCCGTTTGTTTGTTTGTTTGTTTTGTTTGTTTTTATTTTTTGTTTTTATATATACCTGTGTTTTTGTCCCCACCCCTTTTTCGGAGTTCATGCTTCATTTTTGGGAGGAAAAAAAAAATTTTAAGAAATTTATATTTATTCTGCTATGCGAAGCTACTTTGGCCGAGTTATCAGCAGCCATTACAGCTCCATGCCACGTGCTGTTCTTTGAATGAGGAATTTACCTAGCAGGCCGACTCGCCGTTAACTCTTGGGAAAAGCAAGAATTGATAAGATGTACCAATTCAAATTTCCTGTGTTAAACTGAGAGGTATTTTCCGTTGTTTGTTTTGTTTGTTTTGTTTGTTTTTTTATTTTTTTGTTTTTATATATACCTGTTGTTTTTGTCCCCCCCCTTTTCGGAGTTCATGCTTCATTTGGGAGGAAAAAAAAAAAAATTTAGAAATTTATATTTATTCTGCTATGCGACTACTTTGGCCGAGTTATCAGCAGCCATTACAGCTCCATGCCACGTGCTGTTCTTTGAATGGGAATTTACCTAGCAGGCCGACTCGCCGTTAACTCTTGGGAAAAGCAAGAATTGAAGAATGAATCTTCAATTCAAATTTCCTGTGTTAAACTGAGAGGTATTTTCCGTTTGTTTGTTTTGTTTGTTTGTTTGTTTTTTTTTATTTTTTTGTTTGTCTATCTGTGTTTTGTCCCCCCCTTTTTCGGAGTTCATGCTTCATTTGGGAGGAAAAAAAAAAAAATTTTGAAATTTATATTTATTCTGCTATGCAGGCTACTTTGGCGAGTTATCAGCAGCCATTACAGCTCCATGCCACGTGCTGTTCTTTGAATGGAGATGCTAACATTCAAACTCACCGTTAACTCTTGGGAAAAGCAAGAATTGAAGATGAATCTTCGTTCAATTTCCTGTGTTAAACTGAGAAGGGTATTTTCCGTTTGTTTGTTTTGTTTGTTTTGTTTGTTTTTTTATTTTTCTGTTTTTATATATACCTGTGTTTTGACCCCCCCTTTTCGGAGTTCATGCTTCCATTTGGGAGAAAAAAAAAATTTGAAATTTATATTTATTCTGCTATGCGAAGCTACTTTGGCCGAGTTATCAGCAGCCATTACAGCTCCATGCCACGTGCTGTTCTTTGAATGGGAATTTACCTAGCAGGCCGACTCGCCGTTAACTCTTGGGAAAAGCAAGGTGAAATGAATCTTCAATTCAAATTTCCTGTGTTAAACTGAGAGGTATTTTTCGTTTGTTTGTTTTGTTTGTTTTGTTTTGTTTTTTTTTATTTTTTTGTTTTTATATATACCTGTGTTTTTGTCCCCCCCCCCTTTTTCGGAGTTCATGCTTCATTTGGGAGGAAAAAAAAATTTTGAAATTTATATTTATTCTGCTATGCGAAGCTACTTTGGCCGAGTTATCAGCAGCCATTACAGCTCCATGCCACGTGCTGTTCTTTGAATGGGAATTTACCTAGCAGGCCGACTCGCCGTTAACAAGGAAAAGCAGAGGCTGAAGAATGAATCTTCGAATTCAAATTTCCTGTGTTAAACTGAGGTATTTTCCGTTTGTTTGTTTGTTTGTTTTGTTTGTTTTTTTTTTATTTTTTGTTTTTATATATATCTGTGTTTTTGTCCCCCCCCCTTTTCGGAGTTCATGCTTCATTTGGGAGGAAAAAAAAAAAATTTTGAAATTTATATTTATTCTGCTATGCGAAGCTACTTTGGCCGAGTTATCAGCAGCCATTACAGCTCCATGCGTGCTATTATTTTGAATGGGAATTTACCTAGCAGGCCGACTCGCCGTTGTCTTGGAAAAAGCAAGAAATTGAAGAATGAATCTTCAATTCAATTTCCTGTGTTAAACTGAGGGTATTTTCCGTTTGTTTGTTTTTTGTTTGTTTTTTGTTTGTTTTTTATTTTTTTGTTTTTATATATATCTGTGTTTTTGTCCCCCCCCCCTTTTTTTTCGGAGTTCATGCTTCATTTGGGAGGAAAAAAAAAAAAATTTTGAAATTTATATTTATTCTGCTATGCGAAGCTACTTTGGCCGAGTTATCAGCAGCCATTACAACTCCATGCCACGTGCTGTTCTTTGAATGGGAATTTACCTAGCAGGCCGACTCGCCGTTAACTCTTGGAAACTTGAATTTGAAATGAATCTTTAATTAATTTCCTGTGTTAAACTGAGAGGTATTTTCCGTTTGTTTGTTTTGTTTGTTTTGTTTGTTTTTTTTTATTTTTTGTTTTTATATATATCTGTGTTTTTGTCCCCCCCCCCCCCTTTTCGGAGTTCATGCTTCATTTGGGGAGGGAAAAAAAAAATTTTGAAACATATTCTGTGAAGCTGCTTTGGCCGTTATGGCAGCCATTGCAGCTCCATGCCACGTGCTGTTCTTTGAATAGGGTACCTAGCAGGCCGACTCGCCGTTAACTCTTGGGAAAAGCAATTGAAGAATGAATCTTCAATTCAAATTTCCTGTGTTAAACTGAGAGGTATTTTCCGTTTGTTTGTTTTGTTTGTTTTGTTTGTTTTTTATTTTTTTGTTTTTATATATACCTGTGTTTTTTTGTCCCCCCCCCCTTTTCGGAGTTCATGCTTCATTTGGGAGGAAAAAAAAAAAAATTTTGAAATTTATATTTATTCTGCTATGCGAAGCTACTTTGGCCGAGTTATCAGCAGCCATTACAGCTCCATGCCACGTGCTGTTCTTTGAATGGGAATTTACCTAGCAGGCCGACTCGCCGTTAACTCTTGGGAAAAGCAAGAATTGAAGAATGAATCTTCAATTCGAATTTCCTGTGTTAAACTGAGAGGTATTTTCCGTTTGTTTTGTTTTGTTTTGTTTGTTTTTTTTTTTATTTTTTTGTTTTTATATATACCTGTGTTTTTGTCCCCCCCCCCTTTTTCGGAGTTCGTAACTGTTTTGGGAGGAAAAAAAAAAAAATTTTGAAATTTATATTTATTCTGCTATGCGAAGCTACTTTTTGGCCGAGTTATCAGCAGCCATTACAGCTCCATGCCACGTGCTGTTGCAGATGGGAATTTTACCCTATGTAAGGGCCGACTCGCCGTTAACTCTTGGGAAAAGCAAGAATTGAAGAATGAATCTTCAATTCAAATTTCCCTGTGTTGGGGGGGTATTTTCCGTTTGTTTGTTTGTTTGTTTTTTTTTTTGTTTGTTTTTTTTTATTTTTTGTTTTTTATATATATCTGTGTTTTTTTTGTCCCCCCCTTTTCGGAGTTCATGCTTCATTTGGGAGGAAAAAAAAAAATTTTTGAAATTTATATTTATTCTGCTATGCGAAGCTACTTTGGCCGAGTTATCAGCAGCCATTACAGCTCCACACTTGCCTTTTATTTCTTTGAATGGGAATTTACGCTTGAGCCGACTCGCCGTTAACTCTTGGGAGAAAGCAGAATTGAAGAATGGTCTTCAATTCAAATTTCCTGTGTTAAACTGAGAAGTATTTTTCCGTTTGTTTGTTTGTTTGTTTTGTTTTGTTTTTTTTATTTTTTGTTTTTATATATATCTGTGTTTTTGTCCCCCCCCCCCTTTTCGGAGTTCATGCTTCATTTGGGAGGAAAAAAAAAAAAAAATTTTTGAAATTTATATTTATTCTGCTATGCGAAGCTACTTTGGCCGAGTTATCAGCAGCCATTACAGCTCCATGCCACGTGCTGTTCTTTGAATGGGAATTTACCTAGCAGGCCGACTCGCCGTTAACTCCGGAAGCAAGAATTGAAGAATGAATCTTCGAATTCAAATTTCCTGTGTTAAACTGAGGTATTTTCCGTTTGTTTGTTTTGTTTTGTTTTGTTTGTTTTTTTTATTTTTTTGTTTTTATATATCTGTGTTTTTGTCCCCCCCTTTTCGGAGTTCATGCTTCATTTGGGAGGAAAAAAAAAATTTTGAAATTTATATTTGATATTCTGCTATGCGAAGCTACTTTGGCCGAGTTATCAGCAGCCATTACAGCTCCATGCCACGTGCTGTTCTTTGAATGGGAATTTACCTAGCAGGCCGACTCGCCGTTGCTTTCTTGGGAAAAGCAAGAATTGAAGATGATGCAATTCAAATTTCTAATATTTAAACTGAGAGGTATTTTCCGTTTGTTTTGTTTTGTTTGTTTTTTTTTATTTTTATATATACCTGTGTTTCTCCCCCCCCCCCCTTTTTCGGAGTTCATGCTTCATTTGGGAGGAAAAAAAAAAAAAATTTTGAAATTTGTATTTATTCTGCTATGCGAAGCTACTTTGGCCGAGTTATCGGCAACCATTACGGCTCCATGCGACATATTTCTTTGAATGAAATTTACCTAGCAGGCCGACTCGCCGTTAACTCTTGAGCTTGGAGTCGAAGAATATGAATCTTCAATTCAAATTTCCTGTGTTAAACTGAGAGGTATTTTCCGTTTGTTTGTTTTGTTTTTGTTTTTGTTTTGTTTTTTTATTTTTTTGTTTTTATATATACCTGTGTTTTTGTCCCCCCTTTTTTCGGAGTTCATGCTTCATTTGGGAGGAAAAAAAAAAAATTTTGAAATTTATATTTATTCTGCTATGCGAAGCTACTTTGGCCGAGTTATCAGCAGCCATTACAGCTCCATGCCACGTGCTGTTCTTTGAATGGGAATTTACCTAGCAGGCCAATCGCCGTTAACTCTTGGGAAAAGCAATTGAAAGATGATCTTCAATTCAAATTTTGTATGTTAAACTGAGAGGTATTTTCCGTTTGTTTGTTTTGTTTTGTTTTGTTTGTTTTTTTTTGTTTTTTGTTTTTTTATATATACCTGTGTTTTTGTCCCCCCCTTTTTCGGAGTTCATGCTTCATTTGGGAGGAAAAAAAAAAAATTTTGAAATTTATATTTATTCTGCTATGCAAAGCTACTTTTTGGCCGAGTTATCAGCAGCCATTACAGCTCCATGCCACGTGCTGTTCTTTGAATGGGAATTTACCTAACCCAGGCCGACTCGCCGTTAACTCTTGGGAAAAGCAAGAATTGAAGAATGAATCTTCAATTCAAATTTCCTGTGTTAAACTGAGAGGTATTTTCCGTTGTTTGTTTGTTTTGTTTTGTTTTGTTTTTTTATTTTTTGTTTTTATATATACCTGTGTTTTTGTCCCCCCCCTTTTTCGGAGTTCATGCTTCATTTGGGAGAAAAAAAAAAAAATTTTGAAATTTATATTTATTCTGCTATGCGAAGCTACTTTGGCCGAGTTATCAGCAGCCATTACAGCTCCATGCCGTGCTGTTCTTTGAATGGGTACAACAGGCCGACTCGCCGTTAACTCTTGGGAAAAGCAAGAATTGAAGAATGAATCTTCAATTCAAATTTCCTGTGTTAAACTGAGAGGTATTTTCCGTTTGTTTGTTTTGTTTGTTTTGTTTGTTTTTTTTTATTTTTTTGTTTTTATATATACCTGTGTTTTTGTCCCCCCCCCCTTTTTCGGAGTTCATGCTTCATTTGGGAGGAAAAAAAAAAAAAAAAAATTTTGAAATTTATATTTATTCTGCTATGCGAAGCTACTTTGGCGAAGTTATCAGCAGCCATTACAGCTCCACATGCCACGTGCTGTTCTTTGAATGGGAATTTACCCTAGCAGGCCGACTCGCCGTTAACTCTTGGGAAAAGCAAGAATTGAAGAATGAATCTTCAATTCAAATTTCCTGTGTTAAACTGAGAGGTATTTTCCGTTTGTTTGTTTTGTTTTGTTTTGTTTGTTTTTTTTTATTTTTTGTTTTTATATATACCTGTGTTTTTGTCCCCCCTTTTTCGGAGTTCATGCTTCATTTGGGAGGGAAAAAAAAAAAAATTTTGAAATTTATGTTATTCTGCTATGCGAAGCTACTTTGGCCGAGTTATCAGCAGCCATTACAGCTCCATGCACCACGTGCTGTTCTTTGAATGGGAATTTACCTAGCAGGCCGACTCGCCGTTAACTCTTGGGAAAAGCAAGAATTGAAGAATGAATCTTCAATTCAAATTTCCTGTGTTAAACTGAGAGGTATTTTCCGTTTGTTTGTTTTGTTTGTTTTTTTTTATTTTTGTTTTTATATATACCTGTGTTTTGTCCCCCCCTTTTCCGGAGTTCATGCTTCATTTGGGAGGAAAAAAAAAATTTTGAAATTTATATTTATTCTGCTATGCGAAGCTACTTTGGCCGAGTTATCAGCGGCCATTACAGCTCCATGCCACGTGCTGTTCTTTGAATGAAATTTTTAAGGCCGACTCGCCGTTAGCTCTTGGGAAAAGCAAGAATTGAAGAATGAATCTTCAATTCAAATTTCCTGTGTTAAACTGAGAGGTATTTTCCGTTTGTTTGTTTTGTTTATTTTTTTATTTTTTTGTTTTTATATATACCTGTGTTTTTGTCCCCCCCCCCTTTTTCGGAGTTCATGCTTCATTTGGGAGGAAAAAAAAAAAAATTTTGAAATTTATATTTATTCTGCTATGCGAAGCTACTTTGGCCGAGTTATCAGCAGCCATTACAGCTCCATGCCACGTGCTGTTCTTTGAATGGGAATTTACCTAGCAGGCCGACTCGCCGTTAACTCTTGGGAAAAGCAAAGAATTGAAGAATGAATCTTCGAATTCAAATTTCCTGTGTTAAACTGAGAGGTATTTTCCGTTTGTTTGTTTTGTTTGTTTTGTTTGTTTTTTATTTTTTTGTTTTTATATATATACCTGTGTTTTTGTCCCCCCTTTTTTCGGAGTTCATGCTTCATTTGGGAGAAAAAAATTTTGAAATTATATTTATTCTGCTATGCGAAGCTACTTTGGCCGAGTTATCAGCCATTACAGCTCCATGCCACGTGCTGTTCTTTGAATGGGAATTTACCTAGCAGGCCGACTCGCCGTTAACTCTTGGGAAAGCAAGAATTGAAGAATGAATCTTCGAATTCAAATTTCCTGTGTTAAACTGAGAGGTATTTTCCGTTTGTTTGTTTGTTTGTTTTTGTTTGTTTTTATTTTTGTTTTTATATATACCTGTGTTTTTGTCCCCCCCCCCTTTTCGGAGTTCGTGCTTCATTTTTGGGGAGGGAAAAAAAAAATTTTTGAAATTTATATTTATTCTGCTATGCGAAGCTACTTTGGCCGAGTTATCCGGCAGCCATTACAGCTCCATGCCACGTGCTGTTCTTTGAATGGGAATTTACCTAGCAGGCCTGACTCGCCGTTAACTCTTGGGGAAAAGCAAGAATTGAAGAATGAATCTTCAATTCAAATTTCCCTGTGTTAAACTGAGAGGTATTTTCCGTTTGTTTGTTTTGTTTGTTTTGTTTGTTTTTTTTATTTTTTTGTTTTTATATATACCTGTGTTTTTGTCCCCCCCTTTTTCGGAGTTCATGCTTCATTTGGGAAGGAAAAAAAAAAAAAATTTTGAAATTTATATTTATTCTGCTATGCGAAGCTACTTTGGCCGAGTTATCAGCAGCCATTACAGCTCCATGCCACGTGCTGTTCTTTGAATGGGAATTTACCTAGCAGGCCGACTCGCCGTTAACTCTTGGGAAAAGCAAGAATTGAAGAATGAATCTTCAATTCAAATTTCCTGTGTTAAACTGAGAGGTATTTTCCGTTTGTTTGTTTTGTTTGTTTTGTTTGTTTTTTTTATTTTTTTGTTTTTATATATACCTGTGTTTTTGTCCCCCCCCCCCTTTTTTTTGGAGTTCATTTGGACTTTAACTAAGTTAAAACTTAGTTAAACTCCACTTTTGTAAGTTTGTAAGTTTTTTTTTTTTTTTTTTAATAGGAGTAGATAGGTCACACTATCGCCCGGTCTATACTCCTCCCACGTCTATTGAACTGGAGTAGAGGCTCGTTCCTTGTTTCCTGTTTAGGATGTGGTTTCCGGTTTTCACTCCTCTCTCTTCAGACCTTGGTACTGGTGCTTCCGCGAGTTTCCTGCGATCTGGCCGGTTGGTGGCAATGGCTCATCACTGTGAGGGTACCGGGTTGGCAGTTTCCTGGTTGCTGCTTCCGACTGGTAGTTAGGAGCCCTAACTCTTGCGTAGCGTCAAGAGCGGCTGCTCTGATCAACAGTTGTATAATATCGGGGTTCTTGTAGTGCCATGTCGCGCATGGATAGGTGTCCCTGCAAGCGCTTTCGGTGGGCAACCCCGAGGCCACACCTTGTTGCAGCCCTAGCCAGTCTCCCTCCCAGCACAGATCGTGGGTAATGACCGCCTGTATCCTCTACCCTAGGTCCCTTTCTATAAACAAAAAACATGACAAGACAAAACAGAAATGACCCTAAACCAGCTAAATCCAAACCACCTAAGCCCATTAACCTCTCCTTCACTAATATCCGAGGCATTCGTACTAACTTTGCTAGTGTAGAAGCGTTCCTGCATGAAAAGTCCCCAGACATCCTCGCGCTCTGCGAAACTAACCTCAACTCAGCTATTCCCTCCTCTGACCTCTTCATCCCTGGTTATCTTCCCCTTTTAAGGAAGGATTCTACTGTCCACATGCATGGGCTGGGTGTTTATGTCAGCGAACACCTCCCCATAACTAGGGTGACTTCACTCGAATCTACTGACCACCAATACATATGTCTCCGCTTGTCTCTCCTCAGTTCGGTTAGCTACCTATTCTTCCTTTACCGTTCTCCCTCCTCTCCTGACTGCTCCCTACTAGATAGCATTGCCGACGACATAGATAAGGCTATTTCCTATCACCCATTTGCCCACATATTTGTATTTGGAGACCTCAATGCCCATCACTCTGAGTGGCTTGAAAACGCTGTTACTGATTCGGCGGGCATTCACGCCGTGAACTTTGCTATTTCCCAATCCCTTACGCAAGTGGTGGACTTCCCCACTCGCTTCCCAAGCACACCCTCGGGTCATTCCTCACTGCTAGATATATGTTTCACCTCTGCGCCCGACGCCTGTCAAGTCTCGCAGCTTTGCCCTCTCGGCAACTCCGACCACGCTGTAGTCTCCCTCAGTATTTCTTTCCAATCTCACTCCCCCCAGGATCCCCCTACTCATAGAACCTCCTACCTCTACCAAAAAGCTGACTGGGATGCCTTTCGCGATTTCCTCTGCGACGTCCCCTGGGGAAAAGTGTTTGACCTATCAGTTGATGACTGTGCCTCTGAGGTCTCGTCATGGGTGAAAGCTGGCATTGATGCCTTCATACCCACCAGGAAGTATTGCTTAAAACCTCATTCCTCTCCGTGGTTCTCTCCGGCCTGCTCAGCCGCCATTGCCCACAGGAACCATTACTTCCATCTATTCCAGAGACAGCCAACTGATCACAATAGGCGCCTGTTCACATCCGCTCGCAGTGAGTGCAAGAGAACCCTAAATGACGCCAAACAGTTGTTTGCGGAGAGAATGCGACAGCACATAGCTGACCGCAAGTTCGGCTCCAAGGACTATTGGAGGATTTGTAAACGGGTGCTCAACAATAGGAAATCCTCAATACCTCCCTTAATCCATGGATTTGACGTTCTCACGTCATCTGCTGAGAAAGCTGAGTGCTTTGCCCGCAGATTCTCATCCAACTCCACACTCGACTCGTCCGGAGTGCACCCACCCGACTTCCCTATTAGAACTGAGGCCAAACTGCATGACGTATATATTACCCCGACAATAGTATCCAGAGTAATTTCAAAACTCGACCCCCATAAGGCGTGTGGAGACGATGGAATCCCGGTGATAGTCCTTAAGAGGTGTGTCCCTGAACTTTCCCCTGTCCTCTCTAAACTGTTTAACTACTGCCTTTCTGCTTCCTGCTTTCCTGCATGCTGGAAATTCTCCTCAGTCGTTCCTGTCTTTAAGAACTGTGGTGAACCCTCGGACCCATCCAACTATCGCCCGATCAGTCTTCTACCAATATTCGGGAAAGTGTTCGAGGCTATAATAAATGCTGAAATAGTTCATCATCTCACCGCCCACAAACTGTTCTCCGACAGGCAATATGGATTCCGATTTGACAGGTCCACAGCCGACCTGCTAACTACTGTAACGGAGTACATGCTACAGGCCCTTGATGAGTCTGACGAGGCTCGCGCGGTTGCTCTGGATATCTCCAAGGCTTTCGACAGGGTTTGGCACCCTGGCCTCCTATGCAAACTACGCGGTTATGGTATTACCGGTCGCCTGCTTGACCTAATCCAATCTTTCTTAAATAACCGCAAAATGAAGGTCGTTCTGAATGGGCGTGCCTCTTCGTCCTACAGCACGAATGCTGGTGTCCCACAAGGCTCTATCCTGGGCCCAACGCTCTTCCTTATTTTCATCAACGACCTCCCAGATGAGATCAGGTCCCAAGTAGGCATCTACGCAGATGACACTACAATATACTCCCGCTCCAGTAAGAAACCTGTCGTGGCGGACAGACAAAATCTCGCTGCTGACCTTGAGCGGGATCTACACTCTGTGGTGAACTGGGGCAAGAAGTGGCTTGTCAACTTCAATTCCTCGAAGACCAAGCTGTTGTCTGTCAACCATTACAGGCAACCTCTTCTGCCTCCCATAAGCATGGACCAGATGATTCTCCCGGAGAGTAATACACTACGCCTCCTCGGACTTACCCTGTCCTCAGACCTCAAATGGAAGCACTATATTGAATCCATAGCAAAATCTACTGCTAAGAAGATTGGGTCACTATGTCGATCCAGGATGTTTTTTCCACCTGAATCCATCCTGCATATATACAAGTCAACCATCCGTCCGTGCATGGAGTACTGCTGCCATTATGTTTCAAGTGCCCCTGCCGTTCTCCTCAGTGTTCTCGACAAGCTCCAAAGGAGAGTCTGTAATGTGATAGGTTCTGATCTGGCGACTCGTCTGCAGCCACTTTCCCATCGTCGAAATGTGGCCTCCCTCTGTCTCTTCTATAAATACCTTCATGGCTTCTGCTCGGATGAGCTTAAGTCACTGATGCCTCCTCAACAGGTGTTTACCCGTTCAACCAGACTGGCAACTGGGTCCCACCCATTCACAGTCAGGTTAGCCAAACGCAGACGACAATTCTACTCCAGCAGCTTCCTCTCTCGCACTTCCCGCCTGTGGAACTCACTCCCGTATTCTTGCTTTCCTGACGGCTACGACCTCCAGAAATTTAAAAGCAAAGTTAATACTCACCTACTAACCACTGGCCTCTAGCTCTCTCCCCTCCCCTGTATAACCTTCCCTTTCTCTCCGCCCATGTACCTGTCATTGCACCTGCTTTCTCAGTTTTCTATTGTTCCTTTCTAACTAGCTTGTACTCCTCACTCTTTTCTAATTAATCTTTCTACATTTATGTAACCCCCTGCACATCAGTGGCGTTTCTGCCTTGCTCGGGGTGAAATGATTAAAAAAAAAAAAAAAAAAAAATATATATCACCGATAAACTTAAACGAGTAAATTTATTCAATAAAATGGCTACTGAATATAACTAAAGACTCAAAACTACATCAGAATTTCATGCATATCTTATGAAAGGTTTTCTTGTTTATGTTGGTGAATGCTACCATAATCCTTGATATATATATATATATATATATATATATATATATATAGAAAGAGAGAGAGAGAGAGCGAGAAAAGAACAAGGGTAAAATATTTTAAATGACCCTGCTTTTCGCTAAGTTAAGCAAAGTTTGACGTCGTCATGTCGGAAGTAAAATAATGTACTTAATTTTACTTCCTTTGTAATTAGAGTTTAAGCGAAAATATTAATGAAATTTGATGACTAAAACCCAAAAATTTATTTGTTTACTTATTATATTTATATTATTTGTCTGAGAAATTTTAAATCAACCCAGAGATTTGCGTACATATATATATATGTGTGTGTGTGTGTGTGTGTGTGTGCTGTGTGTGTTTGTGTGTGTGCGTGTGTGTGTTTAAGCAAGAGAGAGAGAGAGAGATATGAAAAAGTGTAGCAAAAAATTAATTTTAAACAGATTATAATAACTATAGGATGATGTATAAATAGACCTTGTTTTTTTTATAAAATTATATATATATATATATATATATATATATATATATATATATATTTATGTTATTGTGCGTGCGTGCTTAAATCATTTGCAGTATATATGCAGATGTGCAGCAAGATGATTTATTCTTCCAATTATAACCGATATTTTCAGAAAATATTAACAGTTAAGGATTTTCAGTTTGTATTGCTGAGTAAAAGATAGACAAGGCAAATAAGGTGAAATCACCTGTTATGATTTATGTTTTAAATTACAAAAATAACTTTATCGATTATATATCTTTTATGGTATTAGAAACGGTATTAATAGAAACTTAAAATATCCCGAATATGGTCATTTGGAATTTTATAAGTTGGTCTACGAGAGAAACAACTCACAGTTATAATTATTGCACTAGACACAAATATTATTAGGATGATATTCTCTCTATTAACAATTTTTGCTATAGAATGATTAGTTTTTCTTAAATACGTAAAACCGATTGCTCCACTATTTTTAATCAAAATTTCTACCATGTAAGGCAATAAATTCATTAAAACACAAATGTGGTGTTGAGTGCGAAAGAATTAGTATATATTTGCATTATTTAGGAGTGAGAAAACTCGAAGAATAATCAGGAAGACAGTAGATAACAACTCATTTGCATTGAAATTTTTGAAGATCAAAGCAACAAGCCGGAATAGAATATCACAAGAGAAAAATGCGAGAAAATATACTGTTAACTTACGGACAGATCTAGTTCAATTAACTTTAAACAGATGGGATATTTTTTTAATATAGTCATTCTGTTAAGTGCCATAAGTGATAAACGCATTTGTCTCAAAAGAAACATGGCTGACTGGGCAGAAGATTATCCCACAGTAGGTTGCCATTACTTTCTGTGGTATACTGGTTGCCAGCCAGGGCTATAGAACTCAATATGTCCTATTATTTAACCCATAACTGGAGGGAAGAGATGAACAATACCTTTCACAAAAGTATTTGTGAGTGAGTGGATGCGAAGAATTTAACTGAAATTCGATATCGGCTCCCCCGTTTTGTCGTGCCGAGTCAACATCCACTGTACCATAACGAGCTTTATAATGTCTAGGTAGTAAAGTAAAGAGTTCACACAAACAATTATCTTGAAATTATTTATAGAAAAGCCAATGGAAAACAATTTCACGGCTAGTGAAATGTGCCTGAAGACAAGACGCCAGATCATAGCAATAATAGTGCTAATTCTTCTTAGAGTTTCATCAATATTCTCCAAATATAAAGCAGAATGCTGTAGATCAGATGTGGCAGCAATATTCAAGCAATATGGATAAATGGTAGACATATAAATATATAAGAGATATTTAGAAAAAAATAAATTGCCTAACACGACACAGGAAACCAACGTTTTGGAGTCTACCAAAGAAGGTATTCAGTACTGGAGTTTTATTTAATGTAAGTGAGAATTTTAACTTGAGAAATGCAAGGAGTCACCGACCTAGAGATTAGCATCAGTCGTGCTACTGTAAAGAGAAAAATAATCTGTCAGATAATTAAGCTAGAACAGTTTTTGAACCGTTTCAAATTAAAAAAAAATCTTTATGTACAAGATTTAACGAATTTAAATACGTATACTTTATACCAACACAGAATAGGAATATTGATCAGAACACATATATTGTGATGAACATTCCCTCAAGTTACTTTTTTTGGCTGCAGAATATTAGGTTTTTAGACGTTAGACATTTTATGTTCTTAATTATATTAGTGAAAACGACTTTAATAAATATTATTTGTACCCGACGAGTATTAATTGTACCACTAAACGAAAGCATATATTTTAAACTTTCTCCGTTAGTATTATCAGTGAAATTATTGTAACCTCGTTGGTTTTTGATGTGACCTGCAAGGTTGCCAATGTTTTGTGGTAACACACGGTTGTATTGTGTTGGGTCTTGGAATATTACATTAGTTACTAGAAAATCTTTAGTAATAGTTATATTTCTGAGATGCTATTCCGTTATATTTCTATGTTTCTGAGTTGAGGTATTATTTAAACTGTTTACATCATTCGGACTATTGTCCTTATATTTTTTGCCATTTGTACAATATTTCAGTCATTGTACGCTACGGCATTTTTTTAGGTGCTAGGAATTTCGAAATATGTCGCACCGTACAAATGGCAAGACAGATGAGAACAATTGTCTGAATAATGTTAATAGTGATGTTCCGGTATCTTGCAAGCTACCGGCATATCATTATTTACATTATTCGGACAATTGTCTCGTATCTCACGAGTAGTACTGTATTAAGAGGTTTCCCATGATGATACCTAGACTCCTCTCTTGAGACTCCCTCTAAGTAATCAACTGAGGGAGTAACAAAAAGACGTACTGTAATGATATTTACTTATCGACTCTAACAAGTATGTCTGCAGCTTCTACTCGTAATCCGGTTGATCCACAATTGATCATCTCGGTTGATTCATCCAGACTTCTGTCTGGTGCTTGTTATTACTGTTATCACATGATACCCAGTGAACTAACCCAATTTAAGATTTATTAGTTATCTGGTGATCAGCGTTTATGCACATGTATCTGTGTGAATACTTCTTTTACATGACAGAAATATGTGAAAAATATTTTGTTTATCTATCAAAATATACTTTTTAAATATGTGCCATCTGTTGAATAATGGACTAGAAAAATTTAATGATTTAGGTGACATATGATTATGATTTCTCAAAGGTTCAACAAAGATCTTATCACCAACGCATTATTCTTTTCTTTTTATTTTTCTTATTGTCATTGTTACAATCAGCTAACAATATGTCTGGTATCAGAACATTAATTTTGCGTTATTTTTCTACTTCAAGTCTGAAGTCTTAATATTTTTCCTTATTCCTTATTGACCAATGTATATGTCTAAAAATATATCAAATAATTAACAAGTGTTTGTGTACACACAGATATATGAATATTGTCTTATCTCAAGATATTTAATCATTACATTTTATATGAAATATAACAGCACAAGACAGAGCGATATTTAGCAATTCTAAAACTGTTAATTTGTTACGATATACCTTGATATTTTTCACAGGTTAGAAACAAACGAGGAAGAATGAAAATTCTATAAGAATATATAATAGCACTAACACTTACTGGGCGAGATCATGTTAAAAAAGCAAGACAAACTTTTTGTGAATTTTAAATGTCAGTTGTTATCTAGTCTTGCCAGTTACTCTTCTGTTTTTCTTACTCCCCAGTAATTCTTCTGTCTCCTAATTTTTTTCATGACCAGTGCTCTTTTGTGTGATCAGATCTTAAATGGGGCGATTTAGAAAGAGACTTATTACCAATTATCGTTCAATTTTAGTTGAAATCATTAAATGCTACTCGACAAGAAAATAAAGTCCAGTCAGGAATTTGAAAATCTCCTTACACGAATAATTGATTTGGGTAAAAACATTTTTAATTTGTAGTGCCCTAATACATGATTCCATCTCACTAATAGTATACACTTTCCGAAAGGTTATTTCTCAACACGTTTTTGTACAAGGTTAGTGGGTTGATTGTGAAATTTAAATAATGAACATTTTAATCGCTAGGTTTTTTGAATGACTGGCAATGTTTAAGGAAATAGGTAATGCTTTCCTTTCCATGTTCAATTTTTTGTCAAACGTAACCAATCCAAATTTGCTTTTTAAATCGACAAGTAATGAAATATATATTTGTCTATAACAGTAAGAAGCGAAAATGGTAATCGAGATCACGAAAGTCCTGTTGTTATCAGAACAAGATCAACAAAATATAGCAGGGGATCATTGATATTTGTATATATATATATATATATATATATTTGTACCCCTACACGAAAAAAAAAACTAGTAAAAGTCCTACGAAGATATAGTAAAATGGAAATACGCAAATATGCTAAAATAAATTTGTAGATAGTAAAATTAAACTAAAATTCATGACTAAGCATCTTATAAAACATTAGCCTTACAAATGTAAGTGCAAAGATTCGTGTTTCTTTATCCTCGATTTTCTCATTTTTTCCAATATACTATACACACACACACATATATATATATATATATATATATATATCACCCCAAGAAAGGCGGTAACGCCACTGATGTGCAGGGGGCTACGGAAGAGTGAAAAGATTAGAAGAAAGAAAGCGGGAAACCACATACTAAACAATGAACAAGAGACGAGCCTCTACATATGTTCAATATTCGTGGGTGGAGTGTGAACCGGGTGATAGTTTAGTGTATAATGCTTCAACTTTCATCATGAAAATATATTCTATCTCATTCTCTCTGCCATTCTGTGTCTTTCATTCTTTTCTGTCTGTCATTTTTTGTCTCTAACCATATATATATATATATATATATATATATATATATATATATATATATGTGTGTGTGTGTTTGTGTGTGTGTGTGATTGCCTCGAAAAATATTAATATATATGCGATTGAGTATATTCAAAATAAATATTTAATTAATATTTTCTTTATTCGAGTATTTTATCTGATAATTCTGAATACGCTTTGAAATCCGATTTGCTGCTCATTCAGATTTAACAGAAACATTTATATATATATATATATATATATATATATGATGTTCAATCAAATCATTTTAAATTATCATATATATATATATATATATATATATATAAATGTAATTATCTTTCGATTCCGTTCGTCTTTCAGCATTTCTAATTCTACTAATCTACATGAGAATATCCGATGCGCGAGCAGATTTATCTAAACGATTGCGAAAGCCTAATAGTTATTTAGGTGTAAAAAGTTTTTTATTTATTTACTAATTTATTACCATTGAAAATTTTATTGAGTGGTTCTGCCCAAATTTATGTTGAATTTCATTAATCTCTAAGAAATGTCGATTTATTTCTTTATTTTGTTATACAGCCTAACAAATTACATATTGCTCTATAATTCTTTAAATTCAATACTTCCAAAATTTCAAATCATACTAAACGTAAAATAATAATAAAGATCATCGTTTCGCGTATTTACATACTATGAATTAGATGAAATGAAACTACTATAGAAAATATACTCGTTTGCATATATCATGATTTAAAACCGTATTTATACCTAATGACAGTTGCAAAGGTGGAGAGAAAGTAAAGGATATACGGGGTGGTGAAAAAAACTAGTCAAGTGGTTAATAGATGACTATTAGCATTGCATTTAAATTCCTGGAGGTTGTAGCCGTCATGAAAGCAAGAATATGGAAGCGAGTTCCACAGACGGGAAGTACGAGAGAAGAAGCTGCAGGAGTAGAATTGTCGTCTGCATTTGGTTATTCTAACTGTGAATGGGTGGGACCCAGTTACCAATCTGGTTGCAGGAGTATGCGCCTGTTGCAGAGGCACCAGTGACTTAAATTCGTTGGAGCAGAAGCCATGAAAATATTTATAGAACAGACAAAGGGAGGACACATCACATCGGTAGGGAAGTGGCTGTAGTCGTGTCGCCAAGTCGGTACCTATCACATTACTGATTCTCCTTTGGAGCCTTTCGAGTACACTGAGATGAACAGCAGGGCCACCTGACCATATATGGCAGCACTATTCGATGCACGGACGAATGGTTGATTTGTATATATGCAGGATGGATTCATGTTGGCAAAACATCCTGGCCCGACACAGTGACCCAACATTCTTAGCAGTGGATTTACCTATGGACTCAATGTAGTGGTTCAATTTGAGATCAGAAGAGAGTATTAAGGCCCAGGAGGCGCAGTGTATTGCTCTCAGGGAGACTCGTTTGGTCCATGCTTATGGGAGGCAGGAGAGGTTACCTGTGATGATTGATAGACAACATCTTTGTCTTAGTCGCATTGAAATTGACAAGCCACTTCATGCCCCAATTCACCACAGAGTAAAGATCCTGTTCAAGGTCAGCAGCAAGTTTATGTTTGTCCACCAAGACGGGTTTCTCACTGATGCGGGACTAAATCGTGGTGTCATCAGCGTAGATGCCTACTTGGCTCTTGATCTCAGCTGGGAAGTAATTTATGAAAATAAGGAAGAGCGTCGGGCCCAGGATAGAGCCCTGAGGGACACCAGCGTTTGTGCTTTATGATGTAGAGGCATGCCCATTCAGGACGACCTTCATTTTGCGGTTATTTGACGATTTGTGTCTTTAGGTAATGGTTTTTCTCTAGGTAAGTTTCTAAATTGCAAGAACAGGTGTAAAATAATTTAACCGTATTTCACTTAAGCATATTGTGTAATGCTAAATTTTCAGGAAAGTCTTTATATTTATGAACACTATTGGGGAAAATGCATGAAAAACTTGTAACACGTTTCGTTAGTTACAATTTCATCGAAATAAATTATGTTAGTACAGGGGCCCGACAATATTTTTCGGAAACTTTAGTATTCGACTTTCCGAGTACCATAGAGTGGCGAAATTCCTTCAATAGAATAGCATAAACATATAAAGACAATACCTGTAATAAAAATGGAAGAAAATTGATTAGGTAAGGAAAAATATTTATTTTTCATCATTTTTTACAAAACACACGCGACATTATTTTTCGGACATCGTTGTAAAACTGTTAATAGTCTGTAATATTACCTTTCTTCTCGATAACTTTTATCAATCTCTCCTCATAATGATCAAACATATGCACAATAACATCTCTAAGTGTTTCTATTAGTTCTTTTTTGGCATCTAGTATCCGTTCCCATAGTTGAGCCTCTTTCGTTATTTCAGGTCCATCATAGACAAGTTGCGCAAGCATTTCCCAAACATTTTCTATTAAATTTCGATCTGGGCTTTTTGCAGGCCATTCCAAAGTAGTCATATTCACTTTAGCCATCCATTCTTTCATGAGTTTTGACACATGGATGCTGCAATTGTCTTGCTGTAGAACGAAATCATTCCCTATCTCTCTTCTTATCCTTGGTAGGGCTTTCTCGTCCAGCGACTGTTTATAGCTTTCTGTGTTCTGTCGTCCTTTCAGCCACTCCAGCCATATATTTCCATTAGCAAAGATCATACCCCAAACCATAACTCCTCCTCCTCCCATCTGTCGTTTGTTCAGTACAGCAGGCTCACCCCTTCTCGACCAAGTACACCATCTATCGGGCCCATCAAACTTGAAACGCTTCTAATCAGTAAATATAACCTTCTTAAAGTCAACATGCTTTGTTAACCACTTTTAGCACACTCCAGTCTTCCTCCTTTGTGTTTCTTTGTTAGTGTAATTTTTTTGTTAGCCTTTGCATACTTCAAACCAATCCTATGCAGCGTTCTTTGTACTGTTCGGACGTTTACATCCAATTCATATTTCTCCTTCACTTTTCTTGCTGTAACTTTTTCTCCAGATGTCAAAAGCCGTGTCACAGTCCTCTTCATTCTCATTTCAGTCCTCTTGCCAATTGATCTTTTCCGTCCTCTCTTCTTTTTCCGCTCGGAGTTTGTCTTCAGCATGTATTCGACCGTTGATTTCGACAGCTTTAAATCCATGGAGATCCTTCTGATGCTGAGGCCATCATCCCGCTTCTTCCGTGCCAAACAAACGACTTCTTTTGAATGCAATTTACCTCATTAAACTTAATTGTTTTGCCAATAAAATATAACAGACAATTGTTTCTAATGATGAGAGCTAAGTGTACAAGCAGAAAATTTGCATACAGCAACATATACATAAACTTAGCTCTTAATAAAATAGGATTTTTTGTCATGCCCGAAAAATAGTGTCGCGCAAGTTTTCACAAAAATCACAAAAACTAAAATTATCAAAGCCAAACTAAAAAAATGATTACACTAGTAGTGGATTTTCACTCCTCAACTACGTACTTACAATCTCAAAAGTTTTTGGCACTTGAAGTACTTTTTTCAAAGTGTCCGAAAAATATTGTCGGGCCCCTGTACGATTGTTCATGTGCATTAACGGTCGATGCTCAGAATTTTAAATATCTTCTCTTATTTTTCTCGAACCGATTTCATTTGCACTGTTCAATTTTTCTGTTTATCACTTTTGTTACTAAATATCATATAATAGAATATGTGCCAGTATTGGTTAAATCTTTTTATAAAATAAACAGGGCGCAAGTTTACATTGGTTGTGCTTTCGATCATGGCATACTCTTGAGATTTTTGTCGTTGTGTATTGGTTTCTCTTTTGATCTAAGTAGCATTTTTTATGTCAATATTCTGGTCAGTTTGATAAGCG
Source organism: Ascarosepion bandense (assembly GCA_037127315.1). Lineage (NCBI taxonomy): Eukaryota > Metazoa > Mollusca > Cephalopoda > Sepiida > Sepiidae > Ascarosepion > Ascarosepion bandense. Next base: position 3,743,338 of record JBBBDQ010000122.1, on the reverse strand, counting down.
TTATTAAAATGCTCTACGTGACCTGCGCAAATGAAAAATGACTAACAAAACACCTTTTAATAAGAAAAATAGACTGAAGGCAAGGCTTATGACAGCTCTTACCAGCTTGAACAAGGAGACAATCCAGAAAAGTTTCAGGGCATTCAGAATTTATTTTGAGTCTGTGATTGAAGTCAATGGCAATTTTAACGAATAAATTTACTCTTTAACATTTCAAAAAAAGATTGTGTAATTTTGGCATATATCTGTTGATTGAAATACCAATATTATGTTTAATTTTGCGTAATGTATATGACAGTTAATTAATCGCACCATCTGTGTGTCTATGTCTATGGTGTGTTTATGAGTATATATATATATATATATATAAATATATATATATATAAACATGCTTTTCCTGATTGGCATTTCAGAGTGATTTTCGTCAATTGCTACCTTTAATTCATCAAGTTATGAGCATTAATTTTCAGAATCTATTATCTGTGTACTTGTCGGAATCTCATAGTAAGAGATTCCTTTCGAACCACACCAGAGGCACATCGTAACTTTCTTAGTTTGAAGAACTGCTCTTGGGCTTGCTAAAGTTGTCTCAGGATATGTTTCGCTTTATATTTTTTAAAAAACTATTTTCTTATTAACAATCAAAATTTGCTTAAAAAGGGTGAATTTTCCCTTGAGTTCATACAGGAAATTACAGATAGAAATGTGATCCAAAAAGATGCATTCAGACCATATGGTACAAACACATCCTTGCGCATTGAGTAAATGTTGAATTTTGTTTGATTCTTGTATTTCCAATGTGGCTTATTCTCAATGAAGTTCTTTCTTGCTCGTTATCTATAGAGGGCGTCGGCTTGTGCCTCATAAATAACGCTAGAATCATCAACTCTATACTTGGCGAACCACTTTCGTAAAGTTCTATCATTTAAAGTTACATCACCGTAGACAGCATATATCGTCATTGTTGATTGCCAAGCATTTTACCATTAGGTTTCCGTATAATCTTCCTATTTTATAGAGAAGCAAAACTGACACGAATTAAGTAATTTTTCACATCCTTTTAAAGAGATAGTTTAAATTACATCTTAATCAGAAATTTATGCATAATATATCTGTCCATAAATTTGATGTTTGCTAAAGGCAACATCTACAAATCGGCATGAGCTTTGCTTAAAGATTATTTCACCCCAAGCATGGTACTTTTACTGCCACAGATGTGCATATATGTGGATGGTCTATATATATATATATATATATATATATATATATATATATAGGGAGAGAGAGAGAGAGAGTAGGAGAGAGAAATAGAGAAAGAGAGTGAGAATGAAAGAGAGACCGGCACTAAAACAGATCAACGGTCAGATAAATAAATACATATGAAGAAATTTGGAAAAGAACATATAAATATACAATGCACAAAAAGATAGATAGATAGATAGATAGATAGATAGATAGATAATGAACAAATAAAGATAAGTATGGGTAAACTGAGATAGATAGATAGATAGATAGATAGATAGAAAACTATATTTTGGTAAAACAGACTAAAATATATTGAATATCAGAGAGGGAAACATATATTTAATATCGTTTAATAAATCCGATTGTTACGATTTTTATATGCTACTTTCAGAGATTGCAAGAATTATCAATTAAACACAATTTACTTTCCGTATTTAAATCCATAAGTTATATTTTCCCCATTTCTCCATTTCCAAAACATTAACTGAGTTTCGTGGAACTAGAAACACTTATATTAATTTCTTCTTTTTTAGAAGAAGTAAATATTTTCCATTGTTTTAATCTTGCTAAATGCAGTTTAAAATCAATCAATCTAGGTTTCTATTTCCTCTGGCCCATATACTTCGCATTTATCATTCTATGTTCAGATCGGAAGGTGGTTATTTAAAAATATCGAAGAGAGAACTCAAAATACAGTTCAGAATATATGAACCACGTCAGCATTATGTAACAATTTGTTTTCTCTTATTTGTGAGAAGTAACATTTCTTAGATAACAGGTTCATGATAAATTGTACTCTCTCAGTAGGCATTAAATGTATGTGCTAAGTTAAATTAAAGTTTATTTTTTCCATGTCATATTTCTGTCTCTATCTATCTATCTATCTATCTATCTATCTATCTATGTCCATTCCTATCTATCTATCTATCTATCTATCTATCTATCTATCTATTGCTACTGAGCTGTTACCGCGTTTAGAATCTAACCCTTTTTTGTTTTGAAAGAACGATGACTTGTAAATACATAAAGGACTCGAAAAACGATCGCAAATTCCAGTAGCTTTCAGAGGTTATGTAAAAAATTTTGATGTCTAGGTACCATGAAAGAAAATCTCCCAAAATTATTTCCATGAAAACTTCATAGGAATTTTTTTAGAATCGCTTCATCCAAGGGAAATGAGGACATCACTGGTGCACGGGGGTTAAAGTGAGAAAAAAGAAAAATGTACAGGTGATGCCAAAGAAAAAGATAAGAGAACGATAAAAATCAAGGAGATAGATAGTTGAAATGAAATTGCATTTAAATTATTAGAGCTTGTAGCTATCCTGCAAAGAAGTGTACTGAAATGAGTTCCACAGCCAGGAAACGTGAGAAAAGAGGATTTTAGAATAGCAGTGGCAGTTACATTTGACTGTCTTAGCTGTAGAAGGGTGAAACCTAGATTACATTTAGTAGCACAAGTATGTCAGAGTTGGTCAGAGTAAAAGCTGTGAAAATATTTGTAGAAAAGACAGAGAGAAATAAAATTCCGTCGATGAGAAAGCGATTGTAATATTGCTGCTAAATTTGTATCGATTACATTGCGGTTCCTACTTGGTTTTTGACGAGAAACCATAGATTAATAACAGGAACACCTGGCCATATCTGTAGATATTTCTCAATGCACGGACGAATGGTAGATTCGAGAACGTGCAGGATGTATTTTGACGATAAAAATTTTTCGGTCCGCCACAGTGACACAGATAAATATAGTGATTGATTCGAGACATGCCACTTGATGTCAACTGAGAACGTGCAGCAGGTGCAGTATATTGATTTAATAGATACTAGGGTCATTCATAATGATGCAAACTAGGATGGATTCTCCGTGGTGGTAAAAAGTGAGTAATTTCTTTTTTGTAAGCATTAAAATTTACGAGCTATTTCTTACACCAAACTCTCACAAATAGGTGGTCATTTTCAAGAGCAGAAGCGAGGTTTTATTGACAGTTTTCTTAATGAGAATAGTTTTAATGACAGTTTTCTTAATGAGATTGGTGTCATCTTCATAGATGCCTACTTTAGAACTGACTACATCAGGAAGATCATTGATACGGATCAAGAAAGGCGTAGGACCACAGGATAAAGCCTTGGGGAACGCACGATTTTGCATGTAAGGATCTGGATACATGCCGACCCGAAACGATCTTTATTTCACGATTCGATAGGAAAGATTGATTAAGTTGAATAAAAACATTTTATAAATTCCAGAACGAAGAATATATTTATAAATGTGTAAGATTCAGTCGATGAAAATGACTAAATAGAGGGACTCAAATTTCTTAGTAACAGACTTAGCAGATTATTCTGTATATTTGTTCTACTTCATGACAGTGGAAACAGAGTAGGCACAAGGAGTTGTTCTCTACGATGTAACCATCAAGCATTGTGATGTAATACAAAAAGAAACTTCAAATTCGTTTTAGTGCCGTTGAAATTAACAAGTCAGTTAACAGTAGAAAAACATTTCATCAAATAAGCTATTCAAGATGTGTCTCATAATTCCATTGCTTTTCATTTTATTAATTTATAATGGAATATGCAGATAGCTTAAATGTTATTAGAGCGAAAGTTTAAATATTTGCGGCGATTCAATATTCTTGTCTAGTCTGTAACTATCAGTTTAACACAATTGGAAAGGTATAAAATGATTTTCCCCAGACAAGCAATTTTTATTGAACACTCTAGTTTTGGTTAACAAATATTTTAAAAGAAACAAAATGCTGAATTTAAAAAAAATGATGATGGATAAAAAAACACAAAAACGGTCTACTTTCTTTTACAAGAAGACATGATTTCGTAGTTATGCAGTAGTTACGGCGACCCGAATTACTTTTTCCCCATATTACTTAAGTAAACACTTGAAAACTGAAAATAAATTAATGAAATTTCATAAAAATTAGTAGGAGGTTGTCTCTTTGCAATGCAGTTTCTATAGGAATGGATATATCTACGGATAACAAAGTAAATATAATTATTTATGTAATTTCTTAAATATCTGTCTATATTGCTGAGATTAGGTATTTAACTTTTTACATTACGTGACTTGTTCGTACTTTTCTTCTCATTTTTATTGTCATATTTACGAAGTTTCAGACATTGTATGTCCCAGTCTTCTTCAGTTAAAATTTCAAACCGAAATCTTTATTTTGTTTACCAGATTTGTTTTTGTTCTAATTCTGTGTGTCATGCCCTTTCCGGATATATCAGTCTCAGTTATCTCCATTTGGAAACTCAAATCGCAATGTTTTCTTTTCACCTCTCCTTTGGTCATGTACTGAACTGACAGCTCTTTCGCTCAAGTCAGTAGATTGCTTCAGCCAACACTTTTATTCACTGTGTCATTTGTCAGAGGCAAATAACAGAAACTTAGATATTTGAGATATTTAGAAAAAGCATGAAACTTAAATCTGAAACAATCTACTTTGATTTAGGAAATAAAGTGTTCGATTCGAAATTCTGGCGTATACACCCTGATGAAGATGTGCAGTTATAAAATGTTGAAACGTCGTCAATTTGACTATAAAGATGAGGACAATAAACCGAACAATATAAATAATGAAAATATTTTTTTAAATTTAGAAATATCTGTCTCGTAATCTGGAGTACTTACTTTAATACAGTATATGTAAAATCACTCTTCATTACGAATTTAAAACAAAAATATACCATTCACTTCATTTAGTAAATGTAATCAATATATGTGATTTGGCTTTCTTAATCTAGAAAAAATATTGAGAAAACAAAGAAAATATGGTTGCAATGCAAATCTGCCCTAATGACAATACATAAATGTTTTAATAGAAATCAGGAAAAACGTAATCGCCTCTATTCAGAATAGACAACTTATCTTTTATGCGCCGGAATTCCTTTCAGGATGTAGGCGATCATGGACTGCCACTTGGTTCTGTCTCTTGTCGCTCTTAACTTTCTTTTTCTTGGCATCTTTCCCAAGCCCCACTCTACCATCCATTTGCTCATTCCTATTAAGTAGGTCTCACGTTACTTTCCCTTGTTTCTAATGGACATGTCATTTAAAAATAATAAAAATCTTCTCATTTAAACAGATAAATCTGAATTTTTCGAACATCATTTCTGTATAAATATATTTCTGTCTACCATTCTGTTTATTTATTCTTAAAAATTCATTTTTATCTCATTTTTATTGTTCAATATATTGTATCTGTAGTAGCATACATATTGTACATTACATATATACAATATATTGCATATTACATATATACAGTATATTGTATCTGTAGTAGCATACATACTATCGTCGATTTCATACGGCTAATTAATATTGTCGGATATTTTCACAAAAATAATTTAATAAGGCCAGAAATAAGACATAAGCAAATATTTTACACAATGTTTAGAAATTCACGAACAATTTTTTGCATTTAATATATGTAGTAACCCCATATTTTTCGATAATGTATTTTTCTGAGAATGGTGATAATAATGATAATAATGACTTCATCGTCGTTAAGATTTGGTGATGACTAGATATTTATTTCTTTACAGAAGTGTACTTTTTTGGTCAATTTTTTCAGTGTATAATATAACGATTTTCCCCCTGTTGTGTTTATTGCCCATAGACCCGTTTCTGCTGATCTTGTATGCAACAAATATAAACAAAACATGAAAGCAGATATGAAAAATAAGTTATTAGTCTAGTTATCGAACGCGACAGTACGTATCGATTCCTTCCTTTCATTCGCTCAATCATGCAATATCTGAGAATCTTTCTTTGTTTTTGCTGTTCATTCTTCTTTCTGTTGTTTCATCAAATCTTACCCATTTGTCATGCACACTCAAACTTAAATCTGTTCTTTCTTCCCACTTCTTCCAATAGTCCATTGGCCTTACTTCCCGTCTTACTTGTGCTTTGTTTTTGATCTTCATGTAAGAGATTCGGCCGCGACCAATCAGATCTATGTTCGTATATCGATATCCAATGTGAAACAGTTCCCTATGCAAAACTACGCACGTGTAAAAACAGGAGTAAATATTTGATGGGAAAAATAGACACTGGCAAATTAATGACATTTCTCCTACTCCTCATACCATCACTACTACTTCTACCACGACTACTACTACAACTAATACTAATACTAATAATAATCATATTATTAGCAAAGGTAATAGTAGAAAACAGTTTTGAAATGTTGTATAATCTGATATCCTGAAATCTTAGCAAATGACATTTTGTGCTTTTAATCCCTTTTTGAACTCATTCAGGATTTTACAGCTCCTACTCAGATAAACATGATGATGATGAAATAGATTAAAATATTTTAATATTGTTTTCAGGAAAAAAAATAACTTCACAAGACTTACATTACAGTTATTATTTAAATCAAGAAACAAACATTAAAAATTGTTTTGGCACAACACTGCCAGCTTCATAGTCTGTCTACTGATTCTGATTCAGTCAGTGAGTTAAGTGTCATACGTGATGCACACTTGGGCAATCATATCATGAAGGAGACATGACTGACTGGGCAGAAGATTATCCCGCAGTAGATTGCCATTACTTTCTGCAGTAGACTAGTTGCTAACCAATACTATAGAACCCAATCTACTCTGTTATTGAACATGTATCTTAATGGGAAAAAGCGGATTAATACCATTCTCAAGGGTATTTGCGCGTAAGTTAATGCAAAGAATTGAACTGGAATTCGAACTCGGCTCCCCGATTTCTCGTTCCGAGCCGATATCCACTGCACCACAAATATTATATTATAATTATCTGATTTATATTCTATGCAAACCGGAAATGTTTCTGCGTGTGATGACGGTCATATATAAGTTTCTCCCAATCTCTTAGAAAAAGTAAACAACTTCCAAGTTTTGAAGCAGAAATATCTTGGAATAAGTCCCGGGTGAGCCAGTCATAAAAGCGAAAACCAGAGAAAATTATTGGTATATTTCTCTGATGTGTCCCGCTGGGCATTGATAGTTATTTAATATCACCGACTCTATGCTTACGAATATTTTATTTTGAAAGCTATCGCAATATTTATAACGATCATTTCATGGCTGTCCTGTTTGTTCACACTTTGATTACAGAACGTTTTCTCTCCTATTTATTTTCAAATAGCTGTCTCCGCGATGTGTATATCTTGTTCCACTGTATCAAAGTTATACGTTTAATTCAGAAGACGAAAAATTGTAGCTAACGTGTTTATTTCAAATGGCACTAGTATTTGGTACCAAATTGTAGTGACATAACTCGTGATTATTCATTTCCATCTCTTTGTCATTTTTATACAATGCATAAACAGCCAGGTGCAAACGAATGCGAACTTCACCAAACAATCAGCTTAATGAGTCACATAAAAAAAATCACCATCCGTGGCTTGATGTAAAGGGCGTGCAGCAGAATCGGGTCAGAAATAGAACATTTCGGTTGCGTCAGAAACCCTGGAACAAGGAAAGCGATTTTTATGCTTATAATGTTAACAGAAAGAGCGATACAAAAAAATAAGGAACGTGTGCCAGTGTTTTATAGACTACGCAGAGACATTTGACAAAATATGCCCCAAAGACTTGATATAAATACTCAACAACTGAAACATGTTTAGGGAACATATTAATGAGTTGTGGTGCAGTGGATATCGACTCAGAACGAGAAATCTCGGTGCCGAGTTCGAATTCCTTGCTTTCATTTACGCACATAATATTCTTGGGAAATATATTAATCCATCTCTTCCCTCTAGTTATGGATTAAATTATAGAAAACATTTGAGTATTGTTTAACGGTATATCAACCTTTGTGGTTTATTTAATGCCAAACAATTTTGGTTTTAATTTATTCTTAAAGTTAATTTAGTCAGTAATTGATGAAAAAATTTCATTAATGTTTTTATTTATATTTTAGGAAACAAAATATGTCTTTTAGTTTGTATTAAAAATATATATTGCTAGTAATATTTTTTTCCTTCAAAAATTTATTTTTGAAAATATTTTTCCTTTAAAAAATATTGTTTTCTCTAAAAGTTCATTTATCTGTATATATTTCTGTTAACGTATATTTTGATACTGTAATAGTATTTTGACCCCAGTTTAGGAGTTAACTATTTGCCCACAGCTAGAACTTTAACATTTGCTACTACTCAGGGTCGTAGTGTACCTGGAAAAAACAGCAATTAAGAGGTGGTTCCATGCTCCTCACAACCTCCCAATCCGTCTTGCTGCCGGATGCTGTTTACCGTCAACCTAGAACCTCCAGAAGCTTAGTAGAGTACTGAGAAACAGGAAAACTTTACTAGGAACGAAGGAGAGAGTACTGGATTGCTATGAGACGTCTGTTTTTTAATATGGAAAGGAATGCTTGACAATCTTCTCAAAGATGAAGGAAACACGTTAGGCAACCGAAATGTAGTTCTACAGAATTATACTGAGGATTCCATGGACCGAACTTGTCAGCTACGGTGAGGTTTTGGAGAGAATTGAAACGAAAACGAAAACCAATACTTAAACATCAGGAAAAGACAACTGAAGTTCCTGGAACATGTAATGAGTAAGGAGGGCTTGAAAAATATGATAGAGGTCAGATACAGGAAAAGAGTTACAGAGGAAAGCAATGCGTAATTTAGTTGAGGGGATTTAGCAAGTGGATGACAGAGCAGCTTTTGGTTGGGGTAACAGGAAAAAGAGTGGTAAAAGCCTTTAGGGATAGATAGATGTTGAAGGCGTAAAAGTACATAGCACCTAGAAAAAGATATCCTTATAGAGTATCGATTATTATTATTATTATTATTATTATTATTATTATTATTATGTCATTTTTCATCATATTTCGATTTCTGATTTGGTCTCACTACCAACCAAGTCTGCGGGGAGACCTAAGGCAGGTAGTGGCGTGTTGTTATGGCTCCATTTCATGTTTGTCTATCTTCCCTATCATCCCCAGCATTACATAGATAAAGTTTACCTTAGTGTGTGGGATGTACTTAATAAGACAATTTTTTGTATATCTCTTAAGCTGGGGTTTCCAGGGATTCTTTCAATGTGTTGTTTTGTTCCATTTTTTATCATTCCAAGTGCACCTACTATCACTGGCACAACTCTTGTTTTCAATTTCCACATTTTTTTCTATTTCAATTTCCAGGTCTTTATATTTTGACAGTTTTTCAAATTCCTTGATTGCTATGTTACAATCCGCTGGACAAGCCATATCAATTAATAGACAAGTTTTCTCCTTCTGGTTTGTAACAATAATGTCTGGCCTGTTTGCTTCAATTTTTCTTTCTGTGTAGATGGTGTAATCCCATAGAATGGTTACATCTTCTATTTCTGTAACCGGTGCTGGGTGATGTTCATACCAGTGTTTGTTTACAGCTTTTCCATAATGTTTGCACATTGCCCAATGTAAATATTGCCCAACTCTATCGTGGCGATTTTTATATTCGTTTGGGGCAAGCACAGAACAGCCTGAGATTAGGTGGTCTATTGTTTCTTGGTGTTTATCACAAAACCTGCATTTTGGATCCATATTATTATGCATAATATTTGCCTGAAAGTTTCTAGTGAAAAGACTTTGGTATTGTGCTGCAAGAATAAAGCCTTCAGTTTCAGACTTTAATCCATATGCACGTAACCATCGATGAGTATTAACTTTGTCAACATTGGATTTATTGGCACGTTCTGGATATTGGCCATGCAGAAGTTTGTCTTGCCAGCGGTGTTTCATCTGTTCAAGAGCTTTATCTTTGGCTTTCATTTTCATGTTTTTTGTCGTAATAGTTAGTTCTTTTCTTCTGTTTTGCTTTTCTACAGAATCTACTAACTGTAAATCTTGTTTGTATTTACTGCCTTCTTTTATTATTAAATATTTTTTCTTTCTTTCTTCATGTTGCCTTACTAATTGTATCATCCAATCCTTTGTTGTTTCTATGTATGTTAGTAAGCCAATAGTTGTTGTCTTGTATGACAATTCCAGCTGAATAAGACCTCTTCCACCTTCTTTACGGGATATGTATAGACGGTCTACATCAGCCTTTGGATGATGCATCTTATGCTTAGAAAGAAGCTTTCTTGTTTTAGCATCCATTCGCCTGATGTCGTTTAGGGTCCAGTTTAAGATGTTGAAGCTATATTGACCAACTGGGATTGCAAGGCTATTAATGGCAATAACTCTGTTCTGTGAATTTAATTCAGTCTTTAATATCATTCGAAGCCTTCTATAGTACTCTTTACGCACTATTTCTTTCATTTTTTTATGGTGAATGTTTTCGCTCTCATTTACACCTAGATATTTATAAGCTTCTTCTGGTTTCAATTCTTTTATTGTTCCAGCAGGGTCTAAGATAATTGTGAATGTTTCTTGTATTGATCCACGTAAAACTGTAGATTTAGCACATTTTTTCAAATTAAATTTCATTCCAATGTCTTCGCTGAAGCGTTTTACAGTTTGCAGAAGACCTTCCAGCTCATTATCATTCTTAGCATATAACTTTAAGTCATCCATGTAAAATAGATGGCTTATTTTCTTTTGTCCTATTTTATAACCACATTCTGTCTTATTAAGTTGACTGGTTAGTGCTATTAATGATATGCAGAATAGTAAGGGAGATAAAGAATCACCTTGAAATATACCTCTTTTGATGTGTATTTCATCAGACTTATAGGTTCCATTTATATGATTGAGGTAAAGGGTTGTTTTCCATATAGACATGCACTGTTTGATGAAATTGATGATGACGGGCGATATCTTGTATATATTTAAAGTCTTTAAAATCCAGGAATGTGGCACACTATCGAATGCCTTTCTATAATCTATCCAGGCATTACTAAGATTTTTCTTTGTACTGTAGCAGTTTTCCAGGATCATTTTCTTAATTAGCAATTGGTCTTTACAACCATAACAGCCACGTTTGCACCCTTTTTGTTCAAGCGGTATCATGTCATTTCTTTCTAAGAATAAATATGTCTGTTTTGTTAAAATAGATGTTAATAGTTTATATGTTGTCGGAAGACATGTAATTGGTCTGTAGTTTTTCGGGTTGTTTGTGTCACCATTCTTGGGTAGAAGAAATGTAATTCCTTTGGTCATCCATTCAGGAATTTTAGTGGGATCGTCAACCATTTCTTGAAGTTCTTTGGCTAGTTTTTTATGTGCTGCATTTAAAAAATATATAGCCAAAAGTTAGGAATTTTGTCTATACCTGGGAATTTCCAATTGTGTGCTTTTTTTAGTGCAAATTTAACATCATCTTCTGTAATTCCAGACCATGTCTGTTCTGGTTTATTTTTCATTCGTTCTATCTCTTGCGCAATCCAATGTACTTCCTTGCCATGTTCCATAGGGCAAGCCCATATCTCTTCCCAGAACTGTGTGACCTCTTCCATTCTGGGGGGGGGGCTGTCACTTCAATTCTTTTTTTACCTATTTCCCTGTAAAATCTCTTTGTATCAGTCTGAAAAATCTTGTTTTGTCTGTAAAATCTTGCTTTTTTTTCATAGCGTCTTATTCTTTGAGCCTTCAGTTGGATTTTTTGCTTTATTTTTTCTTTAGTTGATAAGACTTCATTTTCATTCCTAATGTTATATTTTCTTTCGGCTCTTCTGCTTTTTCTAGTTCTTACATTCATTCCTCTACTCAGTTCATGCAGTACTGACAGTTCACTTCTAAGTTGTTCGATTTCTTTTTCTATTTTTCTTTTCCAAGGTTGATCTTCACGTCAGCGAGACTGCCTTGTTTTTATTTTGATATTCAATTTTTTTGTTGCTGCTGTTGCTGATGCATATATTACTTCGTTAAGATTTGTATGGGTGTCTTCATCGAGTATTAATTTCAGTGCTGCATTGTAGAGTTTAATAGTTCGGAGGTTATGTTTTGTTGGTTGTAATTTTGGGAGCTGTTCACGTTCCTCCATTGTAATATTTTGTATTTGACTTAGATGGTTTTTTATTTCTATCTTGGCTTCCTGTATATTGTTCTTATTTTCCGTCAAATAATTATCTTCTATGTGTTCTGAACTCGTTTTATTTTTGTCTTTTAACTGACTCAGATCACACCTTTCCAGCACTTTTAAACTTACAGCATTATCTTCGCAGTGATTTGCATGTTTCACGGTTTCTACATTATGACCTGTGGCTTGTTTGATGTTATTACTTTTTATTTCTGATTCCGGTTCCTTTTCATATTTTGTTGATTCGTCTCTTCTTGTTACAATTCTTTTAATTTCATTAGTTTCAGCCTCTGTCAGTCGGTTATTACGAATAATGTACCTACGTACATTGGCTAATTTATTTTCGTCAATATACTTTCTATTTGCTTGACCAACTTTTTCACGCCAAATGTCATATGTTTGGCGAGTCATGTTTTTTTGAGGTTTGAGTAACGTTTCATGAAATGCAGTCATAACAACTTTGTACTCCTCACGAGACCATTTTATTTTTTCTTTCTTTAAATGTACGGTTGTAGATCTAACTGGTGCATTTTCAGGACCATCATTAGGATTATCCTGGTTGTGGGGATCTGAAGATTCATTCTTTGTGTAGGAGTTTGTTCCTATGGCAGATTTTTCGACCTCAGGTAGGTTCCCTCCTGAAGGACGGGCTCCCTGTTTATCCACTGGAAGAGCCATACTGGACTTTTTATTTCTATTTGTATTTTATTATTATTATTATTATTATTATTATTATTATTATTATTATTATTATTATTATATCTTTTCTTCTTGGCTTAAGATCCCATTGAAACATCGGTTTCTTTACGATCACATAAGTTTCGCATTGTCAAGCTAGCTCCCTACCAACATGAATGACCGCTTGGAAAATTATGTAATGTAGGCATGGATGTGCGGGTTGTGTAGTGGATATTAGTTCGGAATTTCTAATCGAAGAGCCGAGTTCAAATAATGTCTATGTTCGTTATATTCACTTACGTGCAAATACCTTAAGTAAAAGTATTAATCCACTACTTCTCTTCCTACTGTAGGTTAATTAATAATACTTGTTTGACTAAAATCATTATTATATAAAAAATAAAGAAAGTTTTGTAAAAATTATTTTGAATTCGGCATTAAATATTCTATAAATTTTGAAATACAGCTAATGGGAAATAGCTAATCATCAATCTTCTTCGTTTACGTTCTTATTTTTTCTAATGTCCTTCTTTTTTCTGTACTTGTTTATTTTCTTTGTGTATTCTTTCCTCTTCTTCAAATGTCACCATTACTCTCCTTCTTTTTTTACTCTTATTTTTATTCTCTTATTTCCCCACCTTATCTTTGATGTTCTTTCTTCTCTTTCCCCATAATAGTATTTCTTTATGTTCGTTTTACATCTCAAAAGATTGAATAATTATTCCCTTCAATCTTTCTTGCTCTTTATTTCTTCTTATTTATCGTTTATCTAAACATGGGTATTGTTTGACTGGAACCATTTTTAGAATAGTCCTGCAAATGTGTAATCTTTAGAACCGACTGAACTTCTGGTTCTTCTTCTTTAACACATCATTGGTTAACTATTATAAACCTAACTTCTGCCAATGTTTTATTATTTTCCTACTAATACTAAGTACAAAGCACCTCCTGTGATGAACTTTGTCACTTTATTTATTAATATCTCTTTTTTCATTAAGTGGACACACAAAATTAATCGTAATCTTTGGTTGCCCTATCTTATGGTAAGAGTCAGCATATGATTATAAAATCACATCTCAAATCATCGAAATTCTCTATGCTCACTACGTGATCAAGAATTATCAACTCTTTCTTTTCTATTTATGGGATACATTTTTCCATTTTCCTTGAACTTTGCTTTTTACTAATTTATTTCTTCCACTGCATGTTCTACAGACTTCTGTAGAATCACATTTCTGTTTTCTCAAGTTTCCTCTTATCTGCTATGAAATTGTCCTACATTACACTCAATATAGAAGAATTGATGCTACATAGCTGTTAAGCCCCATTTTCTTTGTTTAACTATGTTTACCAATTTATCCCTTAAAATAATCTTTCTTTTATTCTAGTTATTATTTTTATTAGTGTAGACGAAACGGATCTGCCAAGGAGAGTTATGCAATGTTTTCTTCAGTTAGAGAATCAAAGACAGTAGCTTACCAATATCCAGATTGCGTACAAAATCAATAGTTAATAAAATTATGTATTATGTCACGCAAGAATCAAAATTTCAAGAGTATTATATTGACGTCACTAAGCGTCCAAGTAGAGAAGTTGCATCAGGATATCTGACACTGGCTAAAAATATCGCATCAAAACGAATATAGCAGACTCCACGCCTTCTTACAGTTCAATTAACAATATATCTTCACCATCCCAACACAAGTTATAAATTTGAAAATAAGTAACTCTAAAAGCATTACGAAAATATATATATCTTCGTAATGTTTAAATGGCGAGTGAGGCAGACAGGGAGACGGACAGACAGATATAGAAATAATACCAGAGAGAGAGAGAGAGAGAGAGAGAGAGAGAGAGGTATATAAGAAGAGGGATTGATAAGTACAGAATGACTTAGATAGACAGTCATAAATACTGATAGATAGATAGACAGACAGAGAGAGAGAGAGAGAGAGAGAGAGAGATATGTTTAATCTGAAATAAATATATAAAGAAATGGATCTGAACAAACTCAAATAGATTAATAAACAGCACTATTCACATTATTCGGACTATTATCCTCATCATTGTTGCCATTTCTACGGCGTTTCAGCCGTTGTTCGTTCTAGCTTTCTTCAGGTGCTAGGAACTTTGAACCGAACCCTTTATTACAATCACTGGGATATATAATTCTCATTCCTTGTGTTATCTTCTAACTCAAATCAAGTTAAGGAAACTTGACCCAGTGGATATAGACAATGGGGACTAATCAAAATAAAATAATTTCTAATTTGAAGAATATAAGAACAGACTCTAAAACAATTTATCTGGGATATAGACGGTGATTTGTTCCTATGACTTGACCAAAACATGTTGTAACTTCAATACCACTCTACAAAAGAACTGTACAAGTAACTTAGAGAGTTAGAGGAAGATAACTAATTACTACAAAAAGATATACTCCAGTGTTTGAAATAAAGAGTTAGTTTCAAAATCCCTAGCACCTGAAAAAGGCCGGAGTGTACGGCAGCCAAAACTTCGTACAAATGGCAACAAAGGTGAGAACAATAGCTCGAACGATATAGTGTAAATACCACCTCATCAAAAAAATATAAAAGTATATATAGACCGATATGGAAACACTACGGCAGACAATTAAATAAAGATGAACACAGACAAATTCGGAATAATTGTTAAACACTATAATATATATATATATATATATATATAGAGAGAGAGAGAGAGAGATAGAGAGATAGAGAGAGAGAGAGTGAGAGAGATAGGAAAAACAGACAGACAGAGAAAGGGGGAAAGAGAGATAAAGGGTTACATAAGTTACTTTATCAAATTATACTTTTACCATTCTAAAATTTTTACAGTTATTTTAATCTTCTATAAGGACCATCAGTTACCCGATGTATACGCTTAAACAATACGAGACGCAGGTAACGATTAACTCTATATAGGAACAGGTAAATGTTTTAATGATCGAATTATTATTTTCATTTGAATCTCTTCCACAAACAGGCTGTCTTGGGAAGTGATCTTCGAGTGAAATTTGCACATCACCAAAAAAATAAGTAAGTACTCTAATGCGAATAAATTAGCAAATTTTGGCTGTAAAGGTTAGAACTGCTGGGCTGGGGTTAACTTAAAAATAAATAGGAGTTAAAGGAACGAGGCATCTCAAAAATAAAAACTTGTCATCGCGATAGGCAAAAATTTCAGGGTCAGCACAGTGCTAATAAAATGTCACTAGCGTACTTTTGTGAAATTACTCATGACAAGTCATTTTTGTCACACTACTCTGTTTGAACTAGGTCATCTGTGAGATCAGTTGAGAACTTCTAGTCAATTTGGATTTTGGAGGTTGACACTCATATATAGTTTTCTCATCAGCGTAAATATCCATAAATGGTCGGAGTGTATTATTTAGACCATTAACTTAAGGTAGAAAGATACTTTGGCCGATAAACAAGTCAAGGGTTGAAACTTATTTTGTTTACAATAGTATCACAGAACTAGCCGTTAAAAGCCGTTAAAAAATACCATCATGAAAAAATACGTCATGCAGAAATTGATAACTGAGAAGATTCTTCCAGGTATTCTGTACCAAACATTGTGAAAGGTCATCAACGTAGAATAAAACGTTTGGATTTCATTGTTTGTTGCTGAACAATTTATCTCTATTAGTCATAAATTAAATAAAGTATTTTCTAATCTGAAGAATGTGAGAACAGACTCTAAAGACAATTTATCGGTGCATTAATATCTGTCTACTGATGGTTTATTTATGCTCTCGCTAGCCTATTGAGCACTATAGGCAGAGGAAAAGTTCATAACCAAAAGTTATTTACAATTTTATGCTATGGTCTCTGGTTATCTTGTTGAACGCTCATTCGATGCGATTACAGGGTTGAACACTTTCAACTGCTGGCGTATTTAGATATCGCAAAAACTTTAAATGCTATAAAAACTCCCTTTCTCTGACGTGCTCAAATAGCCCGATGGATGCATCTCATACTGCTGAGAAATCAGTCGGGTTTCAGTCCCGGCTTGCTACACTGAAGAGCTGTGACAGAGCAAAATTGTAAAAAAAATGAAAATAATACTGGCATCTCATTTTAACAGATATATTTATCACAATTGCTCAGGAATATATTCAAGTTATAAAGAATAAATAGATTAAAGAAAATCGCCATTGGCTTCAACTACGACCTCCAGATGGCTATGGAAACACCTGGGTGTCTTCCGGATGGTCTTCTTGTTTAAGTTGGTGAATACTGCCTTAATCCTTGCCTCCAGTTCATCCTGTACAATAGAGGAAAGTTCATTAGAGCAACTTTTCTTGTTTTTAACTTTTGTATAAATGTAAATTCGACTGTTAATTTTATTCCAGCCGATATCTGTTAAATTTTCTGGTATATCTATTACTTGTGAGAAAAATATTTGGTTATCATGAAGGGGAAAATGAAAACCCCGAAGTACAGATGTAAAAATTAAGGAACTAAATAATGTAAGATATCTGGAATAGGATTTAACCGAGCATGATAATTATGGTTCTGATATACGGATGATCATTGAAATAGAAAAGATGCTTTCTAGAATCCAAGAAATATATTAATAAACAGTCAAATATCGCTATGAACAAAGACAAGTTTGCTGAAATGATATGTACAATCATTTGTTTCTATACAAATGAATCTTGACCAATGTTCTATAAAAGCGTTCAAAGATTTGAGGGAACAGAGATGACATTCCGAAGAATACTTATTGGAATACCATATGCGAAGTCAAAGGACTCTTAAAGTAAATGAAAAACAAATAAACATTCGTACAGTGAACTAGAAAAAAATTCCTATATTGACAAGGACGGATAATGAGGAAAAATTTAACACTCACAAAAATTATCGAAGTTGATTTTAGTGTTTATTTGAATGGATGCCAAAACAGATCGTAAATTTATAATCCTTAATATGAGCTACAAACGTTAGGAAGCTGTGAAGAACCATGATCATCCATCATCTAAAGCAACAGTGCATGAAGAATAATATTTATTATGAAACAATAAACGTTATTTTAGATAAATGGACCTTACGCATATTCGTATTTTTTCACAACTAGCAATCAAGTATCTCGCAGTTGTCATCAAATAGCGTAAGACATTGATGAAAACACGGTGGGCAGAAAGACAATTATTACAACTGATATAATGCATTTCGTTTCTTGTTTTTTACTAAATCCATATGCCCAAAACAACTACTCATCCTATCATTGTGAATGCGATAGTCATCTAGTAAACAATATCAGACAATAGCTTCTACTTACCGTCTGAGAAACAACGAGAAAAAAGCGTCTGGATATGTCTGAACAGATAAGTATCCTCTGACAAGTTGCTAAGTGATATCAAAAGAAACAGAATTAATATTTTCGGTGCTTATCATTGCTGAATAATTTTCGTAAAAACATCGATTTATGAAGATAATTGAGATAGCCAAAAGATGTGTGTAGATTTCGTTTTTTTTAATGTTTTGTATGTAACTTCAAATTCCATTAATTTTTCCCGAAAAAAATATGCTAAAAATATCTGTTTAAATATCACCGAATGAAAAATGATTATAATAATAAGAAAAGCCGTTAACCTATATATGATTTCATATTATTAGAAAATGTATAATTCAATCTAATGACGTAATTATGTGATATCTATTGTAGAAGATATCCATTATTGTAAATGTCGTTCAGGTTGTAATCATAGCACTTCTTGATAAAGAACCTCATATATATTCATGAATCTTTTCGAATGTTCTGTGCCTCATAATTGCTGTCAAGTAAGATGCAGATATGGATCACTCAATCGTGTCAGAAATAAACAAAACAATATGACATATCTCAGTGCTTTCCTCTATGTATTCATGTGAATACGAAAAGGATAAATAAGAATGAACGAGAGAGAAAAACATAAAGTGAATTTATGAAAGAAAATCCTTAGAAAAATTAAGATTGTGTGCGGCTGAAAGAAAGAAACAAACAAACAAATAAACAAAGATGAAATACAATATATGTTAAAAGTATCGTCGCTAAAGATATGGTAATAAAAATAAAGTACGTAAAGTGGAACCGCTTGTTACAAACTGACTTTGAAATCTGTCGCGCATATATATACGCTATTGTAATATTCTCGCTCACTCCCTCTGCTTCTATTTGTGTTTGAAAGGAAAGTGTGTAGTGTGTGATTGTCTCATCAGTACCACAGAGGCTGCATTATTAACAGTGGTTGTTGCAGTAGTTTTAACCAATGACAATATTCCCCAAATCTGACACAACCATATTCCAAAGATCAAGCTCGTCTTCAAAATTCAAATCACACTTTAAAGGATCAAGATTTCAAAATGCCGAGGGAATACAAGAAAATTGGACGAGATATCTGTTCACTCTCCCAAGTAAGGAGTTCTAATAATGCATCCAACAAAGGAAACGTTGCTGCATAAAATGTAATGCTTCGAAATATAAAACCACAGGTGTTTTATATTGTAGTTTCTTTTTTATAGCATCACTCCCGATACACTTTAATCCAGCCACGTAATAAGAAACAAAAAATTGATATATTAAAAAAGAAAGAAAAAATAAAAATTGATTTGATATTAAGATAAAATTAAAACAGAAAAAGAAAATAATAAGCAAGAAAGAAAATATGGTGGGGAATTATACAAAGAAAGAAACAATATGGTGGGAATTATACAAAGAAAGAAACAAAGAATGGGAAGATAGTAAATAAAAAGAAAGAGTAAATGCTTGCGTGTAAAACTGGTTAATTATTTTTAAGCATCCAGCTATCAGAACAGGATAGCGATCAGTAATGCATACGATTATGCTCCTTGCGTTGTGGTACAGTGGATATCGGCTCGGAACGCGAAACCGGAGAGCCGAGTTCGAATTCCAGTTGAATCCATTGTATTCACTTACGCGCAAATGTTCTTAGGAAAGGGATTAATCCTTTTCTTCCTTCCAGTTATGGGTTAAATAGCAGGACAGATTGGGTTCTCTTGTATAGCCTTGGCCGGCAACCAGTCTACCGCAGAAAGCAATGACAAACTACTGTGCCCAGTCAGTCATGTCTCTTTCGAGACATGATCGCCCAAGCGTGTATCACGTATGGCACTTAATTGACTGACTATTTGGAATTTGGAATTTTCTTGTCTATATTATTTATTATGCCTATTTCGATTCAACAAATAGTCATTCAGCTGGTTAAGGATATATAAGAGAAATATATAAGTTCGCCTACTTGAATTAAGCAATACCCACTATTCTACGAGAAAATATCTAGTAGGCTGCGAGGTCATTTACATTTCAGTCAGTTAAGTGCCATACGTGAAACAGGCTTGGGCGATCATGTCTCGAAAGAGACATGACTGATTGGGCAGAAGATTATGCTGCAGTAGGTTGCCATTGCTTTCTGTGGGAAACTGGTTGCCTACCAAGGCTATAGAACACAATCTGTCCTGTTATTTAACCCATAACTTAAAGCAAGAGACGCATTAATACCTTTCCCAAGGGTATTTGCGCGTAAGTGAATGCAATGAATTCAACTGGAATTCGAACTCAGCTCCCCGATTTCTCGTTACCAGCCGATATCCACTGTACCGCAACGCACATCCCCATTTACATTTACTATACTAAAAAATGGATGCATTGATACTGTTGCTATTA
Source organism: Ascarosepion bandense (assembly GCA_037127315.1). Taxonomy (NCBI): domain Eukaryota; kingdom Metazoa; phylum Mollusca; class Cephalopoda; order Sepiida; family Sepiidae; genus Ascarosepion; species Ascarosepion bandense. The sequence goes on along the minus strand of JBBBDQ010000122.1, from coordinate 3,722,762 downwards.
TACGAATAACTGAGTCTGAGAGAAAAATTCTACTAATCTGTTTGGTATAAATGGGTTTAGGAATTCGTAAACTACCTCTTCTACATACTCCTCCACAAAACTACCGATTAGTGAGTAGTGTAGAGATATTACTTGATGCTTGACTAGTCGGTCAGTTGAGTGCCATACATGTTACACGCTTGGGTAATCATTTCTCGAAAGAGACATGCCTGTCTGAATAGAAGATTTTCTCGCAGTAGGTTGCCATTACTTTCTGCGGTAGACTGGTTGCCAACAGAAGCGATAGAACCTAATCCGCTCTGCTATTTAACCCATAGCTGGAGGGAAAAGACGGATTAATACCTTTCCAAAGAGTATTTAACCGTAACTGAATGCAACGAATTCAAGTTTAAGTAGCAGCCACCTGATAATGTCAAATCTGAATACAAACCAGACATGGAAATCTAATATCAAAGATTGTCATTATCAAAAAATTAAAAAAATGTATATGTAGAAAGTTAGTGTCGCTTACATCCATATAATTAATATATATATATAAGCAAAGTCAATGTCACCACATACAGAGCGTTACAAGATATATATATATATATATATATATATATATATATATATATGCAAAGCCAATATTATCTCCAACAAGAGCTTTAAATTATGTCTGTGGAAATCTAATGTATCCAATGTCGAGAGCACTAAAAAGATATTTGTGTAAATCCAATGCCGCCTACGTCAAGATTATCAAAGAAAAGTAAATGTTGCTTATGTCCAGAGCATTAAAATGATATGTGTCCAAAGCCAACGTCACCTAAAGCATTAAAACATGTGTCGGAGGACAATGTCATTTACACCCAAAGCATTAGAAATATATTTGTGAAAAGCTAATGTAGCCTATGTCCAGAGCACTAAAAGATATAGGTGAAAATCCTACATATACATAATTAAAAGATTTATATGCAAAGTCAATGTCATATAAGACAAAAGTATTAAATATATATATAAATGGAAAGGCAATATTGCATAGGCCAAGAGCATTAAAAGATATCCGTAGAAGGTTAATGTCATCTACGCCCAATGAATTAAATGGCATTTGTGGAAAGCCAATCTTTCTTACATCCAGATAATTAAAATTATATCTGTGGACAGCCAATGTCGCCTATGTCCAGACCATTAAACAGATATATATGCCAAACAAATATCACTTCAGAGCAAAGCATTAAAATGATGTATTTGACAAGCCTATGCGATCTACCGCCGAAGCATTTATAATGGTTTGTAACAAAATGAAATACATATTTTTCTTTCATTTATATAGCGTTAGATTAAACACAATATGTAAATATATATGTATATGTTACGCGCCTTTTTTAAACGATAATTTTTTTTTCCGCACTCTCTTTTATATTCCTGTTTGCTTGCGTCATCTTACTTCCTTTCTTTCTTTCTTGGTTATATCATTATGAAATGCTAATTATTGTACAATCACCGAAGTTAAGCAACGAAGACCTACTTCACTAATGTGATGTGGGTAACACTTGAGAATACCAAGTTTCATAAGCTTGGATGCGCGAGAGATGTAATTGATAACAGATCTGAAGTTCAACTCAAAGAGCCGATATCCAGTTCCAGACGGATTGGTTATAATTACCTAGAGGCAAAAAGCGTCAAGTAAAGAAAAAATCGACTTCCCGTCACACACAGTTATGGGTTCATTAGTTTGCTAGAAACAAAGAAGAGAGTACTGGATTGCTATGTGATGTCAGTTCTTCAATATGGCAGTAGACGTTGGACAATATCATCAAAGATGAAGGAAAAACATGAAGCAACTGAAATATTGTTCTACAGAAGGATGTTGCGAATATCATGGATCGAGCATTTGAGCAATGATGAGGTTTTGGAAACGCAATCATCAGGCGCATATTACAAACTGTTTTTTATATGTGAATTTACTTGAATATATACCCATAAGTACATTTAATTATTCACTAAAATAAAAGACCCACACATTACTCATTTTGCTTTCTTTACTCCAGTATACCTTAGTATACCATAATTACTTACTAATTCTAATCTATACAACCCAGCCCCTTTAACTGATGAGGTAGAACAAAATCAAATTAAAATAGAACTAAAATTCAAACTGTTTTTTAACACTATTGTCTACGCATTTAAATAATGTACAGTTCCATTATGTATCTTACACAAACAAAATTAAAGTGTCATGTTTTTGTACTATTTGTACCCTTTCGCGACCCAAAATTTCAACTAAAAATTTCTGCCTAATTTCGAATTCTGACTTAGCATTATTGTCACACCTGCAAACATTGTTAACTGCCTTCAACTACTGTCTCTTTAATTTTCTATACAAACGAGTTCTTCTTGTATTTTATAAATAAATCACTCTCGGTATTTATTTTAAAATATCACCTGAAGAAGAAATGTATAGTAATATGTAATAACAAAATTGCAATACATAAATACATACATACATACATACATACATATATATATATATATATATATATATATATATATATATATATAAAGAGAGAGAGAGAGATTATGGATGAAATCCAACAAAATCTTAGAATAAGAAAAGGGTAAAAATAAAAAAGGAAATGTTTATTGACATGTTTCGGTTTTATCAAAGCTTCATCAGAGATTGAAATATGTAAATAAAATAAAATATAAGAGAATATATTCTGGTTTTCTAATTTTTCATGTGGCAGTTTCACTCGCATCTATTCTGTCGAGACATTTTTTTGTAAATTCATGTGTGTAAAGGTGATATCACTTTTATTTTTCTACTCGGGATTTATATTATATATTCATTTGCGTGTGTGGGGAGGACGTGTGAGTGAGGGCGTTTGTTTAGGATGCACGTGTGTGTGTAAATGAAACACTGCTTGTAGTAGTAGTAGGAAGTATACAAATCTTCAATTCTTTGAGTATGGATTTTGAAAAAGTCTCTGATACGCTTGCTTATAGTTGAAAAACAGTCTATGAGACATGTCTCGAAATAATTCCCCTCATAAAGATTTACAGTTTTTCAGTGAATGCTATATTTGAAATCAAATTCATGACGATAATGTACTTGTGTAGCAAGTTTAAAGTTTTGTCCTAGCGTTCGTAGATGTGGGCTTTTAGATTTCTAGATGTTTCCGCAAGAAAACTTTTTTTTTTCATTTCATAAATCATAGTATCTTATGTGGTGGTGAATCTATTTTCCTCCTATCTTTATTTATGATTGTTTTATGGTGTTTGTTAAAAACCTGTGCTGCGGATAATTAAGTAATGTTCAGATGTTTTGAAAATAGACCATTGGAGGTTAATATTATGGATAACCTGTGTTTGTTGTCATAAGTGGTTTTGGCTGTGGTGGTTTTTATTTTTTGCAATTATCTTGAACTTGCAAACTTTATATGCGAGTTTTTTTTTTAACAATGATGATGAAATGATGCACGCAGAGAAGAAATTGAAATGTTTGGTCAATTTATTTCTCGTATTTATCTAGGAATTCAGTGTAACGTATGTTAATCGTTCTGTTGTAAAATCTTGTGATTTTTTGGATGTGGTGGGAATAGGAAATTATTGAATAATTTTTGTTATTAGTTATTCTTTTAACATTAAAATCTAATGTACTATAATACATACTAATGAAATACAAATCAAATAATAATGTTTTCTTCATTTCCACGACAACTTAATATTTCATGAAAAGCATCCAAAAACAGATGCATTCTTTTTCGTATTGTATCAGTCCTACAGAGAAAAAGTAAAAATAACATCTTGTCAGATTTCTTCTTAAAATACTTTGTTTATATTTGCTTGTTCATTTCAACGTCAACTGCTGTAGAACGTCTCTAATGCTTGAGTTTCAAATTGTAAATTTGCGCTTTCGTTCCTGTCCATAGAACCAGCCTTCGAAAGAGTTCTTTTGGATCCATTCTTGTTATAGTTCAGTATCTGTTTACAATGACCATGTGCCTGAGTCTCGTAAATCCGACTGTGCAGGTGGTTTTTTACCATTGCTATTTACATGGAATACACACACATACACTATCTCTTTCTTACACACACACAAGCACACACAGACACACACACACACACACGCACACACATATATATATATGTGTGTGTGTGTTAAGAAAAATTAAGTATTTAAATAACTGCATACACAAACACACGCACACACATATATATAATTGTGTGTGTGTGTGTGTGTGTGTGTAAGAGAGAGATTGTGTGTGTGTGTATGTGTGTGCAATTATTTAAATACTTAATTTTTGGTTATAATTAAATCAAACTGTAGTAATAAAAATGTACAACTATGTAGTATAAATGTTTAATATTTTTCATTTGTAAATTATTTTTTCGTGACCCATGTTTCTCCCTTTCGTTGTCTTCAGACAATGTAAAATAACTGAGTTTACCGTTTTTTAAACACTAGAGTAACAGAGATCTTTTATGAACGCGCAATTCTCAAAATTAGTAGAAGTTACTTAAAAGTCTTAGAACACTTTCATCTTGTATGATCCTAGTAGGTATTTATTAGTATGGTTACACTTGGGCATGCTTTGCGTTCTTTCATTTAGTAATCCATTTTTGTTTGTGAATATTAAATCGCCAATTTTTCTTCCTGGCACAATATTTATTTTTTACTACTTTTTGTTTGGCTCTTTCTTTTACCTCAAATATATCGTTTTTTTTCCATAATTTAGTTTCAATTTCCACACGTGGCTAGCCGTTTTTGTACAATTTTTGAGGTTTTCTAATTCAAATTCTAGTTCTTAATCTCATTCCATCTTGCCAAAAGTCTGTATTCGGTAGATCCCAAATATGTTTGTTTTAAACAGTTGTGTTATGTACTTTTGCTTTTTAAATATTCTGTTTTGTAAATAATCTTCTTTGGAAAGTGTTTATGGATCAATTTAAAAAATGTTTGTTTTATTTTGGTTTTTTCTAAAGTAAATGTTCTATTGAACCAATAATGTTTCGATTTCTATTATAGCTTGTTTTTTGTCTTCTTGGTTGGGGTATGTATTCTAGAATTTTCTAATGGCAAGATATTTTAAGCCATCTTCATAATCATTTTTCTTTTCATCAAGTATTGATTTGATGAATTTTTGATAAACTGTGCTCTATTCTTTTATGGATGTATTTGATTATGCTTTTTGGATGGTTACATCTTGTATTTACATAATTTAAAATTGCATTTGCTTTCATATATGGAGAGACACTGCCTAAAAATTTTTTTAACAAATTGCTAGCTACAAAATTGAAATTAAATTACGGAAAAGATCCCGATATAAATTTTTTTTAAGAATGCACTGCTAGAGTTGTTAAAGAACCGGAAATTTTCGAAATTCGGTAAGAGTTACTTAAGTAGATTTTTAGCCATTATCATCCACTTATGATTCGACCTAAAAATTATTGAAAGATATGATTATATCTTAACATTACTACTGATCTTTAATTCAGTATTTTCTTTTATTTTTTATCTGTAACAAAACATAATGACTAATTTTTTTCTCGTAGCACAATCGTCAGACATTGTTACCACTGTATGGCCATCGTTGTATGGCGATGTATGTAGAGGGTTAGTAAAAAAAAAATCCCTGTTTGTACGTTTGAAAAACAGTAAATCAGTTATTATAAATCGTCTGAAGATTCCAAAAGATTGAATGCTACACTGCGGAAATAACTCATTTCCTAATGACAAATATTCAAAATATTTACAATATAAATATATTGAAAAACTTTTAATACAACTGCGTACTGGTCTAATTTAACTAAGACAAAACAATAACTATATATATATATAAACATGTCGTTCCAAAAAAGACACTGCCATTGGTGCGCAGAGGGTTACATAAGACCTGAGTGATGAGAAAGATATATATGTATATATATATATATATATATATATATATATAAGTTCAACCAAAGCCAGTGATTAAAGTCACTATGACACAAGGATTTACTGGGTAAGGAAAAATTAGGAAAGAAATGTAGTATGAATAAACGAGTTCAGGTAAGACATATTTTTTTTAGTTTCATGTTATCAGACTCTGACGATCTGACGGAATGGGTGCTCCTGTACTTGCTTGCATGGATGATTCACTCCTCATTTTGACTCCTTTCACTATACTATTAGTTTCCTATTAGCTTACTTGTAAATAAAACAAAACTTTATTCAGCTTTAAGATTATGACTCAAATCATCCTTTCGAGGCACACGTCCCTTATATTATGTTAAATTTAGTCATTGATACGAAACGGTTAATTGATAATTATTTTTAATCTTTTTGTGAAGGGACGGTTGAAAAAATAGAAAAAGATAAAAAAGGAAGGAAAGAAAAAGAAAGATAGAAAGAAAGAACAAAAAAGTAGAAATAGAAAAAGAAAGAACAAAAAAGAAAGACGGGGGAAAGACGAAGGAAATAAAAGATTGCAGCTTGGATTGAGAAAACGGAGAACCGAGTTCGAATTGCCGTCGAGTTCATTGCATTCACTTATGCGCCTATACCATTGAGAAAGGCATGAATCCAATTTTTCTTGATCCTCATCTATGGATAAATAGTAGTACAAACGGTTTTAAAGGCTTTTGAGGAAAATAGTCTAAAAGAAAGACAATCCTGAATTCATAATGCTATGCAACCTCAGCTGAACACATGCTATGTAGCTCAGGAAAGTATCGTTCGCATTGATTTGATGTTTCCGACTACGGTTGATAACTTGTTTTATATACATTATTTTTATTATATGTTTAATGAAAGATATTTTAAAACGCCAATTAACTCTATTGGTGAGTTTACTCACCAGATTTCTGTTGGAGATACTCTAGGAAATTCAGCAACTATCACAGCAGAATTTTCAAACAGCCTTGCAGTGCAATGCAAATTAATATCTACTCTATCTCCAAAAGTTGTAATTCCTCATAAATATCAATTGCATAGCGAGGCAGACTGGAGCCTCTAGTCCTTTATGTCATCTATCCTTAGAGAAGAAAACTTTCAATTCAATAAGTCGCAAAGTCTACTGAAAACTGTACATAAGCTTTTACAAATATATATAGTAATTTAGTGATAATTAAAAAAGGATACATGGAGCGTCATTTACGCCCTGAATTTATTTTATAAAACACATTCATTTATATTAGCTGTTAACGGTCACAAATACATGGTACGTATGAAAGTAGTCTAGATGTTGGGTTAACACCAAGCTGCTTAATAGATGCCGTCGATTAAAAAAATCATACGGATCAGCATATACCCATACAGTGGAACGTTCCTTTCTATTTATATGGTAAGGTAGAATATTTTCTTCAGACTTAGGTGGACAAATTTAGACAAATAGGAAAATTCTGTATAAAATATCTTAGGAAGAAACTCTAGTATTTGTGAGATAACAAAGAAATGAATCTGCGGAGACAATCTGATCCTCTATATCTTTAGAGGTATCGTATAGCAAAATAAACTCAAAGAACATAACGAACAAATATTACTTTGATATTTACTTGTTGACGTCGCATCTGCTCCATACTAAACACTACTAAGTAAAGAGTAAGAACATTTAGTGGATTTGTGAATTATATTATACTGTAAACTATGGAAAATTTCTAATACAAAATTCCCTGTTTCTGGCTTGTGTCGGACTTAGCACACATAATATAGTTTGACCTGGCAAGGTAGAATATGTCACAGACATAAAATTAAGATGTTATAGTGATGGCAAGTGTAAGATTAAACAGATTAGGACTAAGGGAATCTGAGTAAAAGTGCAACATTTGAATCGGTCTGATTGTGTTCACGTGGCGGTAACACACTTGAAAATCATGTAATATTTTGCTTTGAATAAATAGAATGAGAGAACACTTAAGCGCAGTTGAGTCATATTAAATTCAGGTTCGACTACAGTTACTTCAGCATCCCTTGAAGGAGAATAATCAAAAAATGAAGAAAAATAGAAAGTTAAATTTGAAGGAAAAATAAAGAAAGGGAAAAGAAACAATGAAAAAAGAACATAGGAAACGTGAAAAAGAAGGAAATAAAAAGAAGAGAAAAAGAGAAATAAACAAGAAACAATAAAAGAAAGTAAACAGAAAAGAAAACAGAAAAAAGAAAGAAGAAAAAAGAATCGATAGAAAGAAAAGGAAAAAACAAACAAACAAAACAGAAAAATAACTAAAGAAATTAATCACTGTTCAGGCACCAGGGAAGGTTTGGTGTATAATGGTCACTTGTAGAGAGATTTGTCATTATTAATTTGGAAAGATATGGTAGCAAAGACGACTTGGAAGTCATATCTTTATATTTGGGTTATCCTAAATCGGAGACTACATGAGCTGACTATGAACATATATGTACATACAAGACTGGAAGTTATGATGGCTATATTTGATTTTATATAATTGTATCCCAAATCGAATTTGTTGTAGCGATACCTTCTCGCAAAGTAATGGTAAAAATAAGCATTGCTAAATATATTATCAATATGAAAGACAATTTGTACGTTTAAACAACATTTTCATGTAGGTAAAGATTTATGGAATCTAAAATCAAAATCGGTTCGACCAGTTCAAACTTCGTCGGAGTATTTCCTGCAAGGAAAAACAATTTAGAAATGTATGAATTCGACTCTTGTTTCTTTATTAGATTTCTTGTTTAATAACAGCATAGAATTATCTCTCTAGCTCTGAATGGCAATCAGTCTAGAAGAATCCCTCTAAATTTAAATCTGTATGAGCAGCATAAAAACATTCCACTATCTCACAGAAACTGACAACTTATAAAGTAAATGATCATGCCGATAGAAAAGATCACCTACTTGCTGAAACGGGGGTACATTAACAATAAAACAAAAATAAAATCATTTTATCAAAATCACAGTAAAAGGGAAATTTATTTGGGCTGGAAGAGCGAATGCCACGGTAAACAAAAAAGCGGACCAATATATCGATAAAGAGCAGCATCTAAGGCAAATTTGACATTATCAAGAATATTATTTGTGAGAAGTCAGAGTTGACATCGCTTCATCATAACTTATGACTATAGTCATTTTCAGAAAGAAAACAAATACTGTTGTTTTACCTTTGCTTTCAAATAAATGTTATGATCGGGAATCGTAAACAACGATCGCATATTTGGAAATTTGTAGTTATATTGCCTTCTCTCTGTTATAATTGTCAATACTTTCTATTGATTGTAGTCGTGTGATAGTCTGACAATCAAATGTTTATAATCCGTGCCGATTCGAATAATACCCAACTCCAAATCGAAAAAGCCGGTACGAAACTATATTGATCACGTTTCCACATTCGACACGGTTTCAATTAACTCCAGAGAGACAGTCAAATGTTTGAATATGAATAATCAATCAAATTCGCAGACATTACGAGTGTGCGTTGAACCTAAGATACAAAGTGCATGTAATTTAAAGATATCAACTTGGCATTGGAGTGCCTCGTCCGATGGCAATGTTTACCCCATTCATGTAAGTAAGAGTTCTAACTAACGTGCTTTCAATCCTCAGTTTCTCCTGCATGTTTGTGAGTTGGAAATTAGCAGGCACCCTAGGTTTTATTACAATAACGTTTTATTATTTATAGTCCATATACATTATATCCTTGAAAATGTGGTAACTATTCAGATCATTCAGTGGTAATTAACATTTTTGCTACTGATAATTTTAATATTAGCTCATATGGAAACATGTTGTCAAATCATTTCCTCACAAGAAATCTAACAAGACACAAGTGGTTAATGAGTGAAAAACAATAAGTGAAAAAATTATAAGGTGGAATACAATAAAAATATAAATTACGAAATCAGAAGACAGTGCTTGACATTGCAATTAAGTTTTGAATGTCAAAATTGACTGAGAAGCAAGACGTAGGAAGTGAGCTTCATAAGCAAGCAGGGCAATAGAATAAAGTATATAACTTACGATTACATTTAGCCAATTAAACTTCAAAATGATGGGATATTGTTGCTAATCTAGTCAGTTTAGTGCCATACATGATACACGCATTGGGCGATTATGTCTGAAAATGACAGATTGTCCCGCACTAGGTTGCCATTGCTCTCTCTGTTAGACTGGTTGCCAGCCAAGGCTAGAGCATACAATCTGTCTTATTATTTAACACATAACTAGAGGAAAGAAAGGGATTAATACCTTTCGCAAGGGCATTTGTGCGTAAGTGAATGTAATGATTTTAACTGGAATTCGAACACGGTTCCCCGATTTGTCGTTCCGAGTTAATATACACTGCACCACAACGCACATCCACCAATCTAGTACTACGTTTAATTTCATAACGTTTACAAATTGCTATTTAATGACTGTGAATCCATTGATATTCTTGATTGAAATTTATATAATCTTTATATTAAACACTTGAGGAAAAATAATTTTTCGCGTGTTCACTAACAACCATCACACTATTGTTCCTAGCTAAAATTTTGTTCAAAGTAATGTACAAAGGTAGTATCATGGTGATATTGTTCTATCTTCGATTTACATTTTCTGTCCATTTTAGTTGCTGTTGAAACTCCTTGCCTGGAAACGTTTTAGCTCTTCTGTACAGTTATATGTTTGTGATTCAGTTCTGAAAAAAAGCGATGACATTTACAGATTTTGAGAAATATATTCTCCTGAATAAGAATTGAATGTAAAGTTTTAATAAATTTTACTTCAATTTTGAATCTTTCTTCATACGGAAACGGCCAATTATATATATATATATACCTTTACAATTAATATGCAGTAACATTATCTGCTCTAATTATTAAGATGACAGTGAGATTTCCTTAAGTCAGCTGGTGTATCATAAGACCATGACTTTCTCGGCAAGCCCTGGGGATGATGGTAAAATGCATCCGGCAGCAAAGTCTCTAATTAGGAGGTTGATATGAGCATGGGATCAGCCCTTAATTGATGTTGTTTCAAGGTTCATTCTGACCTAGAGTGGTAGCGCCTATTAAGGTTCCAGCTATGGGCAAATAGTTAACCACCAAACTGGGGTCAAAACATTATGAAAGTATAAAACAGACTTTTATAGACATACATACATAAAAATAAACTTTTATAGGAAAATATACATTTTTTAAGGAAAATATTACCAACAATACATTTTTGAAGGAGAAAATTATTACCAGCAGTAGTTTTTGAATACGAAACTCAGAAACATTTTCAGTTTTCTAAATTAAAGTTTTTTCACTGAAATCTGACTAAATCAACGTTCTCATTATAACCGGGCATTTAAAAAATAACTTAAAACCCCAATTTTTTGGCATTAACCAACACAAGATGGTTAAACAAAACTCAATGTCAAACTTTCTCGACACTTTATCAAGTAGATCTCTTTCAGGATATTTTTGTTTAGATCTGCACGCACAATCCAATGTTCATGAGCCATTCAGGTAGGGAATTACTGAATCAGGTTACTGTAAAAAGAAAAAGAAAGAAAGTAGGCATACGCATTATGAGGATATTTAGCATCTCTCTTGATCCGGGACTCGAAGACTGTAATGACTAATGGAATAGAATGTCCTTATAAATGAAATACAAATAAATTAATGATGGGTTAACACCGTGTTGCATGACCAGTCTCAGCTGTGAAGTCTTGAACTGCTGGAACTAAGTATTTTATCTCGCCTGAAAAACTACCATGAAAGTAAAGGTGAGGTTGCGAGAGTATAGTAACGCTTCGTACGTAGGAAATTTGTAGTCAGATACTTTCTGGAGTGGTACAATAAACATTTTTTTCGAATTGATCAGAGAATTATTGAATACACGAGTCTAACTTAAGATTAAAAGAGTCCTTGTAACCCTGTTCAATGCAATGATCAATAAAGAAAAATTTAAAAGAAAACATCTTGTCATCCACGGCTTTCAACTTTACATTTTTACTTGGTAATCACTGACTAACGCAGTTAAATTGAAAAAAAATTATTCTGATCGTTAGCGAGATTAAGGTAAGTCTGAAGAGTTATCTTATCACTAAATCGGAATAAGATACAAAATAGATTTTGAAGATTGTAAACGATCTCGGTGATAATTATATTATATCCCAAGTTAATGTTCCTGTTAATGTTAAATGCTAGAACTTGATTGTTTCTGTCTTTCTCTTGCTCTCTTTTGCACTCTTTGTCTGTATCTGTCACACATTATAAATATACATATTATACTACATTTAAATCACTATTCGGTGTTTCATGCACTACGCAAACATCAATGGAATATTATGAACTGACCGTTTTTACATTTGTATTTAGCTTTTGGTATAAACTTTGTTTAACGTCGTTATGAAGTATAAATTTAGGATGTCAATTTTTTTCATTCATTAAATATTTAATTATAATTTGATTTATTCTGAAAACTAAAAGTGAGGGATTATCGCAGGTTTTTTAAAAATTAAATAATAACCATTTTGTGGGGAATAAAAAATGTAAGTCATAAGGAGGCTAACCTTTGTTTATTCATTTTGTGACCACGGCAGAGTAAATAGGTGGGAAAAACATAAATACATATAGATATATGCATGTATATAAAATAATAATAAAATAATAATTGAAGTAAATTAAAAATAGATAATAGATAAAAAATGAATAATTAATATAAAATGAAAAAGAGAAAGTGAAAATTTTTGTCAGATAGTTCAGGTTTTGAATATATAGCACATAATTATTTCTGTTTCATATAGTCTTTTATTTACTTTTTAGTTTAATGCTTTACGATCATTCAGATGTTTTCTGCCTTACGAAATGCATGTTTACATTTATTTTTTATTCAATTATAAGAATTAGTTTCGCGATGATATTCCAGGTAAAAATGTTTTTGTTTGTTTGATTTTAATTACAAAAAATGTTTGGTGAGGGCAGTGCTATTCTCTTATTTATAACTAACTGTTTAATCCGGCGTTTAATTCGGGTTTCAATCCTGGGTTAGAAAGCAATCGGAGTCTAACCGTACTGATGAGCTGTGATACAGAGATACAGATCTGTCTGCGGATGATTATATATATATATATATATATATATTTCTGTATACGTGCACGCGCGTGTGTGTACTTTTATATGTAACCATTTAATTTCCTCTCTCACACACAAGCACAAATTATGCCGACTTCATAGTTTAGTGAACTTATTATTAAAATATATTTACATATCATGGATTTTACTTCTTCTATTGCTACTTTCCGACATTTTCTTATTCATATAGAACTTAGTGTATTTCTGTATTTTTGTATGTGAATGGTTCTACAGATAGTTAATTGGTTTATATTGCCTCATTTAATTTGCTATAGTGCCTGATATATATATATATATATATATATATATGTATATATATATATATATATATATGTGTGTGTGTGTGTGTGTGTGTGTGTGTGTGTGTGTGTGTTTATGTATGTGTTTGCATAATAATCCAGGTTAGATCAATAAATATTCTTTAGGCATATACTTAGAAGACGCTAAGCCATTTATCGACATCGACCTGACACACTAACTAAATATTGTCGTACAAAAAATGGTAGTATTTTTGTAAAATTCTCTTATAGCTAACATCAAATTTCAGGGGATTGTAATTCTATAATTTTTATGAACATTAATTCTTTTTTATTAGGTTTAGTTTATCAGTATTTAAAAAAAATACACACGTTAACATGGAAATTTTATAATTATTGTATAAAAAGTGGAAAAATATAACTCAACAAGAGATTATCCTTATTGTGTATGTTTTCACCATTGATTATTTACTGATAAATTTCTAAAAACTTTAACAATAAAATTATTATATCTTCCTAACGAGCTGACGGACATATCACGTTGAAATTCCCCTAAGATCACCAAAGCTAAGCAACGTTGAGACTTGTTGACTACTAATGAATATGAGGTGTAATTGATAACGATTAGGATTAGGCGTTCGGCGAGAAGTGTTTAAATTCCAGTCAGGTTCGTTATATTTATTTATGCGCAAATATCCTTCGGAAAAAGTATTCATCCGCCTCTTCTTTCCCAGCTATGGATTCATTTGCAGAATTTTTGTCAGTCAAAAACATTATTATCACTAAAAATATCCTTACATTCTAAAAATATTTTCTGGCTTTAAATACCTGATAAAAAGTTTGATAAGACGTAAAATAGACAAATATCAATAAATCAATTCTTCTATCTATCCGTTTAATATCAATCTAGACTTCAAAATATAAAGTATAAGAATGTTACCCCCCCCTACTCGGGAGAATTTTTGATATTCTCTTTCAAGGTACACCTTTTGGTACGTCAAATTGTATAACATATTTTCAATATTACCTACTGGGATAGCCGCTTTTTTTTTTAAAACTAGGATCCATACATTTTGAACATCGCGTCTAGCTTTGCTAAAGACAAATTTTAGTTTTGGAGTAGTCTACTTTAACTATATGAATGAAGTTTTCAGATTTTCCTGCAGACAAGGAACTGATTTCAGAAAAGAAAAAACATCTGCACGAAATGAAACATCATTCTATCAATTTAAATATAGAATCCTCATCATTTAGTGCGGAAACCACTGTTGGTTGTATTATAGAGTACTGATACTTAAATGCACTGAAACATCCTCCTGAGGGCAATAGAAAGATCCGGAGGCAATGAGAAAAATTACGAATATTTTGGTTACTGAAAGACCGGTATCAAGCACTGTAACACAAAGTAAAGCTGCACTAAATTGCGTTCCCAACATCATATTTAGTTTCACGCGGTTCAGTACTCTTGAATATTAACCTTCTACGCAAAAGAACAGACTGAAAGTGAATGTATGGAGATGAGAAAAATAGAGAAATTTAATCGCTAACATTTTAAAGGGACATGATAAATAGAAGAAAAATAAGTATATTTTCCATATTCAAAACATATAAAAATATTATGAAATATTATGAATTCCCAGAAAAGGATTTTACGGCTTCAAAGTATATTCTTAAACCTATAACTTTTTTGATCAGCAGCAAAATCAAACTGGAGTTCAACATTGGTCAAAAGACTGCATAAATGTATTTATTGATCACAAGAATGCCTGATCAAGTCAATAATTGCCAAGATTTTAGAGTCACATCAGACTAAATACTGATTGTATTAACATTTTATAGCGAAAATTTTCAGAGTAGTAAAATCCGAAGTTTGAATAATAAACATAAAATTTGAATAAACATTCAGATGAAATTTTGCAAAGATCATAAAAAAGGCACATATCAGATCGAACTGGTAACATTGATTGATGGACTCGCAAACAAATAGTGAACTTCAATAAAACATTCCGATCAAATCATTGTTAGGTCATGAACAAGGTTACATTTCAAGAGGTCAGACAGTATAACTCCTATATGCATAGATGAAATTAAAAGCAAATTGTAAATGGGAATAAAAGGTACTGGAAAAAGGAACGCAATATTTATGCTTAGAATTTTATCAGGATGTGTTTTATAGACTAAGAAAAGGCATTCGACAGATTATGCAACATAGACGAGAGAGAAATGTTCAGTAAACTAGACACATTTGGGGAAGATCTTGGAGAAATCAAGAATTTCTACTGGCAGTAAATCGCATGCATACAGACAAGAAACGGGTTCAGTAGATAGATAAAGTTAAAAATAGGTGTAAGACAAAGATTTATCCACTCATTATATATATATATATATATATATATATATATATATATGAAAGTGTAAATCTGAACATTATTAGGCAAGTTAAAAACCAAGCAACTATTTCCGCTCCCGCTCTTTAGAAGGCATTGAGAGATGAAGTTAAATTAGAAAAAAATATAGAATGAATGAAATGAATAATTTTGAGTTAATCTCCCGATGCGACCTGAGGAGTGAGAGCGAAACCGGTTACTTCGTTTTTAACATGCCTACTACTATTCCACTTTATATTTTCGTATGTTTTATCAAGTCCTGTACCTTCAAGCACATCTTTTTATATATATATATATATATATATATATATATATATACACACATTAAAGTAAGACCGTTTCTGAGATAAGCAAATAAGAAAGTATTCAATGCAGCAATCAACAATGGAAATATAGACCAAAAGTATATTTAAGAAAAGGCAATTATGCTGACAAAACCTGCTACCCACGTTTCAACGTTATAACGCCAAAGATGGACTGAAAACAATGATTACAGCAGAATTCACCAACTGAAAAAGGAGACCGTCAAGAAAAGATGAAGGCATTCCGAAATCGTCTAGAGGCCGTGTTGAGGCCAATGACGATTTTATTGAATATATTTGCTTAGTATTTCAATATATATTTTGTCTAATTTTAGTAAATATATATTTAAAATGAGTTGCCTGTTTTATTTTCATTTTTGCGGAATTTAGATGAAAATTCATCTATTGTGCCCGTTATTTCTTCAAACCTAACAATCCTTTCTTTTTGACGTTAATTCATTTAAAATTTATTTCCTAGTTGACGACATTTGTGCGAGGCGCGCATTAGTTATAACCCTGCTGTGTTTAATAATATATTATGATTTTCAAAGTTTTCACTTAAGACAGAAGGATTGACCATATCACTTGACAAAGTAAAAGATTAACATATGAATAGAGAGGAGTGCCGATTCTGACGAAACGACCCTCCTGTAAAGGCCGTTATGGAAATGATTTACGGTTAACGGGGAAAAGTCAGCATGATGAGTCGTAAATTTTTGTTGAATTTAATACTTTTCATTTAACTTTCAGTCATAGATAACCTGTAGACACGCTACAAAAAGCTATAAGTTTCTATAGCATAAATTCTAAGATCGTGAACTCAACATGCGAACGACGAGTATGTATCAAGGAAAAAGGTAATAAAAAGTGACACATGGGCTTCAGACCAAAAGGAAACGTGTGACGTTTCAGAAAGACATCATAATGACACCATATTTCACTGACGATACGGAATGGCGTAAATGAAAAAATGACAATCATCTTTTGTTCACAGAGGGTTTTTATTCCGCTAAGCCATACATAATTGTGGTTAAATTTTTAACCTCTATGGCAGTGAATGCTCGTCAATATCATCAAAGATGAAGGAAAAATTGAAGCAATTGAAATGTAGTTCTAGAGAAGGATGCTGCGAATACCATGGATCGAGTATATGAGCAATTATGAGGTCTAAAAATGATGTAAGCACAAAGGAAATTAATACTGAGCATCAGGAAGAGACAGCTGAAGTTCCTGGGACATGCAATGAAGAAGGAGGGATTGGAGAACCTGATACTAACAGGGCAGACAGAGGGAAAAAGAAACAGGGGAATCAAGGGATCACATATTTGAAGGACCTAATTAGGTGGATCATAGAACGAGGTTTGCATGATGTAACAGGGGAAAGCGTGCTAAAAGCAACCAGGGATAGTGAGACGTGGAAAGCCACGATCGCCTACGTCTTGAAGGGAAAGGGCACAAAGAAGAAGAAGAAGAAGAAGAAGAAGAAGACTGGGAACTCATAACCAAAACAAAATGTGTAAAAAAGGAGAACCATAATTTTAACATATCTCAAAAGGAAAACTGGAGCTATAATGGTTTCTCTTTGAAAATGATGAGGCCATATGTCTTTTTTTCTTGTAAGACCCACAACTTTAGGCAAGGCATGTTCTTCTTCTTCTGACTATACATCACAACTGCCATTCTCCTGACATCACTTGCCCGCCGTTACGTGACACCCGTGAATGTATCACATTTACTTTGAATATATTTAAGGCAATATGGATATATGGAAACATCGTTTATCATACCTAATAAGTTCATGATAATGTAAATACAAAAACATAGCAGATTATTGACAAAGAATGATACTAAGAGAACTGTCATTGATTAGAGTTGTTGTATAATACATTGATCGGTGTGGAATAATGTCTGGGAGGTCATTCATGATTACCAATGAAAATGATAGAATTTTGCCAACAAGTGTCTTTTTGCATACTGCACAGGGATATAATATAGTGTCAAGAAAGCAACAGCTGTAGAGCGAAAATTATTGTTTAAACAAACAGAGGTAAAAAGGCGCATGCACCCGGGATTTTGTAGAGTTTAGCGGAAATTTCAGGTGTCAATAAACGATTTAAGTGACATCACTCTCACAGAGATTTGGTTTAGAGGCAGTTGTAGCAGTTCGACAGTAAGACTGAGTTAACTACAGAAGGGAATGGCCTTCTCGATAATCCATCACGTATGCACTTATCAAACTAAACCATTTCCTGAACAATACAACCAAGTCACTGAAGAGGAGAGTAATGGAATAAAGATATAATTGAATATATTTACTTGATAGCTGAAGTGCTACAGTCCGTCATTTCGATTCATCTTGTGGTTCAATGTGTTTCGTCATTGATCAGTGAAGGAGACAACGTTTCCTTCAAGCAGGTTCTTGCAGAATTGTTACGAAATTTATGTATCGACATCTTTGTAAAAATATAAAAATAATCACGGGTTAAAGTTTATGATCGACGATAAAGCGATTTGTACCCCCATTGAATTGGTTGAAGTCAAGTTGGTTTCTAGAAGAGGTATGTACTTAAGTACCGCTTATAACATTACAGCTGATAGGAAGCAGTGCTTTTATTACTGATATGAATTCCATCAACACTTATCAAGTAACCGTTTTTTTAAGTAAAATTAACTTTATTCAATTTATAATTTGTATGTTAAAGATACATAGAGCGCACGTAAGTATTCATATAAAATCATATATTTCTTTCTTCGGATACATAGCTTTGCATATAATTGTCATTTCGCGCAACATAAAACAAAAAGGATTGTTTGATTCGTTTTAACTGATTTAGCAGGCTTATTAAAACCAGTCGAATATTTTAGTGTGTAAGATAGTTTATTTGAACTGATAATTGTTTTAAGGACACAATTCTTACCAGTGAACCTATAGTTTATGATATGTGGATTCATATTTTGCTTAAGTGTATTTGTGCGTTGGTGAATATAAAGGATTTACCAAGAATTGGAATTCGGTTCTTCTATTAAAAATTACAAGTAATTAATTATTATCGCGCCTGCACATCACAACACAGGATATCACCAAGCGAGGGCTCGACAATGCTAACTTCGCTGATTGTACGATATAATCTTGACCAAGCGTTCTTTTCCATTCAAGATTTGGACATATTTATTCACCTAAAATCCGCTTATGGTTGCCTAGGTCTTGACGAGAATAATGGCCGTAGGGGAAAAAACGAATGAAAACACTCAATTCAAACATTAAGAAAATTATATCACCAACGCAATGTCAGATTTGTTTTTCATTTAATATAAAGTAAGATAATAAAGCCTCTAAGTCAAAAAGAGTTACTATGTGCATTTGGGTAAAAAAAATATTCTTAGGGCGTGATAACAAAAAAGAAGGAAAGATAACGACAGATACATAATTTAAATGTTGGTTGATCAAAGTTGATTTGGAATTGAGAAACCGGTAGAGATTTCCAGGTGCCAGAAAAGAAAAAGACAGAATAAGATTTACTGTTATAGCTAGCCATTTTAACTTTAAAACTATTAATCGTTAAATATTGAAGTATTATCTTCAGAACTGGGAAGTTTTCTTTTCTTTGTGTATGTACATGTTTTGAGCGAAATGAACACCAGGGGTATATATCGAAGGCCGTCAACGGTATTTATATTTCTAATTAACTGTGCTGTACTAAGTTTATATACAGGATTCTCTTAAATTTCTGAATAACACTTGAGTTTTACTTGCGCTTTTAATATTTGCTTTCTGAAGTTGTATGTTCGTTAATTCAGAATCATTTTTAACTCGATTTCAAAGTGTCATATAGGCTCGACTAAGAAATAAACTTATTAATACACTGATTTTAATAGTGACTTAAACATGAGTGATATACACTGTAATATAATTTTAGAAAAAGAGACAAAAGACTAGTGATTTAATTCTCGTAGGTAGGATCGATAGTTTAGTATAAATACAGCATATAAAATACAGGGAATTTGATTTTCTGGAAAACGAATTCTTACATCTCACCGGAGAATAGGATGCTGCATTCGGCTCAATAACAAATAGCTCCATTGAGGTACATTTATTTTAGTACATATCACAGAGGATATGTAGAGAAACTGTTTGGATAAATTTTGAAAAGGAAGACATACCATATAGGTTTGAAAATCTACTTTTGAAACTAAGGTTTACATTGGGAGATGATCAGTAGACACATGTTCCGTGTGCATGATACAAAAACGAGGCTATCATTTCATTTCAAAAACATATAAAACTCACATACAAAATGTAACCACAAATAGATATTTTTATTGAATTTTTCCTGATCAAGAAATCTGTTGAATAATGAAGCATTATTATCTTCTTTCTTTATTTAACTAAACATTTTCTTCTCTTTTCATCTAATATGTAATGTTTTCTTTAACCTATACCTAAACTTTTTTAACATCTTTTCTTACTTTATCTCACTCCTTTAATTTTATTTCTAGCTTTATCTGACACATTAAATTTTTCATATCTTTAACTTAGTCGTTAATCATTTCTTTTATCTTTATCTTAAATGTTATCACTTCTATCTTCATCTGACACTATAATATATACGTCTGTGTTTATCTGACACTTTGACTTTTCCTTCATCATTTCAGAATCTTTACCTGTAACGCTTATTTGTTCTTTAAATTTTATATGTTAGTTTAATCTTTATTTAATTTTTTACTACTTTTATCTGACATTTCAATCTTTAATTCTATATTTATCTGATACTTCAATCTTTTCTTCTATTGTTATATCAATCTTTACTTTATTTTTATATTAACCTCTTTTTAACGTATTCTTTAACATTTACATGACACTTTAGAATTTTCTTCCATATTTAATCTTGTTTTTTATCTATACCGGAAAATTAATAAGTGTGTTCTATATTCAAATGACATTTTAATTTCTTCTTCTAACTTTATCTGATAAAATGTTTATATATTCTTTTATCCATAAATTACACTTTAATATTTTATTGTATAATTATATGAGACTTTAATCATTTCTTCTATGCTTATCTAACTTCTATTTCCTAATTATATCAGACAGTTTAATATTATTTTCTGTCTTTATATGATATTTGAAACATTTCTCCATCATAATAAGATAATTTAAAACTTTATTCTAATTTTACGTGAGATTTCCAAATTTTCTTCTAATTTACTTCTGAAACTTTAACATTTTCTTCTATTTTTATCTAAATTTTTAATCACATCTCTTCTCATTACCTGAATTTTTATATTTTTTCTAATATCTTTATATGGCTCAGAGCATATTCTCTTATCTTTACCTGATTAAATTTTTATTGTATGTTTATTGGACTCATTCAACTTTCCTTTTAAATTCAATTGAATATTCTTTAATTCTATGTACATTTGCTATTTTAATTATTTATCTATTTTTATCTGACCCTTAAATATTTTCTTTTCTATTTACCCGATTTTTATTTTCTCCTTAATTTATCTGATATGTTAAACATTCACTGACACTTTAATGTTTTTCTATCATTATAATTTCCTTTATGTTTACCTGAGCTTTTTAACTTTTCTTCTATCATTATCTGAAATTTTAATGTTCTCATCTATATTTGTTGCAGTATATAATACATTCTTTAAACGTTTTTGATACGTTAATCTTGACTTTTATGTTTTCCTGACATTTAAAATTTTTCTCTTTTCTTTAGATGATTATATAATCCTTTCTTTCCTATATTTACTCTGTAATATTTCCTTCTAATTCATCTCACATTTTAATATATTGGAAAATTTATATTCTACTTCTATCATAATTTGAGCTTTTAATTTTTTATATGCCATTATCTTATACATTAAAACAATCTTCTATTGTTATCTGACATTTTAAACTTTTTCTATATTTACCTGAAAATTTCACCTTTTCTATTTTTATCTGACATTTTAATCATTTCTTCTATCTTTTTCTGACAACTTAATCTTTTTGACTATCTTTAACTTTCTCTTTAATCTTTTCTTCAGTATTATCTATTTAAATTATTTCTTCAAAAGTATTCTGACTTTTTAATTTTTTCATTTATATTTATAAAAAATCTTTCTTCTATTTTTATCTGATGCTTTAAACTTTATTATATTTTCACCTGACTTAATAATTTTATTTCTAATTTCTTTTGAGGATTTTCTGTTTTATCTTTCTTTATCTAATTTTTATTATTTTCTCCTCTCTTTTATTTACACTTGTCATTTAAATCTTTTCTTCTAAATTTATCTGACTCTTTATCTTTTTTTTATATTTACCTGAATTCAAATTTATCTTCAATCGTTATCTGACACTGTAATGTTTTTTTCTATCCTTATCTGATATTTTAATCTCATTTCTTTATGTTTACCAGAGTTTTTTCTTTAATCATTTATGTTACATTCATAGGAGACTTCAGGCTTTTAATTTCATCTTTAATCTTTAATTTTTTATAAACACGTGGTTTTGAAACTTATATTCTATCTTCATCTAACATATAATTTTTTTAATCTTTATTTGGCATTTTAATATTTTTGAATTTTCATCTAACTTTTCAAATTTTTTTTTCATTTATGTGACATTTCACATATTTGTCCAGTTTTTATTTGACATTTTAATATTTTCCTTTATCATTATCAGACAATTTATTATTTTCTCCTAGCCATATCTGACACTTTAAACTTTTTTGTATCGTTATCTGATATTTTAACATTTTCATCTATATTTATCTAATATTTTAACCTTCTCTCTTATCATTATCTGAAACTGTTGTGTTATTTCTATGATAATTTAATATTTACTCCTAAAACACTAACTCTCACCCATTCTCTCAAACACCCTTCTCATCTACCAACCCCCATGTTCGCTATCCATCACCCTTCTACTGACATTTCCTATATCTAACCACTCTTTCCAATAACTTTCCACTAATAGAGGCAATGGAATACCTTTGCTTGGGGTGAAATGGTTAAAAAAAACATCACTATTTATCTGAGTCTTTAAACTCATCTTTGGTCTTTATATGAATCTTTAATCATTGATTCTATCATTATCTGACACATAATCATTTTACTATCTTTAAAAGATATTTCATTCTTTTCTTCCCTATATTTCTGAAAATTAATACTTTTCCTTTCTTTATCTGACACTTTAATTTTTCTTATTGTTGTTGATTCTTGTTGAGAAACAACACAAAAATAAATAACAAACGCAGATATGGAGATAGAAAATCTAAGTTATATTGAACAAACATATGGAAACTGGAACAAACTGGGGTTAGTTAATTCAGGAATACTAGGAATAATATTAGTAGAAATCACTATATCCAGTCTTGTAATGAAGAAGTATGTCCGGGTAATGAGTCTATATCCAAAAACACCCCAACTTACTATTCACCAAATTATTGACCAACTAAACGGCAGTATAATTACTCTACGGTATTTAGTAGCTTTACCACTTAAAGCCAAATGTGACACAAGGTCTCTTTAATGTATAGCCATATAGCCAAGCCAAAAATATCTGTCTATCTTTCCCCAGTCGTGATTCTATCATTCGGCGGAACCACGACTGGGTTAGTGCTCTCTCCTCGAAAGCAGAGAGCGCTACCCGCCCAACTGCAACTGGTATACCTACTCAACTACTGCTCTCTGTATAGGCAATATTATATCGGCGAGTACATTCTTATGTGCGAAAAGAGTGATTCCCAAAACTTATTTTGTTATATGAATACTTAATCATTTCTTTGTTATTATCTAAACCTTAATTTTCTTCTAGTTTTATATGACTATTTCCTCTTCTATTTCTGTTTGATTCTTCTAAATTTTTCTCTCACTTTAATTATTTTCTTTTTTATCTGTATCTATGAATTTTTCTTCTGACAATATATGTTAAGGTAATCTTTGTCTGTCTTTATCTTTAACTTTGATTTCTTCATCTTCATCTTCAACTAAATTTTTAACCTTTTATTCTATCATTAGCTGACTATATAAGCTATTCTTTTCTCTTCATCTCTAACCTTTTCTTCTATATTTATTTTTTATTTTTATATTCTTATTTAACAATATCTATTTTTTTAATCTGTTCTTATATCTTTATTTTAACTGTAATAATTTTTTTCTAATTTTGTCTGAAAAACATGCAAAAAAGAGCTTAGATTTCCTAATGTGGTACGGCAAGTTAAAGAGGAACAATGTATAATGTTTACAGATAATTATCTTTAATAGTTCCTAGTGCAGAACGTATTGGAGCGGGCATGTTTTATAATCTATTTAGATCTACTAACTTAACTGGTTCATTGCACATACTTCAAATAATATTTTCTGCTTAACTCAAATACATATATATGTTTAAGCTCTCAGATTTGCTTTTGTTCTGGTAAGAGACGATAGTAATTGTCTTTTACATCAGATTCTCCCTCATAACATAAAATGCACCTCATGTTTACATAGGCGCTTTTTAATAAGTTCACTTTTTCATATTGAAGTTGTCTGCATCACTAGACATTGTTGTCAGAACAAAACACTTAATAGTTAATTGTTTTTATTGTATCTACTGAATTTTCGCGGCCAGCAAACAGGTCATTAAACATAACGCAATATGACAAGTCAGGATTCTTGAACCCATGGGTTACAAACACAGCTTCTGATACTCTACCTTACAGATGACCTGATCTTCAGCAAATTCAATGGCAAGAAACACACACACACACACACACACACACACACACACACACACACACACACACACACACACACACACACACACACACTCCAACATACACACCAACATACACACACGCACATATATCAGTATAACGTAAATAATTTGTCACCTTAACTGAGCAGGTTCATACCGACTTCAAAGTTTCGTCAGAGCAACGTTAAGATGTCTTCATTCATCAGAGTTGGAGTTTTTTTTGCTTTTGTGTCCCCTATTTGTTTCTCATTCATATGGAACTTATAAATAATTAAAAAGTGGGACACAGCAGCAAAATATCTTGCCCAGATAAGTGAAGACATACGGATGGCCAGGGTGAAGCTGCAATAAATCTGCATTTAATTTATTTTGAATAAATTGCAGAGCGGGGAAAATAACCAGTTATAACTAATTTTCATTTTAAGAGTATTTTCTCATGAAATGGTGGAGTTCAGTATTCTTTGTTCTTTACAAATAATAGCGTATTATGTATCATTTTAATGTTAAATGAAAGATTGATAAGCCGTAAAACACAGACCTATCAATCAATAAAATGGAGATAGTTTCTCCCAGCTAATGAAATATTTTTCAAGATCTTCCTATGTAACAGCAACAACATGTTGCTGTTACATAGGAAGATTTTGAATAATGCTCATTTAATTTGCTGAAGTACATAAATGTTTAAGTACATAAGACAGACTCCTCAAATACACATGCATACACTACTGGCCATAATTATTAAGTAATCACAGTGTTTTAAAAAATGATGGATTTCATATTATTTTTTTAGTATTTATTGCCAAGTGAATAATTGTAAATGAAAATACAATAATTCTTTTGTTAATACTCCACAATAACATGTGCATCAAATGAATTTATAAATATTTAATTATTACCTATATTGCAGTTTCATCAATTAAAAAGGAAGAAAATTTAGGGTGTCTCGGACGAGTTC
Organism: Ascarosepion bandense; assembly: GCA_037127315.1. Classification (NCBI taxonomy): domain Eukaryota; kingdom Metazoa; phylum Mollusca; class Cephalopoda; order Sepiida; family Sepiidae; genus Ascarosepion; species Ascarosepion bandense. The sequence continues at coordinate 3,697,106 of JBBBDQ010000122.1, read as the reverse complement.
ATCTTTGCTTACTTGCCTTGTAAAATATTGCAAAGTAATAATAACAAAAGAACCATTATACTTTTTAGAATTATCCCCTTGAAATAGTATGAAATACAGCCTTTCTTTTAAAATTTGTGGTGGCCTAATTATTATGGCCGTTAGTGTACATACATGCACACACGTATATAGAAGATAATTGCATGTATCATCTTAATAAAACATTTCAGTGACATAATATATCATATAATGATGCCTAATTTTATTATCTATGTTATGGTAAAATTCCATCGTGTTGTGTTAATTAGATTTTCAAAAGTTCTTAAGTGCTTATTTATTCCCTTCTTCTATTCATGTTTCTTTTTTTATCGAGTGTTACAAGAACACCAACAAGAAAACGCATTTAAAATTAATTATCCTTTATCTCGAGGGAATCCTCACAATCTGAATTTTGAAATGTTTACAAAAAGTATATTTTTAGATCTTTAATTTCAATTATCCTTCATGTCAATGATTCAGATGATTTCAATTTCCAGAAATATATTGAAATGCATAAAGAGAGATTGTCCTTGAGCTTTTATGAATCATTCTGATTTGACACGATGAATGTCAGTTTCAGTCAACGAAATTAATGAGTTCAAAATGGTTCATTCTCTATTCAAGTGTGCAGTTCATGTCTTTCTTTCGGAAGCCTAGCAATATATGTCAACATCAGCTGATAGATTTCTAGCTTGTATAAATTCCTGATTTTTACATGACATTTGTTTCCATGTAATTTCACAACAGATACATTGCCCTATGAAGTAATTATTTTGAAAAAAATTGTCATGTTCAAAAGCTATTTCTCAGTACCTAACATTTATCAACTTACTTTTTATACATGGACCATCCCTTCAGAATGTCAGTGAATATGGCCCTTCTTAATTTCAAATATATTTATTTGATCTCTAATCAGTATTTGACACTTTACCATTTATTTTCTTCACTCTGCAGTCCATTCAAAAAAAATATTATGCAGATAATTTACAGCTTCAATCTGACCTTCCTTATATATATATATATATATATATATATATATATATATATTGATCATTTAACTGGAAGCAATGTAATATAGCAATTATAACATATGGGGTTACTAAATGTTTAAAATTATGAGAATAAATACATTATTATGGAGAGTCTTTGTTTGAGGTTTGTTTAACGATATATGTGGGTTGTTTAATGCCAAAAAGCCGGGGTTTTAAGGGATGATTTTAAATGTTCAGTTATAATGAGAAGGTTGGTTTAGTCATATTTTGATTAATTTTTTACTTTTGTTATTTTAGAAAACTGAATATGTCTTTTAGGTTTGTATTCAAAATACATTAATAATTGGTAATTTTTTTTTCCTTTAAAAATGTGTCATGGCAATATATTTTCTCATTCAAAAATGTATTGTTGCTAATATTTTTTCTTCGAAAATGTATAAAAGTCTATTTTATATTGTGTTCTAACCCCAGTGTGGGGGTTAACTATTTCGCTATAGCTGGGACCCTAACAGATGCTACCACTCCGGGTCAGAGTGGACCTGGAAACAAGAGCAATTAAGAGGTGGTTCAATGCTCCACACAACCTCGAAATCTGATCCCTTGCTGTAAGATGCAATTTACCGTCATACCCAGAACCTTTTATGGAGAGAGAGTATAATGAAAGAACACGAATAAAAAATACATTAGATAACGAAAAACATTGCATTTAACTTTATGAATATCAAACTTAACTGGCAATCAAAATGCTGGTAGAAAGATCCATAAGTGTGAAATGCCAGTGAAAAAAACTCATAGCATATAACTTTTGGTAATGTCTAACAATTTCACCTGTAAAATTATGAGACACTGACGCCAGTTTTGTACTCGGCTTATATTCGTTAAAAGAAGTAATCAGAAAGGAAAGCTCATTAAAACAATTAACACGAAAATCTGTAACGAAAAACACGTGAAAGCTACCTTTTGGAAATAGGAATGGCATATCAGCTTTAGTGAAGCTGATATGCCATCTCAAGACTAATAAGACTGCAGATTCTTCATGTTATTATTTTTTAATAATCTCTGAATACATAGAAAAAGCACCAAACCAAATGTGTCACCAATATTCGAAAGCATGGGCGGATTGCAGATTTATAAATTTTAAAAAAATTGTTTAGAATTGAAAATATTCCATATGACGACACTGTGATTGTCGTTTTATAACTTTCCAATTGGCAGGTCTAACAATTGTTTCAGTATAATATTCCACTTCATGTCAACCAAAATCTTTATTACCAGAATGCATAATAAGTTACACTTCTGGAGGTAAACATCAGCTATTGAGACTGACGCCCAAAATTATATATTTCTATTTAGTAGTCAGTTTTATTCATATTTAATTCAGCAGGAAATTCAATCAAAATAGTATAGAATACGTGCTGCTTCCTAAAAGAAAACATATTAGAAAATCAATGCTAATTTGGACATATTTCGTATAATGGCAATGAACGGTATTAACTGTTTTTTTATGATTAATAATAGCGTCAATTATAGATTTTTTTTTCACAGAGTACCTGCATTTACATGCACGTTGCCGTAAACAATATATGTATGGATAGGTGTATGGATGAGAAGTCGGACAGTATTAAAACAGATATTATTTCATATATACATTTATTATACCACCTTTAAAAATATTATGTGCATGGCAGTAAACAATGTATTAAGAAACGAGAAGAGAAATACAACTGAACTGCCATGTAAGAGCAGTCATTCTATCTGGCAGTGAATACTGGACAATCACTTCACATCTGAAGAAGTATCTTCAGACAGTCAAAAATTGTTTTTAAATTTCTATGCTGAATATGTCATAGACTGAGCATAAGAATAAAAGTCTTAAGAGAAATGGTAGTAGAAAAAAAAACATTTAACATCAGAAAAATACAGGTGAATTTTCTAAAGGAAATACTGTGGAAACAAGACTTGGAGAATTTGAAACTCACTAGATATAGTGAAGCTAAGAGGCACAGAGTATTGCAAGGAATAACTTACCGATGTCTAGGTTTATGTATATGTTCGAATACATGTGTGTTATATTCTTAAATAAGAAATTATGTAAGTCAATACAAACACATTTAACAGCTCAATAGATTTAATTCTGTGAAAGAAAAAGCAAAAATAAGTGCCAAAGAGATAAAACAAGAACAAAGAGCAGTTTATTCAAAACTTCGATTTGAAAAAAGATTATATTGTCCGTTGAATTTAAGTGTCTGTAACTATGGATGTGCCAAAATACGCTTTTATTACATTTGTACATTATAAAATATATCACAGAATAGAAATACATTTAACGGTTCAATAAACTTTAATATGTAAAAGTTAATAAATATTTTCTTTCATTCCTATTTTCATAAAATATATCATTCGAAAGCTTTAGTGTGGATTTAATACGTTATTCCCAATACGAGCAGAATTATTAACAACGAAATAATGACTATGTCAATAATAAAACTAAACAGTATAATTTTAATGACTGCAGCATTAGAAGCAGAAAGTTATATATGAACTTTAGGGAAAAAAATAAGCATTCGTGTGGTAAGTGAGATTATGATGTAATTTCAAGTTTTATGCGTCATAGCGTAAACTGATTTTCATTATTTTCTGAGAACGATTCTGAATCTATATAAAAACATAGTCTTCAATATCCAGAAATCAATAACGTATCTTTTGTAAATGATTCTGTGATTAATTACTATTCAACAATTTTTCCGGTGTTCATCACACTTAGATTCCATCAGTAATTGCATTTTTAAATAGATTCTCAGATAGACCGTTCCATAGAAGGATTTTAGTGTACATGCAAGACTGGGATAGCTTTAGATCCTGAACAGCTAATACACTTCTATAAGCTTCCTTCAAAAAATATGCCCGTAACACTGCTGTGATAGTATCAGAACGCATGTTTATGGAATGCATTTTTTTACTCCGAAAAAAGTCCAGCAGCAACGTAACCGCCAACCTTGTTTAACCCCGAATGTGAATAATAGATCATCACAACCATTACTACAATACTTATCGTAAAAAGCGGTGTAGTAAGACAATTGCAGCATTTCCAACTTCTCACAATCACTACAAGAGTGTAATAGAAAATGCAAAGTATATTTATACTCGAGTACTTCAGGCTAATGTTACAAGTAAAAAGAAAAATGAATCCCGGAAATTCTGGAATATATTTAACAAAATTATGAATAGATACAAAATATGAGTTTCTACTTTTATAAATGGCTTTGAATTCATTTCATCTTCGTCAATCTTAGTTATCAAAGTTAAATTTAACTTTAATCAAAGTTAAATGACAGAGGCTATCCCCTCCCTGTCTGCCCTTATTACAGCCAAAGGTATCTTAAGACATAAAGCAATTCTTAACCCTAAGAAGAAAGCGGTCAATTCAAAATTTAAATAGTTGCCTTGAAATTATTAACCCTAACTTTTGCGAAGTTATGTGGCCCCTGCTTGAAGAAGAATTCATCGTCAGGTCTATGGAAGAAGTCATGTTCATGCCAAATTTTCCAGAATGAGAGTTGCTTATTCGCTGACAATATATACTCAGTTATGTTCTCAATGTCATCAGCAAACACTTTCAATCTATAATCAACAAGAAGCTTTTTGTTTATCTCAACAAAAACAACCATCAGCAGCAAACAGCATGGACTTCGATCTTCTCCTTTAATGTGAATAATCAGAGACTCGTTGAGCTATTTAAAGACAAATACACTTCAGGAAAAATGCATTAGATACTGTTATTGGTTGGTTTGGGGCCTGAAATAAATGCACAACGACGGCTGAGAGTTAAACAAATATAACAAAAAGAACAATAGTACAATAATATAGCTTGACCATATTGATCTGGCTGTCAGAGATATCTGCTGGAAGAGATTTCTTCCATAAAACAAATACTACTGCTTATTTATATTTTGAAAGAGTTCATGTGTACATCAGTAAATTACCATAATAAATAGGTAAATAAGCATCGACAAGTGTAGCATAAGAGGTTACTACACAAGCTCTCTAGTTAATGAAGCTCTGAGAAGTTGTTCTGTTTTATAAATTTCTTCCTAACAGGTAAGTTCCTGAAAGTTGTTGTTAGTTACTAGTCCTCAGAGTTCAAGTCAATAAAGGGTCTTTTTCGGCCCAATCTTTTACCTAATTAACATGTATACTCCAACCATTTGTGAACATCTACGTTGATGATAAAAAGGTATTTGATTGATCTCCAAAATTCCCGATGATCAGAACTAAGTACGTGATATCTTCCTTGATTATGGGTAAAAACTGACCGGTAATATTTAATGCATCAAAAGCCAAGTTGATGACCTTCCACCATCATCGTTCAGATCCAGAATTTTACTAATCGTGACGAAATTAAGTTCCCTCAAAGAAATCCCGTTCAAGACTCACCTGTTTGATCTGAAACCCGATTCAATTTGGACACGTACATACGATCCATCGATAAATATGCTGGGGAAGTGGACAGTTCTCTGTACCAGTGTAGCAAATAACAAATTTCTTATGCGGTTCTCTTTTTTACACAAGTTAGATAAAATCACTTGTAAATTATTTCTCTCATTTATGGATGGATGCAACTAGGTTTTCTCCTGCAAATCTAGTAGGTCCAAAATTGTTTTTCAGTCTGTAGCCGCTTCTTCTCAGACAAGAATTCGAAGTTTTTCTCGACTACTCTATCATTATTTCCATGGAGAGAATTAAGTTGAACTGCTCTCTTTAGTTCCACTAGTTCTAATCTGCAAAGCTATGATCCGTTATGTCACATAAATTGTAAAGATCCTCCCTTATTTCCTTCATATTCACTTGGTGAGATGTAAGTTTTATTCAAGCAATTTCTTCTAACAAACCACTGTTGAGGAACTGATTCTCAAGATGCTGTTTACTCAGTCACTTGTTTAATTCTAGTCTTAAACGTTATCTGGCACACATATCACATAAACCGTGCTTCTTAATCTGTAACACTCTTTGGCCAAGAGACGTTGGACAGGTGAAAATCAATGTAATAATTTAAAGTTATATACTTTAATGCAAAAGTACCGAATTTTATAATGAATATAATAATGGTAATTCATGTTCAGTTAAAATTAAGAGAAATCATAGAGAGGATCCATTGATCTATGAGGATCTATAAAACTTACCCGGCAACCATGTTCTGATGCGAAAGAATTGGGATTGCATTTTAGCTCATCCACGAAACGCATAAAATCCCAGTGGTTAATTAGTTTTATTTCTTGTAATTCTAAGGTAAACTATTCTTGCAAGAACTTTCCACACTTATGCATCAAACGAAAGAAAAAGTGTCCTAATTCTTTTGTTAATTATACTGTAAAAAGACTGAAAAATGTGCCAATTTCCTTGTCATTGCCTTAACTGGAAACGAATCACTGTAAATCATTAATGTACGCCAGCGAATTAGCGGCATGATGTTCATAGTTCAGAAAGCATGATGTAGCATTATTTAACTACGGGCCACTGAAAAACTGAAGTGCTTTACAATATAATGCCTTCTTTTTTTGCAGCCATGTTATTTGGTTTTCTTTTTAAGGTTATATATCATAAACTAAAGATTAGAATGGCAACGTATGATCCCAATCAACAAGTAAGACTAATTGAGTTTTTTTTCTAATCCAGTGAAGTAACAATTGTTCAAAATCAAATAAAATACCGTCAATATTTTAATGTCAGAGTATCTCCTAGCGATAACATGATTCGGACCCTAAAGGTCTGATTTGAAAGAATTAGACTAGTGGTCGATTTTCTGGGATTAGGTTCTGCAGTGATGGAAGATGTACAGCAGAATGTTGTTGAGAATCCAAAGTCTGCTAATAATCTTCGCTCTGCTCAATTAGGTATCGCAAAAGTAGAGAAAAATCCATTAAATACATTTCCACACAAAATAATGAATTAAAAAATGTTTGCAAAAGTTAGTTTTGTTACATATTATATGTATATATATATACATATATGTATACATATGTATATATGTTATGAACATATATATATATATATATATATATAGATAGATAGATAGATAGATAAATAGATAGACAGACATAGATATAGATATGTGTATAATCGGACAATAAGTGTGATGATATTGTTCTCACATTCTGATTATTTGAGCAATCTTTAATTTGAGCAATCTTATTTGAAATGATTAGCTCTTTAATGCATATATATACATATATTTTTATTACCATTATTATTATTATTATTATTATTATTATTATTATTATGTCATTTTTCATCATATTTCGATTTCTGCTTTGGTCTCACTACCAACCAAGTCTGCGGGGAGACCTAAGGCAGGTAGTGGGCTGTATTTAATAAGACAATTATAGGCTGTACTTAATAAGACAATTTTTTGTATATCTCTTAAGCTGGGGTTTCCAGGGATTCTTTCAATGTGTTGTTTTGTTCCAGTTTTTATCATTCCAAGTGCACCTACTATCACTGGCACAACTCTTGTTTTCAATTTCCACATCTTTTCTATTTCAATTTCCAGGTCTTTTTATTTTGACAGTTTTTCAAATTCCTTGATTGCTATGTTACAATCCGCTGGACAAGCCATATCAATTAATAGACAAGTTTTCTCCTTCTGGTTTTTAACAATAATGTCTGGCCTGTTTGCTTCAATTTTTCTGTCTGTGTAGATGGTGTAATCCCATAGAATGGTTACATCTTATATTTCTATAACCGGTGCTGGGTGATGTTCATACCAGTGTTTGCCTACAGCTTTTCCATAATGTTTGCATATTGCCCAATGTAAATATTGCCCAACTCTATCGTGGCGATTTTTATATTCATTTGGGGCAAGCACAGAACAGCCTGAGATTAGGTGGTCTATTGTTTCTTGGTGTTTATCACAAAACCTGCATTTTGGATCCATATTATTATGCATAATATTTGCCTGGAAGTTTCTCGTGAAAAGACTTTGGTCTTGTGCTGCAAGAATAAAGCCTTCAGTTTCGGGCTTTAATCCAGATACACGTAACCATCGATGAGTATTAACTTTGTCAACATTGGATTTATTGGCACGTACTTGATATTGGCCATGCAGTGGTTTGTCTTGCCAGCGCTGTTTCATTTGTTCAAGAGCTTTATCTTTGGCTTTCATTTTCATATTCTTTGCAGCAATAGTCGGCTCTTGACTTCCGTTCTGCTTTTCTACAGAATCTACTAACTGTAAATCTTGTTTGAATTTACTGCCTTCTTTTATTATTGAATATTTTTTCTTTCTTTCTTCATGTTGCCTTACTAATTGTAACATCTAATCCTTTGTTGTTTCTATGTATGTTAGTAAGCCAATAGTTGTTGTCTTGTATGACAATTCCAGCTGAATAAGACCTCTTCCACCTTCTTTACGGGGTATGTATAGACGGTCTACATCAGCCTTTGGATGATGCATCTTATGCTTAGAAAGAAGCTTTCTTATTTTAGCAACCATTCGCCTGATGTCGTTTAGAGTCCAGTTTAAGATGTTAAAGCTATATTGGACAACTGGGATTGCAAGGCTATTAATGACCATGACTCTGTTCTGTGAATTTAATTCAGTCTTTAATATCATTCGTAGCCTTCTATAGTACTCTTTACGCACTATTTCTTTCATTTTTTTATGGTGAATGTTTTCGCTCTCATTTACACCTAGGTATTTATAAGCTTCTTCTGGTTTCAATTCTTTTATTGTTACAGCAGGGTCTAGGCTAATTGAGGATGTTTCTTGTATTGATCCACGTAAAACTGTAGCTTTAGCACATTTATTCAAATTAAATTTCATTCCAATGTCTTCGCTGAAGCATTTTACAGTTTGCAGAAGACCTTCCAGTTCATTATCATTCTTAGCATATAACTTCAAGTCATCCATGTAAAATAGATGGCTTATTTTCTTTTGTCCTATTTTATAACCACATTCTGTCTTATTAAGTTGACTGGTTAGTGCTATTAATGATATGCAGAATAGTAAGGGAGATAAAGAATCACCTTGAAATATACCTCTTTTGATGTTTATTTCATCAGACTTATAGGTTCCATTTATATGATTGAGGTAAAGGGTTGTTTTCCATATAGACATGCACTGTTTGATGAAATTGATGATGACGGGCGATATCTTGTATATATTTAAAGTCTTTAAAATCCAGGAATGTGGCACACTATCGAATACCTTTCGATAGTCTATCCAGGCTGTACTAAGATTTTTCTTTGTACTGTAGCAGTTTTCCAGGATCATTTTGTTAATCAGCAATTGGTCTTTACAACCATAACAGCCACGTTTGCACCCTTTTTGTTCAAGCGGTAACATGTCATTTCTTTCTAAGAATAAATATGTCTGCTTTGTTAAAATAGATGTTAATAGTTTATATGTTGTCGGAAGACATGTAATCGGTCTGTAGTTTTTCGGATTTTTTTGTGTCACCATTCTTGGGTAGAAGAAATGTAATTCCTTTTGTCAACCATGCAGGAATTTTAGTGGGATCGTCAACCATTCCTTGAAGTTCTTTGGCTAGTTTTTATGTGATGCGCTTAAATAACATAGCCAAAAGTTAGGAATTTTATCTATGCCTGGGAATTTCCAATTGTGTGTTTTTTTAGTGCATATTTAACATCATCTTCTGTAATTCCAGACCATGTCTGTTCGGGTTTATTTTTCATTCGTTCTGTCTCTTGCGTAATCCAATGTACTTCCTTGCTAAGTTCTTTAGGGCAAGCCCATATCTTTTCCCAGAACTGTGTGACTTCTTCCATTCTGGGGGGTACTGTCACTTCAATTCTTTTTTTACCTATTTCCCTGTAAAATCTCTTTGTATCAGTCTGAAAAATCTTGTTTTCTCTGTAAAATCTTGCTCTTTTTTCATAGCGTCTTATTCTTTGAGCCTTCAGTTGGATTTTTTGCTTTATTTTTTCTTTATTTGATAAGACGTCATTTTCATTCTTGATGTTATATTTTTTACGGCTCTTCTGCTTTTCCTAGTTCTTACATTTATTCCTCTACTCAGTTCATCCAATATTGATAATTCACTTCTAAGTTGTTCTATTTCTTTTTCTATTTTTCTTTTCCAAGGTGGAACTTCACGTCTACGAGACTGCCTTATTTTTATTTTGATATTTAATTTTTTTGTTGCTGCTGTTGCTGATGCATATATTATTTCGTTAAGATTTGTATGAGGGTCTTCATCCAGTATTGATTTCAGTGCTGCATTGTAGAGTTTAATAGTACGGAGGTTATGTTTTGTTGGTAGTAATTTTGGGAGCTGTTCACGTTCCTCCATTGTAATATTTTGTATTTGACTTAGATGGTTTTTTATTTCTATCTTGGCTTCCTGTATATTGTTCTTATTTTCCGTCAAATAATTATCTTCGATGTGTTCTGAACTCGTTTTATTTTTGTCTTTTAACTGAGTCAGATCACACCTTTCCAGCACTTTGTTATTTACAGCATTATCTTCGCAGTGATTTGCGTGTTTCACGGTTTCTACATTATGACCTGTGGCTTGTTTGATGTTATTACTTTTTATTTCTGATTCCGGTTTCTTTTCATAATTTGTTGATTCGTCTCTTCTTGTTACAATTATTTTAATTTCATTGATTTCAGCCTCTGTTAGTCGGTTATTACGAAAAATGTACCTACGTACATTGGCTAATTTATTTTCGTCAATATACTTTCTATTTGCTTGACCAACTTTTTCACGCCAAATGTCATATGTTTGGCGAGTCACGTTTTTTTGAGGATTGAGTAACGCTTCATGAAATGCAGTCATAACGACTTTGTACTCCTCACGAGACCATTTTATTTTTTCTTTCTTTAAATATACGGTTGTAGATCTAGCTGGTGAATTTTCAGGACCAACGTTAGGATTATCCTGGTTGTGGGGACCTGAAGATTAATTCTTTGTGTAGGAGTTTGTTCCTATGGCAGATTTTCGACCTCAGGTATGTTCCCTCCTGAAGGACGGGCTCCCTGTTTATCCACTGGAAGAGCCATACTGGACTTTTTACTTCTATTTGTATTTTTCATGTTTTTCCCACGAGTGACGCACGGGTCCAAAAGTCCACCCAAAGTTGCCCGGCACGTTGGGTAACGGTCTTTTACAAACAGGGCCCCGAAGCCTGTAGGGGATCGTTTGTGACCTCATAACGCAGTAGCCATTCACTCCTCGGCACGATTAATACCTTGAGTTGCGGGTTGTTGTTCGGAGTTTTCCTTCTCGTAAATGGGCTGCCATCATTATTATTATTATTATTATGTCATTTTTCATCATATTTCGATTTCTGCTTTGGTCTCACTACCAACGAAGTCTGCGGGGAGACCTAAGGTAGGTAGTGGCGTGTTGTTATGACTCCATTTCATGTTTTTCTATCTTCCCTATCATCTCCAGCATTACATAGATAACGTTTTCCTTAGTGTGTGGGCTGTACTTAATAAGACAATTTTTTGTATATCTCTTAAGCTGGGGTTTCCAGGGATTCTTTCAATGTGTTGTTTTGTTCCATTTTTTTATCATTCCAAGTGCACCTGCTATCATTGGCACAACTCTTGTTTTCAATTTCCACATTTTTTCTATTTCAATTTCCAGGTCTTTATATTTTGACAGTTTTTCAAATTCCTTGATTGCTATGTTACAATCCGCTGGACAAGCCATATCAATTAATAGACAAGTTTTCTCCTTCTGGTTTTTAACAATAATGTCTGGCCTGTTTGCTTCAATTTTTCTGTCTGTGTAGATGGTGTAATCCCATAGAATGTTTACATCTTCTATTTCTGTAACCGGTGCTGGATGATGTTCATACCAGTGTTTGTTTACAGTTTTTCCATAATGTTTGCACATTGCCCAATGTAAATATTGCCCAACTCTATCGTGGCGATTTTTATATTCGTTTGGGGCAAGCACAGAACAGCCTGAGATTAGGTGGTCTATTGTTTCTTGGTGTTTATCACAAAACCTGCATTTTGGATCCATATTATTATGTATAATATTTGCCTGGAAGTTTCTCGTGAAAAGACTTTGGTCTTGTGCTGCAAGTATAAATCCTTCAGTTTCAGACTTTAATCCAGATGC